>OZ012663.1:47396769-47819353 GCA_963942545.1 Oxycera nigricornis
GTTTGTAAAAAAGTCAGAAGTGTGCTTCATTTGTAGTAAACCTTTGGCAGAATGAGAAAAGGTTGTTGTTGAACGTAGACTGATGACTTTGATCGACTGTAGTGTTGAAAGGAATGATGGGAATTTTCAATATCTAAAAAATAAACAATCTATGACCATTCATGTTCAGTGTCGTAAGATGTACACTCGAAAGAGCAGTATTGCAGCAGGTAAGAGAGAGCGAGATAGAGCAGTTCCTAGTACATCTATTAGTCCGCTTCGTACGAGAGCGCGATTAATTGAGTCAGGTTTCAGCTTTAAAGTTTTTTTGTTTATTTTGTGGAAATGAAGCGGATGAAGAGGCGGAAAAGAAAAAAACGCAAGATCTTCGTAAAGTCATTTATCGAGTTGCCACAATTTCATTTTAAGATACTATCCTTAATGTAGCTCAAAAAAAGTCTGATGACGTGGCGAAGGCTGTTCTCAAACGTGAAGGTTATGAATACGATCTGGTTGCTGCAGAAACTAAGTATCATCATGATTGCTTTCGCTATTTTTAAAATCCTGTTAGTGGAGGTAAAATAGGCCGCCCTGAATATTATGAGATTACTCTTGCTATGGATGAGATTTTTGAATTTATTGAAAACAATCAGGATTGCCAGTTTTCATTGCAAGAATTAAAAGATGCTTGCAAGAATACTACACCTCCGGAAGATATAACAATTAAAAGAAGATTAAAGCTCAAGTATGGCGATAGAATTATAATCACTGAAAAAAACGGTAGTTTACCAATCATTTGTTTTGTTGATACACAACATGATGTGTTAAACAGAGGTTGGTATGAAAAGGGTTGCAATTTCAACTGCGGATGCAAAAAAGTTTGCTTGTTCTGCAGTATGTGGCAATTGCCACGGTCAGTCATGCTCTAACGTGACACCTAATACAACTAATGATGATGCTTATGACATCAATGACGATCTACCAGATCTGACTGATGTCTTAGAGCAATATGTAGAAATCCAGGAGCCAGAGGAAGAAGAAGAAAATGAAGCTGAATATATTGAATCCGAAGATTGATAACACCGTTTTTTTTTTCAAATCAATAAAAATTTATTTTTTCATTATCACTTTTACAATATCTTTTTAATTGTCTACATAGACCGTGGATTATGCCTACAGGGGATACCACGTTAAAAAAATGCGCCAAGTACTCTACCGCCGTGGTGGTGTGGAAAGAAGTGCATATTAGTGAGAATTCCAAGTTTGCAGTTTTCAAAATTGCCATAACATGCGAACGATCGTTTGTAGCAGAAAAAGTGTTAGAACCTTTTTTGTCGGAAATCGCATGCTCTATAATATTAATGCTATCCTTTTTTACAATAAAACTAGCTGTTTAAGAGATATTTACGAAAAACTGATTTTCATGACCTTTGACCTCGAACAAAAACTTTAGCACATGTCGGATCGATGGGGACTTTTCACATTTTATTTAAAATCACTGTTCAAAAGTCTGTGTAAATTTTCAGCTCTGTCGAAGTTTTGTCTAGGTTGAATGTCTATTTTGACTGGACTAATAATGAATGACATAAATGAACATGAAGGTCATGATGACTTTTAATGATTTTTTATTTTTAATTTAATTTTTTTTGTGATGACGAAAAAAAATTTTGGTGGTGTTTTTACGAAAACTGTTTGGAGTATATAAATTATATAAACATTGATTACTGCGTCTTGAAAATAAAGTTAAAAATTTGATGTTTTTGTAAAAAACTCCAATTTTTTGCATTTTTTTTTCAAAAATTTAAAAAACGGCTCGAAGAATTTTTTTTTAAAATTTTATATAATCATGAAAATGATAATACGTGTCGATTGACACCTTGATAAAGCAAATCGTACGTTTGGTTCATGAGATATAGCGCATGACAGGGTTGACCTTCAAGGGGTGAAAACAGCAAACATCCCCTACCGAAGTGTCCCAAAAACTAATCAGCTCTTAAGATTGCAAAGACGCTTCGATTGACACCTTAACAAAGTCGATACGACTTTGTTTACGTGAGTTATGCTCGTAGAAAAACTGTCCGCGAACGCACGTACGTACGTACATACACACACACACATACATACATACTTCTTTCTAAAAACACTTAAAATATACTCGTAAGACCTCAAAACGTAAAGATATGTTGAAAATTTCAATTTCGATTTTCGAGGCGATTACAAGAACTTCCCATATAATGGGAAGTTAAAAAATCATTAAAAGTCACTATATAAAACGTGTTCATACGAATAATACCTATAGTATTCACCGCAATTAACGTACGAACCTGACTTGCGGTGGGCTAAGTAGCTGCCAAAATATTGTTAAATCTTGATCAAACATAAATTCAACTATAGTAACGTATAAAGTGTCTTTAATATGACGGGTGTCTTAGATATGAAGTGAGTTATCATCGGTGACAGCAGTCGATGCAGTTAAAAGAAATTATTTCGAAAAGCTGATAGTCCCGCATTTGTAGAAACCTAGCTTGATAATATTTCTATCGTGAAAGATTGTGCACTGCGTGATCTTTGTCTTCGATTAAATTCACTCACTTCATTCATTAAAGCCACCGAATCCATAAAACTTAGTAATACCTCCAACCGCCATATTTAAAACTCACTTTCTTCTCACTTCAAATGAATACATAACCTCACTTTCAGCACGTCTGCTAAAGTTTCTCGGGTCCGGACTCGAGAAACTGACGCTTAACAAAGATGTCAACTTCGACATCGTTGTTTCGTCAATCGAAGCTCATTAATATTTGCATAATTAAAGCAGATTTTCAATAATTTTCTTATTGTCGTTTTTTTGTTTTAAAATAAAAAAACTGCTTATAATTTTTTTTAAAAATTCAATCAAATCTGTGGTGATCAACAATTTGAATGGTAAACTGCTTTGATGATGAACATATCTTATTTAACAAAAAACAAAAGTTTTCATGATAACAAAATATATTCATGCAAAAACAATACACCATTCGTATTTATAATAAAAAAGGTTAATTAAATTATTATCACCTAATTTCACATACTCTTATGACGTTGTTTCAAAAATAGGCTCTTCTATCTAATTAAAACTTTTACCAATCAATGTTTTTCGAAATCAGATGATTTAAGTTCTCAGCAAATAAAATTTCTTAGTTTGTTTTATTTCTTTCCAAAAACATTCATGCATTCATTTATACGATTAATCCGCGTGGAGATTCAATCAACCTCGCCCCCCTCTCCAATAGAAGCTATATCAATAGACGCTGCCTAAGACGATCCGGTTAATATTAACTCTTTTCAATTACTGTTATAAATACCTATCATCATCATCATCAATGGCGCACCAGCCCAAATCGAGCCTTGGCCTCCCGAAGACACTGCCTCCAACTGTCTCGGTCCAGCGACCGCGTCCTCCAATTAGCGAATCCCAGCAAGGATTCGCTGTCGTTATCAACTGCATCCTCCCATCGTTTGCGTGGTTTTCCTGGTGGGCGGCTTCCTGTTGCTCGGCCTTTCATGGAGCGCTTGGGAATTCGCCTGTCATCCATACGCTTCACATGGCCAGCCCACTGAAGTCGTAGCAGTTTCGTCAGAATCGATACCGGTGGCTCGTCATAAAGAGCGTACAACTCATGGTTGAACCGGATTCGCCAGTCCGGTCCGTCCTTCACGAGCCCCAGAATACGTCTCAAAATGCGGCGTTCGAAGACGTCAATCCTTTTTTCTGAGGCTTGAGTCAAAGTCCATGTTTCACATCCGTAAATCAATACAGGACGGATGATCGTTTTATAGACGCGCAGCTTATTTTTTCGGTGCACTTTGTTACTTTTAATCACCGAGAGGACTGAAAAATATATTTTATTGGCTAGACCAATTCGCCGTTCAATTTCGTCCTTTTCATTCCCGTCTTTGGCGAGGTTGACACCAAGATAAATAAAAGAGTTAACGCTTTCCACACTGTAGTTAGTTATCGTCATGTTTTGTCTATTTGGCGTCTTTTTCCTTGACTGGGTCATATATTTGGTCTTGTTCACATTGACCCTTAGGCCGACTTGCCTAGCCGCTGACTCCAGCTCAGTAAACGCTTCTTTGGCACGAGATAGAGATCGGGCCATGACGTTGATGTCATCGGCGTACGCTACTATTTGAGTAGACTTAAAGAGTAGCGTTCCCGCATTGTCTACTGTAATCTTCCTGATGACATACTCTAGGGCCAAATTGAAGAGTATGGGGGCGAGGCCATCACCCTGTTTAAGACCTGAGCTGGTGTCGAAACTTTGAGTCAGATCGCCTTGACATCTGACTTTAGATCGTGTGTCGGTCATCGTTAGTCTGGTCATTCGTATTAGTTTGATAGGTATCCCAAAAACAAGCATTATTTTATATAGTATATTTCGATCTATACTATCGTATGCTTGTTGGAAGTCTTAATTAATCACAAAAGAAAACCAAATTTCGCTTGCCGTTTTATTATATTGATTGATGATTTAAGTTCAATTCAAAAACCTTAGGGAATGGATCAATTAAGCTGATTAAATTTTGCGATGAAAATGTAAAATGTTAGGGATTGAAATAGAAACACAGAACTTAGGGAATTAGTTACACACTGAAGAAGGCTGAGTGTGCCAGACGAAATGTACATCTGGTTTAAAAGTTTAAATACACGTTTTTAAGGAAATTTTGGAAAAAGGTTTTTGAATTTAACTTAAATTTGTGAAAGCGTGAAAATAAGGGTTCTAACTGAGATTGATGATTATTCGATCGAATTTCTAGAGTCAGTTATAATAAAATCATCATTGCACTCGAATTTCGAGTGCTAGGTTCTGCTAGTTATTATTATTGTGTTTAATATTTTTTATATTTATGTAGAAACTACTCCTAAAATATGCTAACATTGCAAAGAGAAAATTTCATATGACTATAAATGAAATCATTCAAAAACAGTTTCATCTCTGATACAGATGTGAAAATCATTTGAAAAGCTACATTTCATTTTTAATAAACTTCAAGGCAACTTCAGTTAGAATGTGTTTGTAGCTCGCGAATTTTCAAAACTAAGATAAAAGACAACGCGAAAACAATAACTTAACTCCAACAGTGTATCTAGCGTGTCTCAAACGGAAACAATTTTCGAAACAGATTCCCTGAGATGCGAGTCGTTTGCAAATATTCTTCTCACATTCCCCATTAAGCGCCAGCCATATGTGATAATCATATTTTCATTTTTCCAGGTGGAAGAAGCATTCGAGGCGCACGCTATGCCTGAGTATCTGCAAAAATGCACCCTGCAAATAGGTCACCTGGTATCATTGGTGCGGCAGCCGCTTCCGCCGGGGACCCGCATCACAGTGGAAGCCTTGATAGTCCTCGACGTGCATGGTAATCACTTTACGCAATTGCATTCGCCCTGCTCTGTTGGCACACTTCCTTTATTATTGCAGCGCGAGACACTGTCAAATTCCTGGTCGACACTGAGGTGAAGGACAGCAGCGAGTTTAATTGGATTTCTCAGCTCCGCTACTACTGGAGTGTCGATGAAGCAAGTACGTCCTGAATATCTCCTTGGCTGCGTTTCCGGTCTATTCTATCCATCGCGTTGAGGTTTCCCATCTTTGGCTGTTGCACTTGGAAGTTCCAATACCCTCGCTGGGTAGCCTCAACGCGAGCAACAACGCTCGCTTTCAAGTTTCGTTATCCTTTTTCCTGCAGCGCTTGAATTTTCTCTTTTCTAACATTTTCAAGGCAAACACGATTACGTGCGTGTTAGCATGGTCGTAACAGATGTCAAGTATGGCATGGAGTACCTGGGAAACATTTCACGTTTGGTTGTGACTCCTTTAACAGACCGCTGCTACAGGTATGCCTGACACGTTCGAGTAGTGTAAGTTTTATGGGAATATTCGGCAAAAGGGTTCTGACACGAACGACAAGTTTCGCAACAAATTCACCAAACAGATAGGTGACGGGAACATAAATATGAAGCAAACTTCATTTTCAAATTGTACCAGTTATCACATTGTTTTTTTAAAGCAATAGGGAACAGCAAGTTAAAAAATATGTCTGTATATTACTTCGTGCAGCATTTTTGACTTGCCATTTCAAGGATACATTATGAAATTCAAATCGCCATCCAAACCAAAATCAGTTTTCATGATGTTCATTTTGAATAGTAATTTTTTTTCAAGCATGTTTAAAAAATACCATCAATTTCTTTCTTGGCAAACATCAAAACTGCCAATTTTTCGCTTACACCATAAATAGATATCAGTTTTAGATGAAGGAAGTTTAGACTTATTTGTTCTTCACAACGAGAGTTTTGTTTGAGCTAGAGCCGCAAGTTGTTCACGACATCTACCAATTATCCAAAATTTTAAGCAAAACTTCACTTTTGAATTGAATTATATCATGATCTTTGAAAAACAGACAGAAAGTGTCTTTTATTGAGTTATAGGAAAAAATAGCTCAGTGAATCATTTACTGGACAAAGAACACGTTTAAATAGCTCATTCAAATGCTTGCTTCGAAAACATATTCCCGTACAGCTTTATGTCATTTTAAAAAAATTGTTGCAAGTAAGTAAAATTATTATAGGAGACAGGGACTAAAAGTCATCTTGGTAAAAAATTGCAACGAATGTTTTCAATAAAAACGCGAAGAGACAGAAAAGACACAAACGATTTTTTTTTGGCCATTACCAGTTTTGTTTAAATTTATCTGTAATAGACGAAACTTTTTTGCTCGAATACAAAATAAAAGAAAGTTTGTTTCTGATTTTTGGTAATTTATCCTACACTATAGCTTTGAGTAAAGTTAAAGCCGGCAAATTGTATAATACTTTGTCGTGACATTTAGTTGAAAGGTTTTACTCAACTTCACTTTGCATATTTGCGTCAAATCTCGCGATCATATTTTGATCTTTTATTTAACCAATTCTTATGGGACTTGGCAAACGTACTCAGTCTCGATAGTATAACAACATTATAATAACACATATTGTGATTTGTGTTGAATTGCCTCCAAATATTACTCAGCTTTCATACAAAATGTTGTGTTTTTCATTATACCTATAATCTTCATTTGATATAATTTTACTAAATTGCAAAAAGTTGCACATTCAACTATATCATTTGGCAGTGAATAATCTCTACCGCTTTAATTGTTGCTGATTTACTAAAATATGCCTAAAATCTTCTAATTTTACTAAACGTATAACAAACAACAACAATATTGAAATGATTAACTAAGCTCAAAAACAAACTTTCTGGCGAATTATCAAATTTAAGTTTTACAAGGGTATTTATGGCTGCTCTTCCTCTTAATTTACCCATTGTGTCCGTTATTTTCATTTTCTATTGTGATGTTGCGAGCTTACAAATAGGTCCTTTAAAATCAGCAGCATTCAGAGCTATCTACACATAGAAAAACTTAATATTGTGGAATCTTAGATTTGATAATCTCAGCTCTTTATCAAGTCGAGAAATCAAAGTATTAATGACAAATATCTACACAATGACTAAAATCAACACTATTGAAAATATAATTTCCGCTGATCGAAGAAAAACAAGAACGAAAATTAATGTTTTTATGTAAGCAGTCATTAAATTAAAATTAATAAAAACTCAGAAATTCTTTAAAAACTTGTATGGCCGCTTTTCGTAAAAATCTTTTTAAGAATTATCGTGAATTCATATTACTTTAGCTACCGTACCTGCAATGAATTGTATATAACGTAAAATTCATTAACATTTATTTTGAAATATTTCAGGACATTAATGGGCGCGCTAAAACTTTGTTTAGGTGGCGCTCCTGAAGGACCAGCTGGTACTGGAAAGACTGAAACGTGTAAGGACTTGGCCAAAGCTGTGGCCAAAAAGTGTGTCGTGTTCAATTGCTCCGATGGCCTGGATTACAAAGCTCTGGGGAAATTCTTCAAGGTAAGTTGAATTTTTCATCAATTTTCTTTGAGAAAGCATTTTGTGTGGAATTTTCATTACTGAATATAACCAACAAAAATGAAAATGCACATTATAGCCGCTAATGGTGTGAATGATAATTTATATCTTTGATGGTTGCACATATTTATCGTGATTGTTGGTAAATATATGTAAGTAATTTTTAACGGATACGTACTTCACATTCTATAGTTGCATCGTTTGATGTGTCTATGGTGATAGGAAGGACTCTCGTAGCACCAAAAATTCAGAACAAATGTGTTCACTATGAGAGTGCCGAAACCATGGCAGATTTTCTTTAGCCCAAATGGTATGCATTATAACTAAATTATTGTTTATCAAAGAAATTGCAGAAGAACCTTATATAGATTAACTGATCAAATGGATTTGGTTATAAATTGGCCATACTTTTCTTTAGTGCTCACTTACAAGAAATTTAAAATCTTATCAATCACAATTTGATTGTAATAATAAGGTTCTATAAATGGGTCGTCTTATTACATTAAGCCGTTTGAAAACCAAATGGTTATGTTAAACAGAATCTTGCTACGGCTGCAAAAAAATTGATAGTGAAAACGTTGGAAACTATAAATGGAGATTTAGTTCTCCATATGCTATTCTCAAAATATCAATCAGAATGTAAAAACGCGTGCTGACTGACATTGACAACCTTGGTTTCATTTTTTTCTGTAGTTAAAATTCCATCTAAGCCTGTTGGTTCCTTTTTAAACGAAGATGAAAAGCATACGTTCAAAAGTGCACTGAAGTAAGTTATCATGAAATTGTTTGTTGTTGGCTATTATTTGATATGCCTCTCTTCCTCTCTTAGCCTGCCTCTATCGATCATATTTAACAAAAGTGTCTCCGAGGGCATTTTCCCTGCTTCCTGGAAACTTTCATATACAATTCCTATCCACAAGTCTGGACTCCTTTCCTCTGCACGCAACTACCGTCCCATAGCCATGTTGTCTTGTTTTTCGAAACTGCTCGAGCGGTTCGTTTACAATTCAATAATTACTTTCATCAGACCTGTTTTTGTTGAAGAACAACATGGTTTTGTTGCTGGTCGTTCCTCACTTACTAACCTCTTAGAATTCTCCGACTTTGCGGCCAAGTCTCTGGCCAATAGAGAGCAAATTGATTGCATTTACACGGATTTGTCTAAGGCTTTTGACTCCGTTGACCACAATATTTTAGTGCGTAAGCTGAAGAGCTATGGCTTTCAAGGGTCTTTACTCAGATGGTTCTCTTCCTATCTGGTTAACCGTGAATGCATTGTCTCCTTCTGCAATCATACATCTGCTCCTTTCTATCCATCATCAGGTGTTCCGCAAGGCTCTATGCTGGGTCCTCTTCTTTTTTTACTTTTTGTCAACGATTTGCCTCAATTCATTCAGTCTCCCTGCCTCCTGTACGCTGACGACTTTAAAGTCTTTAGTACAATCAACTCCATTATCGATTGTCAAGCCCTTGACCAGGATCTATGTGCGTTTCAATCCTGGTGTGACCTCAATAATCTAACGATTAATGTTGAAAAATGTCATAAACTTACCTTTTCGCTCAAATTCAACACTATTGTTTTTCCTCATTCCTTACATAGCAGTACTCTCGTTGAAGTCGATCATTTCTGTGATCTAGGTGTCATATTCGATCGCAAACTAAAATTAATCATCATATTGCCAATATCGTGCTTAAAGCATCAAAGCTTTGTGGACTCTTACTTAGAAATTCCACTGCATTTCGGAGACCCGAAACTAGTATAAAACTTTTCAATTCTCTCGTACGTAACTTGGTCGAATACTGCTCCCCGGTCTGGTCTCCACACAGCAAATGTGATACAAACTTGATCGAATCTATTCAGCGTAAGTTTACCCGCACGTTATTCTACAAATTCAATATTACCTATGCTCCTTACGATGTTCGTCGCAAACATTTCAACCTTGCCACCTTACAACAACGTAGGATATATTTAGACGAATCTCTCCTTTGCAAGCTTTTTCTGAATATCCTCGACACTCCTCTCTGCAATAAACTTCGCTTCCGTCACTCTTCTCACCCTTGTAGAAACCTTACGATCTTCGCCCCTCCCTTCACCACGTCTAACCTATATTATAATTCTCCCCTGACTCGCTTACAACGAAATCATTACCTTATGCAGTTTGGTTCCTTCAGTTACTCTTTAAATACTTATAAGATCAAACTAAGAAATCTTATATTTTCCTCTTAATTTTAGTTCTCAAAATTTTTTAATTCATTCACGACTGTTCTTTATTCTTATTTTCTATTCTTATTTCATTAATTAATTCATTTACTCTTAGAGTTATCTTAGTCTTAGTTTAGTTCATCGCTACTATGTAATTGGAACTCTTCTGTTTAATAGCTTTGTCAACAATAAACAATAAACAAATAATGCATGAACCTTGGCATTGTAACCATGTATGGTTTATCTTTAAATGCCTAATATTAGGTTTGTTCGAAGACATGTTAGATTTCGAATAAAACCAGAATGTTACGCTGAATTTTAAAATAATGCAAAATATTCTATATGCTGGTCAGCTTCACCATGTCAGTCAAGTTCCATCTGAACCCCGACTTCCATCTTTGAAAAATCCCCAATTATGATAGCTTAAACTGCAATTTAGTTCTCAATGCCCACTGTTTCGCAAATGTATATAAATGTGAAGCAGGCCATTAATAACTTCTGCTGGCTTATCAAAATATTGTTCAGAGCCAATATTTATACGCATTTTACCATTTCAACATTAATTAAATAAATGTGAAGATGCACATTTCCGTACGTATTTAAATTATTCACGAAAACAGAGTTTACAGTCAATACATTGGAAAACGGTGGTGCAGAGGCCCTTATCCTTGTCCTACTACCTCGACAGTTGTTGTGTGGTCGCACTTCGTCTATCATTATTATTACATTAAATATCCTGGAAGGCTGGGAACCATAAACATATGCATCGACATTTATCGGAATTCACCGAGGCAATTCCCTTTGTAAATCAGCTTTGCTGCCGTTTATTCCATACATTTTAATTTGGACTGTGTTCGACTGTTGATTTTGTTTTATTTACAATCTATTATTTTATTGTTCCGTTTATTAAAATTATGTTGAATCGATAGTGGCGAGAGCAACGAGTTGCGAAGGATAAAGGGATTAGCCGAAGGACAGATCGATCGTTCATTGATGGAAACATAATTATTTCGCCAAATCAACAGTTTTGCCTTTTATATTTGTTTGGTTTTAAGGTAGCAATCAAAATGCCAGAAAGAGTCGAGCAAAATACAGAGATAGGAAAATAAACAACGAGCTAGAATGGAGAATGTAGAAAACAAATAATCCAATTTGATTAGTACTGTTTTATTTTCAAAGCAGCACAAACAATGTTTCGAAAGATACAGTACTTGGCCAATGAATTATACTCAAACCAATCATTAGCATATAAGCCGTCCTGCAGCAATATATATTGGTCCTTTTCTTCGAACCAATTTGCCACTTGAGGAAGAAAAACATCCTTTAGAACTCTCAGATACTGGTCGGAGTTCATGGTACCTTCGACAAAATATAAAGCTCCGAGTCCTTTCCCAGAAATCACACCCCATATCATGACTGCTATTGGGTGCTTTACCCTTTGCTCAACACATTGAGGCAACAGTCTTTCACCTGGTCTCCGTCTTACATAAATTGCTTGCCTTTTAGTCACTTCGATTCGGCATTCATCAGAGAAGCAAACCTGTGAGATGTTTCAATTACAAATATTTAATATCCTTTAGTTAAAAAAACAAGCCGTGAGGTGGGACCCATGAGGTCCACACGGTCAACTTCCCAGTAATATCTACATAGATATTAAAAATATTAAACACAATAATAATTATGGTAATAATACTACTTCAAATAATAAAAATGTACCTCTCATAAAAGTTATTGGAATGATTTAATATTAATCGTAACATCTATGCGAGCGTCAACTGATTACGTAAGGATTTTGGTGCATTGGTTTGATTGATTATTCACGCGAATCAATCGGAGGGGGGAGAGATTACAAAGCAGTTTTTCATTAAAGGTAAAACATGGTGCTGTGAAGACTATTGAAAATCTGCTCAAATTTTGCAAATATTAATAAACTTTGATTGACTTTACAACAATGTCTTTAGAATAAGAGATTTAAGGTATAATGATTCGAATAAACCCTTTTTACATGGTGACTTTGAATGATTTTTTATTTTTTATTTAATTTTTTTTGTAACCATGAGAAAAGTTTTTGCTGGTTTCTCTACGAAAATTGATAAAATTTTATAAATTCTACAAACATTTATCATTACGATGTGCAAATCAGGTTAAAAATGAATTTTTTTATGAAAAATACACATATTTTCCATTTTTTTTAATAAATTAGAAAAACCGCTTTAACGATTTTTTTAATATATAAAAATATCATAAAAATGTTAATATGCGTCGATTGACACCTTAATGATAGAAAGATTATATATAGTTCTCGAGATATAATGAATGACGTAAATGACCTTGAACGTTTAATGAATTTTTATTTTTCATTTAATTTTTTTTTTGTAATCATGAAAAAAACTTTTGTTGGTTTTTTCACAAAAACTATTCGGAGTATATAAATTATATAAACATTAATTACTTAGTTTGAAAATCAGGTTAAAAATTTTGTGCTTTTGAAAAAAAAACCTAATTTTTTGCACTTTTTTTTAAAAAATTAAAAAACAACTCAAAGAATTTTTTTAAAAATTTGCTTGAACCACATCAATGTCAATACGCGTCGATTGACACCTTGTTAAAAAAATCGTATGTTTGGTTCGCGAGATATAACGCATGACAGAAATGACCTTCAAACGGGCAAAACAACAAACCCCTCAGACCGAAGTTTCCCAAAAACTAATCAGCTCTGAAAATTGCAAAGACGCTTCGATTGGCACTTCAACGAAGTCGATACGACTTTGTTTACGTGAGTTATGCCTGTAGAAAAAACTGTCCACGAACGTACATACGTACGTACACACACACATACATCTCCCTTTCTAAAAACACTTAATATATACTCTATGGACCTCAAAACGTAAAGAAATGTTGAAAATTTCAATTTCGATTTTCGAGGCGATTACAAGAACTTCCCATATACTGGGAAGTTAAAAAATATGCTTACATTTTCCCAGTCAGATGTTGAGAAGTGTTTATGCGTATTTGCCCAAGCCAGTCTTTTCTTTATCATTGCAGGAGCTAACTTCGGTATTTCGGTTATCCTCCTGCAGTCCAAATGCGCTTCTTTCATTCGATGTCTTAGAGGCGCTTTGAAATTTCAACGCCCTGTTCCGAAACCATTTTATGGACCACTTTTATTGGACTCTTTCTGTTCCTTTCAACAATTGAAACAACCTTCCTGTCGTGGTGTTGTTTTTCGTACACTTTTGCAATGCTCCCTCTTGTCCAATCGAATATCTATTCCATTATCTACCTTTTTTATATTTTTTAATGACGATTGTGAAATATTGCACATTTCAGCAATTTTTCGTTGCGAAAAAGTCTTTTTCTTTAATAAATTTGCCAAGATTCCTTTTGTGTCACTAGAAATGTCCTTTTTTTTCCTCATTATGACCGAATTTTTACTACTACACACTAAAGTTGCCAGTTCCTGTTTATAGAAAGATTTTGCTTCGTTGCGAAGCGGAGACTTCGTGCGTTAAGATGAAAGCTATTCGAACATTTCAGCAATAACTTTAGATTAAAATTATCCAATTTGTGAAAATATGTATCGCGAAAATTCATGTCATCACAGATCATCATTTAATCGTGTTCGAGAAATTAGTTTTTTCAACAATGTTTTCAAAATTTGGAATTCAATTTAGATGCACAGAATTAATTTACAGTGAAGCTTCAATTATCACAAGTTTGAAAAGTGTCTTTTTTGATCAGAAATGCTGTTGCAGGTTGCAAAGGATGCGAATGCTTATTCGTATTTTTGGGAAGGGGTGTGTATATGTTTTGATTCATTACCTAGTTGAAAATAAACAAAGCCGTAGCTAAATAGGGATCATTTTAGTTCAAAAACTACATTACCTCCCACTCCCACAATTTTTGGGAATGAAAGTCACCACGGTATTTGAAATCTCTCCTCTGAAAATGTTGATTCTACATTTTGACTATTCTTGTGGAACAAGAAAAACGTCCTTTAAAGTAATTTGGATGGAATCTTCCAACGCCAGCTCATAATTAATTTATCATCCAAAAGAGAACATTACTAGACAGGCTTGATCAGAAAGGTCCTATTTACACTGGAAAGTTTTTTTATTAACTATCCAGTGGGAAGTAATTGTAACGGGGTCGATTTTACAAATCCAAAATTTTGACATATGTATCTTCACGTTTTAAGGTCTCTAGAATCCAAAACCATCATTTTTAGAGAGAAGACTGTGTGTATGTATGTGCGGATGTGCGTATGTGCGTTCGGAATTATTTTTCGTCCCGATTATCTCGAGAACCAAAGGTAGCATTGACGTGGGACTGATTTTATTCGACGTGTAATTACAAAATTAAAATTGAATGAATTTTCGGCAAAATGGTGAAGCTGTTTTTTATTGAGAATGTAAAAAAACTGAAAAAAGGCCAAAAAATTACTTAATTTTCAACTGTTGAAAAGCATTATTAATTCATGTAGATCCCAATTACCTTCATAGTAATATTATTATTATTATTGTGCGTTTTAGCAAAAATTTGATCAAAGTTCTAAAAAATGTTATTTAAAAAAAATCAAGATTAATTTATAAAATTTCAAACTTATATTGTCAGGTTTGGAAAAATGGGAGTTGTGACGCTATTGCATTTAATAATTAAATTTTGTTATAAATAATTTAATATTATTAATAACAACCAAATATTATTAGTTCTAATTTGGTATTGTAAGTACAAAGTCAATTATAATTATTCAGGAACGATCAAACATTCTTAATAACGAATGAATATTATTAATAATAATTAAATACCCTCAATGGTTGTGGATTATGGGACCGAGAAGGACCACAATGAGGTGAAATGAAGGAGGATAAGGAGGAAGACGAGAGTGTTGAGGCTTTAGTAGAGGACGACCATATGATGGAGGTGTTTTCCTCTACCAAAGCTTTTATGGCTAGATAAAAATAATACGATGCCAATCGAAGCGGCTTTGCAATCTTAAGAGCTGATTAGTTTTTGGAAAACTTCTGTCGGGGGGTTTGCTGTTTTAACTCCTTGAAGGTCATTGCTGTCATGCGCTATATATCACGAACCAAACATGACATTTTCATCACTGAGGTGCCAATCGACGCGTATTGACATTTGTGTGATTCCGTCAAATTTTTAAAAAAATCGTTGGAGCCGGTTTTTTTAATTTATTAAACAAAAGTGCAAAAAGTAGGGTTTTTTCATAAACAATAAATTTTTAGCCTGATTTGCAAAATGCAGTGGTCAATGTTTATAAAATTTATATACTCTACATTGTGCTTAAAAATAAGCAAAATTTATTCTAATGAATGGAAAGTGTGGTTTCGGGATGACGAATGGCTTCCACTTCAGGTGCTGTCATATGCCAAATCGCCATCAGAGAGCACGACCACGGTTATGGCTTGTTGATGGGTTAAGCTCGTTATGTTTCAACTATTTTTTCAATATTTTTATATGCGAATTATAACGACTGTCAACCTAGTTTCGTAGAAGCTTCGTTGCTAAGTTCAGTTTTTCCTGGGTTAGAACCTCCTAGTCTAGTCGATAACATTGTCTACTAGTTGTGCTGTTCGGTTAGCAACTTACTAACACTATCATTGCACATTGATGGGGGTTCTTAGCTTCCAAATTTTATGAATGGTTCAGCTAAGAACCCCCATCAATGTGCAATGATAGTGTTAGTAAGTTGCTAACCAAACAGCACAACTAGTAGACAATGTTATCGACTAGGCTAGGAGGTACTAACCCAGGAAAAACTTACTCTAATGATTATGAAAAAAAATTAAATAAAAAATAAAAATCATTAACTCATCATGACCTTCAAGGTCATTTATTTCATTCTCTATATCTCGCGAACCAAATATAATTTCTGCATCACTGGAATGTCAATCGTCGCGTCTTAACATTTTCATGATGTTTTAATGTTTTTAAAATATCGTTGGAGCGGTTTTTCAATTAAAAAAATTGCAAAGACTTAGGGTTTTTTCCTAAAAAATAAATTTTTAACCGGATCTGCACAACAGAAATGTTTATAAAACTTATAACATCTTATCGGTTTTTGAAGAGAAACTTTTTTCCATGATTACAAAAATGCCGCGAGGTGCGACCCTTGAGGTCCACACGGTCAACTTCGCAGTAATATCCACATAAACATTTAAAATATTAAACACATTATAAAAATGAAGCATTTTCTACGTTATTTTTTATTTTCATATCGATGCTTGAAGGACAAAAGAGCGCTAGCAAAAATGAATGCAGTTTTGTTATTACGTTCACTGAAGAGATTTTGTCGCATGGTGCCCATTTTGAATAGTTTTTTTTCGTCGTTGGGAGATGGAAATCTTCAAAAGATACCGAGTTGCTCCTGCTTCTCGGCATGTCGGATTTCTACCGACTAAAACCACCTCCGTTTCCTCCAAAAAATCTTTACTCCATAACTCATTGCTTGCACTGTCCGTGTGCAATTTATTTCCTGAGAGCTTGTTCATTTAAATAGTACTTCCCAGACGATGTATATCGGTATAAGGGATAGTACCAGTATCTCAAAAGTTTTATTCAGAGTTCAATATATCTAGATTTGTGTTCAAAATAGCCATGAATTCAGCATAATCATTGCGTTTGTATTTTTTCACTCACCGATTGATCCGCGTGAATATTCAATCAAACCAATCTACTCCCATCCACCAAAATCACTACGTATTTGATGGATGCTTCCGTAGATGATATGGTTAAAATTAACTCATTCCATTTGCTGTAATGAGTACCTCTCATTATTAATATTTAAAGTAGTAGTATTTTCACAATTATTATTGTGTTTAGTATTTTTAATATTAATGTAGATATTCCTGGGAAGTTGACCGTGTAGACCTCAAGGGTTGCACCTCGCGGCTTGTTTTTATTATTATTTTTGCTTTTTACTAAAGGCAAAGAGTGGCAATTTCAAGTATTTATTTGCGTTTTTTTTCATTTGAAAAGTTCCCACGCCTTTTAACAAAACACCCCATGTTTAAGAATCGAAGATATTTGTAGGAAGCTATGCAACGCGATTTCCAAAAAAACAGCAAGTTAATGCTTGCAAATTTTATGGTATTTAGTGTTTCAACAAACTCCTGGCATATGACTACTACGACTGCGTCTTGGAACACTTTTTCCAGCATAGCCGGCCTTATTTCGCCATGCATCGAATGATGGTTCCCAAATCATCAATAGTGTCTAGTTTATCAGTATAGACAAGTGACTTCACTTAACTTCACAAAAAGTAGTTCAATAAAGTCAAATCACATGATGTGGGTGACTAGTTCACAGATCCATTTCTTGAGATGATTCGGTCACCAAAGGTTAAACCCAACAAAGTAGTGGGTTCACGCGTTGTATGGCATGTTGCACCATTTTGCTGGAACCATTTGTCCCTCAGACGATTGACATTCATGTTTGAAACCAAAAAAATACGAATCGTTTGTTGGTAGCGATGGCCATTAACGGTGAAGGTAATCGAGTCTTCAAATTTGAAAAGAAAGGACTAACGGCACGCAAACCGCACGAAACAGTGACTGTTTTTGGGATGTATCGTATATACCTGTAAGTTCAAAGTCTTTTGAAGACTATGTTAACAACATAAATGGCAATTCTGCTTGTTTACAAATTTATAAAGTGAGGCTCAGTGCTGAAATTGACTTGACAGTAAAAATGCGGTGTAACTTCCAACTCATTCTCCGCCCAGTCACCGCACATATGACGCAAACTTTGGCCTGATGGATTCAATGGTTCCAATAGTTGGATTTTATAGGGCTTTATACGAGGTCCAAGATCAGTTGGCATTGTACAAGCTCGTAATGGTTGAACATTCTCCAAAGGAATATACGTGGACATAAATCTTTCCATCGTATCGCGTATGAGCTGCTCAGATGGACCACAAATTAGACGAAGTACTCTGTAAGTTTGGCGCAAAAAACCTGAATTTTGGAAATACATTTCCACTGTTTTGAGATGATACACAGGTGTTAGTCTTTCCATGGTAATTTGCCAAAATGAATAATAGATAATGTCACAATGATAGCGATATTTAAGAAGAAAATAACATGAATCTTTATTGAAAGTTCAACGCCTCTAAAACAAATATCCTCTACCTTTTTTGCTGAAAATACTGAATTCAAAAAACAATTCCTGAAAAACACTTGAATAGATTTATTCAAAATATAATGAGTGCTGTCTTTCAAACTAAAAATCGATTTTAATACTTCTTAATTTTTTATTGTTTAAATTGGGGTTTGTCATGTTTAAGTTGTTTTTGTTCGAAATTATTATAATTATTATTATACAGCAAACTAACTTGGAACTCCCATATCCAAAATAAACATGTTGCTTGGACACAAATCTTCCAACTCCACCATCCCATCTTAAACACCATAAAAGGAGTACTGGTCTATAAACAGGTCATACAACCAACGTTACTCCTCGTTAATACATATCATTTTCATACCAATAATCCTTGAACTAGAAGAACCAATAAATGAATACATAGACGACAAATCTTTAAGACTTTTTACAATATCCACAATCATACCAGTGCCATGGGGAGTCCTGTGGCGTATAAACGTAAACGAACCGCTGACATACAATCGCGCCCACGCCACAATTCATTTGCCCAATTCCACATGGAAAAGTTATTTTGTATGCTTTCACTGGTCCTTTTGCACACGAATTAGAAACGAAAATCAGAGTGCTCCCTCTGAAGGAGGGATAAATTTTGCATCTTTTGTTTCATATATTTTTAACAGATCGGAGTGTCCGTGCTATATATTATTTATGCTATGGTCCTTACTACTTATCATCTATGCTATGTGTTTAACGACTGGTTTGTACATAGACGATGGGTTCGGCAGAATGGTCAACTAAACGATTATTTCGATACTGTTGACTGTTTTCACATGCATGCATTGTTTCTCAGATGAAAAAATACTGAATACGTGCCAAAAGCTTGATGCTAACGAAGCTTAGCCTATGCCCAGCTCAGAGTATATGCAAGCCACAGTATGTACATGTATATATGTATATCGGTCATATAAAAGCACACTATCAAGTGCGGCCCAAGGTATATAAACTAGACATGGTAGTCTATTCCCGATTCCCAAATGCGTTCACTACTGCGCATGTACGTCACTGATGCCAGAAGCCGCCGAAAAGTGCCCAGTAGCAATAGCATCAACACTTTTTGGAAAACATGTTCCGCCCAGTAGGAAAGGGAAAAACCCAGGAACGGCGCACATCGTACAAGAAACAATTATTAGTGGGCACGATTGCACTCCCGAAAGGGTTTCGGTAAGAGAAAATGCGAAATCGTTCAGTCATGCACCGACTATCCGCCGCCGGTTTCGGCCATTTATACATTTTGAATTGTGGCGCCTCGTTTTCTTTCGCCTTTCCAGATGTGCACCCTATGTTTTGTTCATTTGGCAGCCCAAATTTTTTGGCCAGAATGACGCACGTAATGGCAGCTGTGCGAGCGAAATAGAAGAAAAACTGCGCATGGGTTTACCATGTCTAGTTTATATACCTTGAGTGCGGCCCTCTATTATACGCGACAAAATCATATGTTTGCTGCCATTTATTAGAAAATGGCAGACATTTACTGATCGGGGCATTGCCGGACCTCATATATGTGCTCATCATGTTACGCCTGAAAAAAATCCTTAAAAACCTCGGTTTATTGAATTAAATTGATAAAACGTCTTTATTGATACGAAGGTCATTCGCTTTTGACAAATCGATTTAGAAATAAGCCAAAATGACTGAAAAATGACTCTTGTGTTCAAGTGAAAGAAAAGTCCGCGAAAGTGCTTTATCCACTGCAAATCTGGCAGTGCTTGGGAAACATCAATTTTTCCAAACACATGGCGCCATTTCTGGGAAGGAAGTTTGATGTTTGAAGGCCTCGATTACATACTAGGTCTCAAGGTAAGTAAGCCCCGCAATCGAGGCCTTCAAACACGAAATTTCTTTCCAAGAAATAGCACTATGTGCTTTTAAAAAGTGACGTAGGCTAAGCACTGCCAGCTATGCATGTAATGAAGCACTTTGACGGACTTTTTGAAAATTGTTCGTTAAGAAAGTATAAAGGAGAGATGTTAATGCAACATTGGCAACCCCTGAATTAAAGTATATATATAAATATATATATATATATATATATATATATATATATATATATATATATATATATATATATACTTTAATTCAGGGGTTGCCAATGTTGCATTAACATCTCTCCCTCATACTTTCTTATTATATACATATATATATATATATATATATATATATATATATATATATATATCATAATAGTAGGCGAACTCCCCTCTTCAAATCCCTCATACTCCCACCCGCTCCGGAGTGGGTGGCATAATCTTAACCTTTACCAAAGTTACTATTTACCAAATATTATATATTTATTTGTCAACCTTATCAAATTGAATTCTGAAAATGTAGTCTTCCCATGAGCCTTTCTTATATTTTGCATACCGTCAATCAATGAAAACATAAATTATCAAAGCAAATTTATAAACACTGTCTTCATCTTGTAGATTACTCATTTTCAATAGCACAGCCAACGATTTTACGAAGTTTTTGATTTGATCGGCAATATAGTAGCTGTATTACTGTTGTGCTTACATTCGCTGTGTTTTTTGAATAAACTTTGCATCTTACCTTGTGCAGTCCCTGGGATACTCCTACAACTTTTTTCCACTTTTTCCACCACTTCCACAAGCAATATACTTTTTTCGCTCACTTGAAATTTTCGTAACAGGATTGTAACAAATCGAATGAGCTAAATATGACCACAGACGTTGCTTCAACCAATTCTACGAACCACAGTTTGTATGGATTTTTTCGCGCGCGAAATGAAAAGCACTTAAACGAGCTCTGGCAGTGCCCCGACCAGTAACTAGCTGCCATTTTGTCATAAAGGACAGCAAACATATGATAAATGACAACAAACATATGATAAATAAAAACAAACATATAACTTTATCCCGTAGAACCGCGGCCCTTCTTGATAGTGTGCCTTTATATGAAACATTACATACTGGTTCTACCTATACATACTGTGGTCTGGACAATTGAGTGCACATTCTGCTTTAGTGTCCATTGGATTGTCCAGTGGTCGAGGATTTTGTTCTTTAGTGTTCTTAAGATTTCAATTACTTTCCCCCTCATTATGTTTAACACATTTTACTTTTTACAAGCAATGAAACCGATTATTGATTGCATACTCAGTGTTTTTCAAAACCAAATGCAAAAAAAAACATTATTAGTCTCATTGGTGTAAAGTCATGGCAATTTTGTACGCAACTATTCAAAATGGCCATCCCACGAAAAAACCTCTTCAGTCGGCGTAATAATAAAAACTGCATTCTTTTTCGCATAGCGCCCTTTTGTCTTTCAAGCGTCAATATGAAAATAACAAATAACGTAGAAAAGGATTTGTAACCTCCCTCCACGATTGATGCGTCTAAATATTCCAACCATCCTCCCCCACGCCCAAAATCCTTAAGTAATCGATGTACGCTCGAGTAGACGATACGATTAATATTAGCTCATTCCAATTACTGTTATGAGTAGTTGTGATTATTATTATTCAAGGAAGCATTGTTAACTTCCCAGTATATGGGAAGTTCTTTTAATCGCCTCGAAAATCGAAATTGAAATTTCCAACTTTTCTTTACGTTTTGAGGTCTATAGAGTATATATAAAGTGTTTTTAGAAACAAGTATGTATGTGTGTGTGTGTACGTACGTACGTACGTGCGTTCGTGGACAGTTTTTTCTACGAGCATAACTCACGTAAATAACGTCGTATCGACTTTGTTGAGGTGTCAATCGAAACGTCTTTGCAATTTTAAGAGCTGATTAGTTTTTGGGACACTTCGGTCGGGGGGTTTGCTGTTTTCACCCCTTGAAGGTCAACCATGTTATGCGCTATATCTCACGAACCAAACATGCAATTTTTATCATTAAGGTGGCAATCAACGCGGATTGACATTTTCGTGATTCTGTCAAATTTTTAAAAAATCGTTGGAGCAGTTTTTTAATTTTTTGAAAAAAAAGTGCAAAAAATTTGTGTTTTTTTTTTCAAAAACATCAAATTTTTAACTTGATTTTCAACACGTCGTAATAAATGTTTATATAATTTATATACTCCGAACAATTCTTGTGAAAAAACTACCAAATTTTTTTTTCATGAATACAAAAAAAATTAAATTAAAAATAAAAAATCATTAAAAGTCATCATGACCTTCATGGTCATTTATGTCATTCATTATATCACGAGCACCAAATATAATCTTTGCATCATTAAGGTGTCAATCGACGTGTATTAACATTTTAACGATGTTCTTAGATTTTAAAAAAATCTTTAAAGCCATTTTTTTAATTTAATAAACAAATATTGAAAATTAGTGTTTTTTTCATTAAAAAAATTAATTAATAATTAATAAAATTAACATCGTAATAATAAATGTTTATAAAATTTATAAACTTGTATCAATTTCTGTAGAGAGTCCAGCAAAATATTTTCTCATGATTTCAAAACAAAGTGAATTAAAAATAAAAAAAAATCATTCAAAGTCACCTTGTAAAAAGGATTCATACGAATTTGTATACCTTAAATCTGTTATTCTAAAGACATTGTTGTAAAGTCAATTAAAGTTTATTATTATTTGCATAATTTGCGGAGATTTTTAATAGTCTTCACAGAACCGTGTTTTAACTTTAATAAAAAAAATGCTTAAATTTGAAAAACCAATACAAATCAAATCAAATTTGCAATTATGATAATCAACGTTTTGAATGGTAAAATGTTTTGTAGTCAACACTTTTTGAGATCAAATGCTTTGAAAAGCTTTCATCAAATAAAAAATTGTAGTTTTTAGGAGTTTTATTCTTTTGTATTCGTAAAATTTCAGTTACTTCCTTCATCATTTGAAATACATATATTTTACTTTTTACATGCAATTGAACCTATTTTTGATTGCATAATCAATGTTTCTCAAAACGTTTCATTGATGTAAAATCGTGAAAAAATATAAATTCAGTGATTATGCCAAAATGCTGTCAATTTTGACCGCAACTATTCAAAATGGCCATCACGCGACAAAATCTCTTAAGTGAGCGTAATAACAAAAACTGCATTCATTTTTGTTAGCGCTGTTTTGTCCTTCAAGTATCGATATGAAAATAACATATAACGTAGAAAAGGCTTTGTAACCTATCCTCCCTCCGATTGATCCACGTGAATATTCAATCAAACCAATCCACGAAAATCTTTACGTAATCAATTGACGCTCGCGTAGATGTTACGATGAATATTAAGTCATTCCAATAGCTTTTATGAGAGGTAAATTTTTATTATTGAAAGTAGTATTACTTCCATAATTATTATCGTGTTTAATATTTTTAATATCTATGTAAATTTCACTTGAAAGTTGACTGTGTGGAACTCAACGGTCGCACCTCGTGGCTTGTTTAATAAATTTTTGCAAATAATCATAAATTAAGTCCAAAAATTATTGTAAACTATTTGTATAAAATTAAGTAACAAAAGAACTCGTAACCTTCGAGCGTCAAAATAGATAAACATCCTGGAAACTGTATTTGAAATATTCATTAACCATATTTTTAAAGACTAATATTCATGGCTTACAAGTCAAGAAATGGTGAGTAAAAGTATCATTAAAGCACGATGGAAATAAAGTCTGTAAGAAAGAGTGGATCCGAGAAGGTGGATTTGGTGCTAATTGGTAAAAATCCAATATACAGATGTATTCTGAAAACTTCTCCTTTTCAACGTTTTTTAAAAAGTTTGATCACATAAATACACACAGGTTTTTAATGGCTATTGTGCAACTTTGAAAACAAGCCCTTGGCTTGACATTGTTTTTTGGTGTGTGATTCTAATCCAAAAAACACGTTCCGCTCGAAATTTCAAGAGACTCATCACTCTGAATCAACCCCATACAGTCGTATTCAAAAGATTCAATAATCTCTACGTTGATAATATTGGGTACGTAAAATGGACGAAGTGGAGGGGATTTTGCGAAATCGAAGTTCTATGTCGCGTTGTTTGGTGATCAGAGAGGGTAAGTTGCTGATCTTTTTCTTTGGTATTCCTGTTTTAAGGGAGTGTCTGTTTAATAAAAAAGAGATGAATGGTTTTAACTTGATTTATTGAATCTCCCTTTTACAATACTCGGATACAACTGGAGGTGCTGGACTTGATAATTTTTTTTTTGTGAGAAATGGTCGGTCGGAATGGGGATCGAACAGGTGCATTGTAAGATATCAGATTGGTGCCGGTCGTTTCCATAGGTGCTAGCTTGCCTCCTGTTGTGGGAGAATCCATGTTCCCATAACTCACGTGTTTCGTGATTTCGTTGATTGTGTACACGCACTACGGTCACACCAATTATAGCTTATCTTCATTTAGTCGATGATTCGTCGACGAATCTTCGCTGTATGAAAAAAATCTACGTTGTTCGGCAACAACCGATGCTAAACTATCTGCTGCTGTGTAAGCATCGTGTGCGATGTAAATGGTGACTCAGAAGCTCCTTTCGTTAGCATAATCTCTGAGTATGTAAATTTTTAAGGAGCATTAATCAAACACACGAAAATTCAGTTTGTCTTAATTCATTTCATGTATAGATATTTCTTTATTGACTTTGTGCAATCTCCGTTCTATGATGTTTGTATGGTTGAAGATCTTCAAAGAAAGATAGTCTGAAGTATCATCTGGGAACGATCTGACTCCGAGCGAAAATTGTTCATAATTCTTTCGATCTAAAATGCAAGCAGTGACCTCTTGGTCTTTTATGTATCCTATTCACACGAAGCCATAAGTTTCAAATTTTAATTTGGTTTATTCATCATCAATGGCGCACCAGCCCAAATCGAGCCTTGGCCTCCCGAAGACACTGCCTCCAACTGTCTCGGTCCAGCGACCGCGTCCTCCAATTAGCGAATCCCAGCAAGGATTCGCTGTCGTTATCAACTGCATCCTCCCATCGTTTGCGTGGTTTTCCTGGTGGGCGGCTTCCTGTTGCTCGGCCTTTCATGGAGCGCTTGGGAATTCGCCTGTCATCCATACGCTTCACATGGCCAGCCCACTGAAGTCGTAGCAGTTTCGTCAGAATCGATACCGGTGGCTCGTCATAAAGAGCGTACAACTCATGGTTGTACCGGATTCGCCAGTCAGACGTCAATCCTTTTTTCTGAGGCTTGAGTCAAAGTCCATGTTTCACATCCGTAAATCAATACAGGACGGATGATCGTTTTATAGACGCGCAGCTTATTTTTTCGGTGCACTTTGTTACTTTTAATCACCGAGAGGACTGAAAAATATATTTTATTGGCTAGACCAATTCGCCGTTCAATTTCGTCCTTTTCATTCCCGTCTTTGGCGAGGTTGACACCAAGATAAATAAAAGAGTTAACGCTTTCCACACTGTAGTTAGTTATCGTCATGTTTTGTCTATTTGGCGTCTTTTTCCTTGACTGGGTCATATATTTGGTCTTGCTCACATTGACCCTTAGGCCGACTTGCCTAGCCGCTGACTCCAGCTCAGTAAACGCTTCTTTGGCACGAGATAGAGATCGGGCCATGACGTTGATGTCATCGGCGTACGCTACTATTTGAGTAGACTTAAAGAGTAGCGTTCCCGCAATGTCTACTGTAATCTTCCTGATGACATACTCTAGGGCCAAATTGAAGAGTATGGGGGCGAGGCCATCACCCTGTTTAAGACCTGAGCTGGTGTCGAAGCTTTGAGTCAGATCGCCTTGACATCTGACTTTAGATCGTGTGTCGGTCATCGTTAGTCTGGTCATTCGTATTAGTTTGATAGGTATCCCAAAATCAAGCATTATTTTATATAGTATATTTCGATCTATACTATCGTATGCTTGTTGGAAGTCTACGAAGACCTGGTGCACGTCAATATTGTATTCCCAGCACTTTTCCAGCACCTGTTTTACTGAGAATAGTTGATCTATCGTCGACATACCGGATCTGAATCCGCCTTGGTATTCGCCAATTATTATGGAAGTGTACGGTGTCAATCTTTTTTCAATAATTTTGGTCAGGATCTTGTAGGACGTACACAGCAGTGAAATGCCTCTGTAGTTGTCACATCTAAGCTTATCTCCTTTCTTATGTATGGGACATATGATGGCCGTCCGCCAATCATCAGGTAATTTTTCATCGACCCATGCCTTGGAGATGATCTGGTGGAGGCGGTGTGTTAGTATTGGTCCACCTTTTTGAAGGAGATCTGCTGGTAAATTGTCGATTCCGGGTGCTTTATTTGGTTTTTGCTGTTGTATGGCTGCTTGCACCTCTCCAATAGATGGTATTGACGAAGATGGACTGCATAGGTCAGCATCTTCAGGAATCGTTATTGGCAGGGATGTAGTTACTGATGGTGGATTTAGTAGCTCAGAAAAATATTCAGTCCACCTGTGATTGATGTCGTCTGGGTCGCTTAAAAAAAATTTGGTTTATTATACAATTGTAAATGAATATCGTATTTTATTTATATTTTCATTGAACTGAAAAGCCTAATATTATTGGGTAGTCTACGTTAATCGTTTCGAATTAAGTATCGTCTGCTTATGGAATGATTTAGTTTTTAACTAAATGTGTCTCTATTTTCTAGAAAACATGATTGCAGACTCTAGTTTTATGAAACAATACAAAGCTTTAAGCTGAATGAATTTTCAAGAAACGTTGGTTTTTGTTAATGTTTCTTCTCATTGATTCAGGGACTAGCGCAATCAGGAGCATGGGCGTGTTTCGATGAATTCAATCGAATCGAATTGGAGGTTTTGTCGGTAGTAGCTCAACAGATTTCTACAATCCAGAGAGCTATCAACCGTGGAGTTGTCAAATTTTTCTTTGAGGACACGATGCTTCACTTGGATCCAACCTGCGCCATGTTCATAACTATGAATCCTGGGTAATAATTTTTCGGCATACAACATCATTGTTGGCTGCCTGGATATTTCGAATCTACTTTATGATTTCATTTTTTCACATAGATACGCCGGGAGAACTGAGTTGCCAGATAACTTAAAGGTCCTTTTCCGAACAGTTGCTATGATGGTTCCGGATTATGCTATGATTGGGGAAATCACTTTATACTCGAATGGCTTCGATGATGCTCGGCCGCTTTCACAGAAAATTGTCCACACATACAAACTATGTTCGGAACAGCTTTCCTCGCAATCGCATTACGATTATGGTAAAAAGACTTTCGAAATAAAGGCATACAAACAGGGCGGAAATACACTAAGAATAATCTTAAGTTGTTCACAGTCAGTTAAGACCAACTTTGCAACAATACAAACATTGACTAATAGTCATTTACTAACAACGCGCAATTGCTGATAGCGGAGATAACTTTTAATCTTCTTGTGATATTTTTTGTGGATAAATATTTATGAATGGATTTACGAAAACCTTTTGCAAATTTTCTAATTGAAAAACGTTTTTCCTTGCAGGTATGCGTGCAGTGAAGTCCGTCCTGTTGGCTTCAAGTGCTTTGCGACAAATGCACAAGCACTTGCCGGAAGCGCAGATTGTTTTGCGAGCCATTATTGACGTCAACATGCCCAAGTTCCTGGAGCAGGATGTCTCGCTATTTGTCGGTATCTACATGGACTTGTTCCCAGGAGTCGAAGTACCCGAGGTAATAACACTAACGTTGCTTGTGCAGCTTGATTGGAGTTTTTATTACCATTATCTTATACTTGCTACACTTTTGCTTAGAAAAGTGGCGCACGGAAGAGATAAAGGTACACTGAACTTAAATTCCGTGAATGGTTCATGTTATGCAATGTTAAAAGTAAACGATTTTGGATAAGTTTGAAAAATACACCACTCAGATTGCTGAGGTGGATTTCATGAGCATCTTTTGAACTGAAAACTACTTTATACTAAATTCGGATAAAACTTCTGAGGTTTTAATTGTTTTACATATTAAAATTAATTTAAATTTGTGGGAATTCTGCTTCAAAAACGTTTTTTTTTGTGTGACACAAAAATGATTCGAAATATAATTAATTCCAAATTTTGATACGGAGCAAAATGCATATAAATAAATGAAAGAAGTGGATAATAAAAACATAACCCCCAAAATTAATTAATTATAAACAATAAATTTTTGAACTTCGACTATAAGTTTTCTATTCTTTTTAGGCCCACTGCAATTTCTTTCAAAAAATTTTAAGTGGTCGGAAAAGTTCGATGTTGGTTTCAACCGATAGTGCTTGTCTCGAAAACCAAAAATTTTCTCATTTTTTTATAAAACTGTTTAGGCTTTTTTAACCAAATTTGAATTTCAGATTAGCAATATTTGACGCCTCACCTCTTTCGCTGTGAGAACACTAATTGTTACAAAAGTTTTTATTAGCACAGTTGTAAGGGATTTCCGTGTATTTTTCTCGCATTTTTTATTTGGAAGAAGGATGCTTCCCCTACCAGAGATCTGTATAGGTAAAGTTTTGCCTACACAATACCGCTGAATATTGCTAGAATTGAAATTTGTTTAAAGTTTTCTTACTAGCCTCCATGATCTGGGTCAGCCTGAACTTTCGTAAAGGAAAGTATCAGGTTTAGCTCAAAACTATTTCATATATATTAAATAACCTGTTAAAATAAAGAAGATACACAGAAAATTAAATGAAAGTGAAGTGTTTCTTATGCAATAACTACATATCTATTGGTAAAAATTATGCAAAAATTCGTAGCATAGCACCAAGTTACCACTGATAAGTGCTTTATATCGGTGTAGTCTAAAAGTCTGTCCATTGCGTTTATCGTTGGGAAAAAAGAAAATACCAGCGCGTTTCAATCCTTCAGAAAAAAATTCAAAATCTCAAAATTCGAGCTCACTGAAAACGTTGTGCACTGTAAACAATACAATATACTAGTCATCTCTACACCTCTATATTCGACCTCAGTATTTGCTAAATATAAGCCCCGGCTTGACATTGTTCGCTATTGATGACCATGACTCGTACTATAAATTAGTGTTCCGACCAGAACTCTTCCACTGCCACAAACGACGAATCGCCTCTTTTATACAAATTTACATTAATTTTTCTGGTAGGCAGACAATTTTTAACCTACTGTTAATTGAAATCAATACAACTTACACATTAAATCTCATAATGAATTCGCAGCTCATAATGAGCTACACTACAAGTAGCTGAATTTATCTGTCAGTCGACATAAGCATATGTAGGTTGCATACAGCTAAGACTGAAAATTGAACTGTCATTGAAACTTGTAAAAGATGAAAAATAATTCACATAGATTTACTTACGAGTCGCAAAAACTAAAAACAAACTTACACAGTTGATTAAACGCACCGCTCCAGCAGTTATCTGGAATTTACCAACAAGTATCGAATCGCCAATTTAAATTGCACCTAGTTCATTCGCAATGCAACAGTAAATGTTTTCACCACATTAAACCGCTAATAATGTAGGTTCTACTTCATTAGCGCCAGCTCATTAAAAGCTCTCGTGTGTCAGGAGTGTAAGCGACAGTCAAGCCCGTTCAAATAATAAAGGGCTTTACAGCTAATCAATTTCATCTGAGATGTAAAAATTCGTGTTTGAATGAATTTTGATGTAGAAATTTATTTTAACTTATAAATTACTGGTTCTGTGAATCAAAATTCGTAGATCCGGTGATATTATGTTGTGATATTTCAAAAGGAAAGTTACCATTTGAGACCAGTTATTTTATGCCTGTTTTATTCATAATATTATTGGGCTCACATTTAAAGCTTCGTCTCATGTAAGAAAGTACTCGTAAATCCTCTAAATTGAAATACATGTAAAATAATTTTTTAAATCGATTTTCGAGAAGCAATTAGAAAACAATACTTACAGACTGATTCCAACAAAATAAGTCAATTTGAAGTAAAGTCCTAAGCTCATTATGAACTCTTCGATATCATCTCATCTCATTACATTTACTGAATTTCTAATTTTGTGTTACTTGACTACTAGTCTCCTTTGGAATCCATCCTATAAAATTAGATTTATTGCTCACCGGCTGCAATAACGGCACAAGTCATGTTACTAGTATTTCTGTATTCTACCATCATAAATATTGGCTTAAAGTTATTTGCTCTGAGTTTTGCTGCATGGCACTTGTGCCGCTGTTGCATGTACCAATTCGGAAACCACACCAGGCATCAACACTGGCACAAGTACTATTATTCCGCGAATTCTCATCTATTTTCTTCTAGATAGATCGAAAATTCTGTATCTTCTATTGTTGTTAATGACAGTGAAGAAACTGATTTTAGAGTTCAATCTGACAACTTAACCGTTGAAAACCCATTTTCTTCAGACGATTCAATCAACGACCCAAACTATGTCAGCCGTGAATCTAGCTATAAATCTACTAGTACGACGAATACCCAAAGAGTACATCCATTGGTAGATCTTAATCAGCAAGAAGGTGATAATACTACCAGGAGACAAATAACGAGAAAAGGAAAGGCTGTTCCGTCGTGTTGGAAATGTTTTTTTTTTTTTGAAATTATGCTTAAACTACCCTATTTATGTGAGTACCTGTTATACTCCTTAAATGCAATATTCTTGTGATTTCTAAGTTAAAAAATTCATTTCTAAGTGTAACGTCAAAACGAGGCTGTTTGTTTTGTTAGTTTATTAAAAACTTTTCATAATATAAGGTGTTTGTACATCCAACTACCTTAAAACTAATAATGTATCATTGCGAGAATTTAGTTGTGTCATTATTGCAGAGAGTGTATTCATTGAATATTACATATTTTTGCTAAATATAATAAGGGCACTTGTTGAAATATCTGCCTTTTTTTGAAAATAAAAACAAAATTCTGTTGCTGTGACAATAACTTAAGACCATATGGATAATTTCCAGCAAAAGCTTTTAGAATATATAGATTGGCAAATCCTAAACGATCAAAATAAAATTGGCAATTTTCAAATTTGTTCAATATCTCAGAATGCTTAAAAGTTGATTGTGCTATTATTGCAGCCGTTGAGCGATATATTTCATCCAAAAGATTTTTCATCCTCAATCTGTAACCTAAACCTTCAAACATCTTGTAAGTGCTCCACTGAAAATCAACAAAAACTAACTGAAAATCAAACGGTTTGATATTTTAATAATCTAGCTTCAAAAACATGGTTAATCTATCTTGGAAAAAAATCGTACTTTGAATTTACTTTCTTCAATTGCATACGAGCTTGAATTTCTAAATCAATTTTCATAGTAATAATTTTACTCTGCAATCAACCAAATTCCTTATATTTACAGCCAGCTAGAGAGGATTTGTTTAGGTGGCTGCAATTTAAGCTAAAGGAAAGAAACCTGCAGCCGACTCCATGGTATATTGAAAAGATAGTTCAAATTTATGAGATGCTCTTAGTACGCCATGGTTTGATGATTGTCGGTGGACCTATGGCAGGAAAGACTACTGCTTATCAAGTTCTTGCCGAAGTGCTCCGTGCCATTCAAAATGATGTAGAAGCGACCTGCACCGAATACCCCGTCAACTATCGCATAATCAACCCCAAAGCTATAACCATGGGACAATTATACGGTAGCTTTGATCCTGTTTCTCACGAATGGAGTGACGGAGTCCTAGCAAAAACATTTAGGGAAATGGTTCACGGTGCCACACATGAGCGATACTGGATCTTGTTCGACGGACCCGTGGACGCTGTGTGGATAGAGAATCTCAATACTGTTTTAGACGACAACAAAAAACTGTGCCTCATGTCGGGAGAGATAATCCAGATGACGAAGATGATGAACATGATGTTTGAGCCAGCTGACTTAGAACAGGCTTCGCCCGCCACTGTGTCCAGGTGTGGAATGATCTACATGGACCCAGCTCAATTAGGGTGGACCAGCCTACATAGGAGCTTTACCAATACTCTTTCGTCAATTTTAAATGACATTTACATGGCATTATACGAAGAATTGGTGCAATGGCTGGTTCCAGCTGCACATCTAATTCTGCACGACTGCAAAGCGATGCTGCACACCTCCCAACTTTATCAGTACCAGGTAAAATTTAATATTTCTTTCAAATATATATGCACAGATCATTAAGACCTAAATGTTTTAATAAATATAACCCTTCAAGTTTAGTTGAGCTTCGAAATGTGATTTGGTTATAAAAAATTGATCGCAACATCAATGCAATATAGTCACAGCTCAAAATTTCTGTTATTTTTTTAATAACATTAAAATGATCAATAATACAGTTACTCTCAGATCCATGAAAATCGCATATTTAAAACTGAAAAATACTTTTGAAAAACCAAGAAGTGCATTAATGAATATTGTCTCAACTGAAAACTTACCATGTAACAAAGTCATAAAACATAAATGAAAAAAGTAGCCCAACATGCATCGTTACAAATAATGAAGTCCTTCTATGTCTCAAGATTTTCACTTGTTTGTATAAATTAGATGTCCGTGGTACGTTTCTCACGTGCCAATCAATACATGGTGGAAAGGACGGCCGCTTTCTGGAAAAGAAAGCGAAAATTAGTCCCTTTATATTTTCAGAACCGTAGCACGTACACAAAAGTTTTATATCTGATTGAAAATAACTTAATTTTTTTCGCAGCTTTAGCAATCTTTTTATTAATATATTAAAAGTATTGGAAATACTTCTCATTCAAACAAATTAATACGCTTGGATTGACACCCAAAGAAATACATATATTGAGTTAATAATAAAGACATTAAAAGATTTTATTTAACTTCATTGGCGAATTTTCCTTCAAATCCCGTAATTGAATTTGAAACTAACGAAACTAACGTAATTGAATCTTACGACCCCTCAATTACGTCTTCCCCTGACTTACGTAATTTTTTTACAATGCATCAAGCTTTTACTGCCTATTACAAATAGTTTTAAGATACAATACGAAATAAAATATGATTTTTAATTCTATCCAAAGGAAAATGGGGCAAAACTACATGACATTGTTAACTTCCCAGTATATGGGAAGCTCTTGTAATCGCCTCGAAAATCAAAATTGAAATTTTCAACTTTTCTTTACGTTTTGAGGTCTATAGAGTATATATAAAGTGTTTTTAGAAAGAAGTATGTATATGTGTGTGTGTGTATGTACGTACGTACGTGCGTTCGCGGACAGTTTTTCTACGAGCATAACTCACGTAAATAAAGTCGTATTGACTTTGTTGAGGTGTCAATCGAAGCGCCTTTGCGAATTTAAGAGCTGATTAGTTTTTGGAGTACTTCGGTCGGGGGGGTTTGTTGTTTTGACCATTTGAAAGTCATTTTTGTCATGAGTTTTATCTCGCGAACCAAACATACGATTTGCATGGTTAAAAAATCAATCGACGCGTATTAACATTTGCTTGAAACTATCAAATTTTAAGAAAACTCGTTCGAGCCGTTTTTTAATTTAAGGGAAAAAAATGCAAAAAATTGGGGTTTTTTTATAAACAATAAATTTTTAACCTGATTTACGAAAGACAGTATTCAAATTTTATAAAATTTATCTACTTCAAGCAATTCTTATAGTAACAACATAAAAACTTTTTCTCATGAATATGTAAAAAATTAAATAAAAAATAAAAAATCATTAACAGTCTTCTTGATCTTCAAGGTCATTTCTGTCATGCGTTAAACATATCTCGCGAACCAAACATACAATTTCCATGGTTAAAAGTTCAATCGCTGCGTATTAACTTTTTCGTGAATCTATCAAATTTAAAAAGAAATCGTTGGAGCCGTTTTTTAATTTAAGAAAAAAAAGTGCAAAAAATTGGGGTTTTTTATAAACAATAAATTTTTAACCTGATTTACGAAAGACAGTATTCAATTTTTATACAATTTTTATACTTCAAGCAATGCTTGAAAAAACTTCATCAAAAATTTTTCTCATGATAACAAGAAACATTGAATAAAAAATAAAAAATTATTAACAGTCATCATGATCTTCAAGGTCATGCCTTCCATTTACTATATCTCACGAACCAGATATAATATTTGCATCATTAAGGTGTTAATGGATGTGCTTTAAAATTTCTTTGATTATTTTAACATTAAAAAGATCCGTTTCAGCGGTTTTTTTAATTTAATAGAAAAAAATGAGAAAACTTAGGGTTTTTTCATAAAAAATAATTTTTTAACCTGATTTGCACAACACAGTAATTAATGTTTATAAAATTTATACATTGTTATCAGTTTTTGAAGAGAAACCAGCGAAACTTTTTTCATGATTCTGAAAAAAATTCAATTAAAAATAAAAAAAATCATTCACAGGGTTCTTCCGATAGATATTACCTTATATCTTTTATTCTAAAGACTTTGTTGTAAAGTCAAAGTTTCCATGTGTTTGGATAATTTGAGCAGATTTTTAAAAGGTTTTGCAGTCTTTTAATTTAAAAAAGCGGCTTAAATTTTGAAAACCATCAAAACTTCAATTAAATTTGCATTTTTGGTAATCAATCATCATCACCCATCCACCAAAAGCTTTACGTAATCAGTGGATGCTCCCGTAGATGACGTGATTAATATTAACTCTTTCCTGTTATTGCTATGAATACCTTTCATTATTATTATTTAAAGTAGTAGTATTTTCAAAATTATTATTGTGTTTAATATTTTTAATGTTTATCTAGATATTACTGGGAAGGGTCGCACTTCACGGCTTGTTAATTTAATTTTTTACGTAATCATGAGAAAAAGTTTTGATGGTGTTTCTACAAACATTGTTTGAAATATATAAATTTTATGAACATTGATTACTATATTTCGCACATCAGGTTAAAAATTGATTGTTTATGAAAAAAAACCTAATTTTTTGCACTTTTTTTTCTTAAATTAAAAAACGGCTCCAATAATTTTTTTAACAATTCGACAGATTCAGAAAAATGTTAATACGCGTCCATTGACTTCCAAACGATGCGAATCGTATGTTTTGTTCGCGAGATATAACGCATGACAGAAATTACCTTCAAACGGGCAAAACTGTAAACCCCCCCGACCGAAGTGTGTCAAAAACTAATCAGCTCTTAAAATTGCAAAGACGCTTTGATTTACACCTCAACAAAGTCGATACGACTTAGTTTACGTGAGTTATGCTCGTAGAAAAAAGTGTCCACGAACGTACAGACGTACGTACGTACACACACACACACATACATCTCCATTTCTAAAAACACTTTATGTATACTCACTATACTATAGACCTCAAAACGTAAAGAAATGTTGAAAATTTCGATTTCGATTTCAAGGCGATTACAAGAAGATATAAATTCAATGATTATGCCGAAGTCGTGGCGATTTTGAACACAACTATTCAAAATGGGCACCACACGACAAAATCTCTTCAGTTGGCGTGTAAACAAAAAACTTCATTCATTTTTGCTAGGGATCTTTTGTCCGTCAAGCATCGATATGAAAATAACAAATAACGTAGAAGAGGCTTTTTAGGATACCCCCACCACCCACCAACTGATTCGAGTGAATATTTAATCAAACCAATCCACCCCCGATCCACCAAAAGCCTTACGTAATCAATGGACGCTCTCGTAGTTCATTTGATTAGTATTAACTCATTTCAATTACTTTTATGAGCACCTCTAATTATTATTATTCAAAATGGTATCATTTTCATAATTATTATCATGTCTAGTATTTTTAATATTTATGTGGATATTACTGGGAAGTTGACCGTGTGGCCCTAAAGAGTCGCACTTCGCGGCTTGTTTATGCAGCATTTATGAAAATTCTGAACGCAACTGCCAAAAAGTGGCATTACGCTACAAAATCTGTTTAAGTTGGCGTGGAAACCAAAACTTCATTCAATAACTCTTAAATTTCAACTCCAATCTAAGTTCTTTACAAAACAACTTTGAAGGCATCTGAATAAAACGAATCGACAAAAATGAAGAACAAAGGCTTGTTACTATACATTTAGGATTTAAGAAGGATTACTCGTATTTTGAAATGGAAAAGTTTCCTTAAATAAAAATGAAAACATGCATATTCCTCATAGAAGTAATCATAAAGTGTAGTAAGTTGTATCCGGCCGAAGTAGTGTGCGTTCCACTGTAGTGGACAATAGTAGTAAGTTGTATCCGGCCGAAGTAGTGTGCTTTCCACTGTAGTGGACGCCGTTACGGAATTCATGGAATGCGAAAATGCATGGTATAAAGACGACCAGGTAGTCTCTTCCGAAGCTGCGGTGACGTCATGTGTTCAGACAATCATGACATTTTGCCCAGTAGGAATTTCAGCAACACTTTGCGGCGTACAAGATGTGATTTTCCTGCTGGGTGGAGTGACACGTATTGGAAGAAAAAGATAAATAATGCGCCATTTGAATATTCTTCAGAGAATATTTGATTGTTTCCTAAGCTATAATATTGATTACAGTAAACATTCGTTTTTATTACCTGACAATTTGCTAATTTTTAATATGTGGCGTTTTTGCAACGCCAGATTCAAATGTGACATTTAGTTATATTTTGGCATGCCGTACGCACCGTCTGCGATTTGTTACTTTGGTAGCCCTAATTTTACTGAATACGTGACGCAAAGTGATTCAAATGTACGAGCAAAATAGCATGACGATTTTCTAATGGGTTTACCTTCGCTAGTCTTTATACCATGGCGAAAATGCGCATTAGGTTTGGAGAGTGTGAATCAGACAATAAACGAAGGAGGATCGGTTCTCTTGGAAGAAGAAAGTGCGTTTTATTTGGGTAGCCCATAAATTGTGTGGTTCGGTTAGTCTGACGTTTTCCTTAGGTAACTACAACTTTTCAGAAGTGGGATAGTGATCCGCAGTAAAAGTGACCTTTAGTACGGTGAAAAATGAGTTTTTTTGTGAAGGAGCTTAAGGACAAACTAAAACTTTTGTCGCTACCAACTTCGGGTAGAAAAAGTGTTTTACAGCGACGGCTGAGTGACGCTATGGCACATCCGCGCGACCGAGAAGGTGATGCTAACCCGCGTGTGGAAAGTGGCAAAGATAATAGAGTAGATGAATCTTCATTTACGGTTACGGACAAAACTTCCGAGTTATCCATTAGAATGGAAAGCCTACGTGCGGAAAATAAACGTTTAAAAGATTTGAGATCACTTCGAGCCGAAAACCAATATCTCAAATCTACTCGGGTGTGTGACCTTGAAGAAAAACTTTTACATTCAAGCGAAGTCGATGAGTTGTTGCCTCATTTCGACCCAGACAGTGAAATTGATGGCTCGTTTGAGCAGTTCGTCGCAACCATGGAGAAATTGGCCGCTGTTTACGGGTGGCGAGAGGAGACAATTCTCCATTACGTCAATTTAAGGCTGAAGGGCACGGCAAGGTTGTGGAGGGCGTGTGGTGACACTTATGATAATTGGTCTGAATACAAAAATAAGCTTGTGTCAGCATTCCCGTCTGTCCAAGATGATATGAACATCCATGCGAATTTTACGAAGCGAAAAATGGTGAGTCATACGAGGAATTTATTTACTCGATGCAGCAGATTTCCAAAAACAAAATCAGTGAGCCGTCTTTGATTAAATACATCATTAGATGCACACAAGACCACAACGTTCAGCAAATTTTGGCCCTACAACCAATCAATTCTTTTCCGCAACTCGCTTCGCAGCTGAAAAGGTTTGTTACACTGAGACCGCCACCAATAAGTTATTGCGTATCCACGGATAGAGTGGATAGCAGCAAAATTGAAGCAAGTCATGGAAAGTTTGTATCTCAACATCAGCAAAAATGTTTCAACTGTAATCGAGCGGGACACATTGCGAAGCAGTGCGATAAGCTGCAACGTGTAAAAGGTTCGTGCTTCAAATGTGGTGTGGTGGGCCACATGCCAAAGCAGTGCCCCGGTGCATCTACGAGTGTAATTCAAATTACAATTAGGGACAGCAATCTTGATAGCTTTAAAATTGACTTTTCATTGGAAATTATTAATCAAGTGTTAGAGATTAGTTATTAGCATTTTGCCAGACTTTCTAAAGATTGAACCATACGTCAATTTTCCGGTTATTGGAATTAATGGCAGTAAACTTGTTATTTTGGGTCTATTTCAAACCGACATCGTTGTAAAAGGTAAAACACATTGTTTTCAAGAAATTAAACTGTACTTGTGTATTTATTGTACTTGTGTTTATTGTACTTGTGTTTGAAAACATCAATAAACATAAAGAAGAAAAAATAGAATAATGTTAATTAAATAATTATAAAAATGATAAAAATGAAAAAATAATGCTGTTTTATAATGTTGTTTTTGTTTTGTCATTTAATTTTTGATTTCAGTATCACATATTAAATTCCACGGATTCAACAACTGCGAAAGAAGTATCACACACTTTTTTTAATCGAATTTGCATTTGCTGTTATTAACGCTTCGAGAGGTAAAATGCTGTGAAGATATCCTAATAAAGCAAACACATTGTTTTTCATGGTTGCAAACACATTCGCATTAAAACAATAAGCCATTATTATTTACAATGAATAAATGTTAGTATGAATAAAAATATCTAATTTCACGTTTTCGAATGGCGTAGTTTTTAAAAAAGCCTATTTTAACCTATTGCCACTTTCGCAAATCATTGCTTTTTGAAATCAGAAAGCTTCGAACTCATTTGGAAATTATAGATAATTAGCTACGATAAGCAATCTGTATTTTCAAACGTTTTAGTGTCTGTCTAATTTGATCAATAGAGCGTACATTGAGTTGCTTGGAACTGAGGAGGAAACCAAACCATGCAATATCATAGAAACTAAAGATTAATTAAACTGAACTAACTCGGCAGAAAGCTATGAAAAATTGCGTCCATTTGCTCTTACAAAGAAGTTAGATGCGGGTTTTTTCCGAGAACATTTAATTTGTGAAAAATAACTTGCTTCATACTGGAAACCAAAAAAACTCCAATAAACCAAATTCTTTTAGAAACAGTGTAAGCTGCCTGCTGAGTATCCACAGTTTATCGTAATTAAAAAGTACATCCCTTTATCACTTGCTGACTGCAGAATGTGTTCAAATTCAACCAAATTCTAGTCTGAAAGATTTTTTCGAGGCATTAACAATACGTACCATGGAAAAAGTCAAAGATTACTTGCAGCCAGTGCTTGTTTATTCTCAGGTAAAATGAATCTATCTTCCATTGCAGATGCTATCAACATTCTTTCTACATTTCTTGCATCAAAACAAGCAGCACAATCAGACATGGTTCCAGCAAACATTTCTCTTCTGTTTTGCTTGGGCATATGCATCCTTCTTGACCAGTGAGTACACAAGCTTAGTCTTTTTTCGATCCTTTTTCGATTTGAAAACAACGTTCATAAATCCTTTTTCGATTTGTATCCATCTGCCTGCAGATGAAGGGGCGAAAGTCTTCGATGCACTTATTCGAAAAGTCCTGTACGGTGCTAACGAGAATTTTCCTCGGCCGAAGTACTTTTCCCTAAACCGTGGTCAAATGTTTCCCGAAAAGCAAATGCTGACCGATTACAGATACGACGAAGTGGAAAATTGGTGGCCATGGCTGAGAAACGATGAAGTCAATTTGCCGAATGAAGCGAAAATCAGTGAACTCATTGTTCCTACCAAAGAGACTGGTTTTCTCTCGTATTGGCTGAGCTTCTGCATTAACAAGTCTTTGCCGATGCTTGTAGTCGGACCCACTGGTACGGGAAAGAGTGCTGTCATCTTCAACCAAATAAAGGATTTGCCGAAGCAAACTAACATCATCAACGTGGTGAACTTCTCCGCGCGAACTACTGCTCAACAGGTGGAAACTTGAATTACTATTTCCAATCATTTATGAAACATAAATTGGTGTTTTTAGGTTCAGGAAACAATCATGTCAAAGCTAGACCGTCGTAGAAAAGGAGTGTTTGGCCCGCCAGTGGGTAAAAAGGTACTCACTATAGTTCACAGGGTGAATCACTAATCAATTAACATGATTGCAGTGTGTTGTGTTTTGCGATGATGTAGCCATGCCGTCAAAGGACACCTATGGATCACAGCCACCATTGGAACTGTTAAGGCAATGGCTAGATCACGGCTATTGGTCTGACTTGAAGGATACTTCGAAGTTAGAACTAGCCGACTTGGTACATTTAAATAGATGTTAATGCGCAAACTTTATACACACATTCGTTATTTGTAGATATTTCTAGGAGCCATGGGAACGCTTGGTGGAAGTAATTTCATTTTCCCACGACTGTATCGTCACGCGTTTGTAGTGGCAGTTGATGGGTTCGAAGACTCTACACTTATTCGAATTTTCAACGCTATTGGCGATTGGCATTTTCGCAAAGACTATCCGGAAAAGGTAGCACTTCTTGCTAGGGTAGAATCATAAATCGATAATCAGTGATCTCTTTTAAGTTTTCCTTGAATTTCAGGGCTTAGCCGAAGCGCTAGTTGTGACATACAGGAGTGCTATCAGCTTGTTTCTTCCCACACCGGCCAAGTCACACTACACCTTCTCTCTAAGGGACGTGTCTCGTGTGCTGCAAGGAATTGTTCTCGTTTCTCCTAAGCGTTTATTGTCACCGGAAAAGTTAGGTAGATTGTGGACTCACGAAACTTATCGCGTTTATTACGATAGGTGAAATCAGGAGCTTGTCTTACGAACTGCTAATAAAAGATATTTTTGCAGGCTAATCGAAAATAGGGATCGAGACCTGCTGTTGCAAGTAGTCAAGAGTGCTTGCAAGGACCGCTTGCGGTTCACCCTTGAACAGGCAATGGAAGACCGTATCGAGCCTGGTCAGCCGGTGAGTGATAATGACTTGCGGAACCTTTTCTTTGGCAACTACATGGAGCCGGACGCTGAGCCAAAGGTTTATGATGAAGTGGAAAATAATGAAAAGCTCGAACAGGTTATGAACTATTATCTCAAGGAATATAACTCTTTTTCCAACTCACCAATGGACTTAGTCCTCTTCCGATTTGCCATAGAGCATGTTTCCAGGTACGATTATGTTGCCCAGTTGAATCACTTCATGAGCCAAACATTTGAAACCTAATAGTAGGGGTCTTTCCAGCGATTTCCATTAAATGAAACTCCGTTCATTGCAGAGCATCGCGTGTTCTACAAATGCCTCGGGGTAACATCCTTATGGTCGGTCTGGGTGGTTCAGGGCGTAAAAGTTCCGCGAAACTTGCGGCCAGCATCGCTGACGCTGAACTATTGACAATTCAAATAACAAAAACATATTCATCAATCGAATGGAGGGACGACATCAAAAGAATTCTCATGAAAGCTGGGATGGGAATGAAGCCTGCAGTTTTCTTGTTTAGCGATTCCCAAGTAAGAAAATTTCCCTATAAAAACAAGAGATAATGGACTTTCATTTCGAATGCCAAATATAAACATATTTTGAATTGTAAATTACCGAAAAGTTGGACCCTACTGTTTTCAATGGTAAAATATTATTTTTTGACGAGAAGCTCAATTTCAGATTATTTATGAGTCGTTCGTTGAAGATATTAATGGCATTCTGAACACAGGCGATTTACCCAACTTGTATCAAACAGACGAGAAAGGAATCATTCTCGACGCAATGCAGACCTTGAGCAAGCAACAGGTAAGAATTATTCGAGGAAAGAAATTCCTGTTCCAGTGCGTAGTGGAATTATTTTAAATTAATTCAGCAATATAACAAAAATGGATTCCTAAAAACGATTAAACTTAGAAATAGCTATGGTTTCAATCAAAACAAATTTAAGCACGAAATACCTTTGCTAAAAAGGAATTTATTCTAGGCTGTTTGTACCGTTTTTTGTGAGTTCCCTCGCAATCATATCAAATTGAGCAGCCATTCGTAATTATATGCTAAGTTATAAATTTATAAATTGAGGCTTTATTCTCAACTGACAGGTGATTTTTTTATAAATGGATGAATAATGCGTGGTTAAGATCTTAGAATAAATATATTCTCGAGGAGAAGTGAGGCTTGTTATTCTCTTTAACTTTTCATCTGAGCATTAAAGCTTCCGTTAAGGGTCGGCAAACTATTTTCATTTCATGTATAGAGCTTATCGCTTAATTTTTCTATGCGGAGACTTTTTATTCCATATTAAATGTTATCGGTGTAGTAGATCGATAAAGGTATAATTTAATGAGAGATTTTGTTCATGTGGGGTTGAAATTCATCAAGTCACGACTTTTGGCTATCGAAAATGGAAGGAAAATGTACATCATTGTGAAATCGGTGACACATTTTATGAAATATTACGAGATTCAAAGTTAATGAATAGATAGCATATCATCTCCAATTAGACCAATACCTTAAAGCAATGTTAAGGTTACCTCATTTATTTCACCAACAGAAAGCTGGCAGATTAATTGGTCCGCAACACGTCCGGAATTTTTAGAATTTGTTTGTACACATAACATCCGTTCAAAATAATTATGCCAGCGTTAAATGGATGCAATTTATTTTATTTGGAAGTTTTGATGATTAAACATAATTTAATGCAACTATGTGCCCTTTTTATGAACTAAGTTGAAAGCGCTCGCATATTTTGATTGCTGGGCTTTGTTGCGTACACCACACTACCACACCTCCTTCCCAGCAAATCCTCCTCCACATGCCCCGCCAATTCGGACGCAACATGGAAGATGATCGTCGAGAGGAGGCCCCGTGCGGAACACCCACCAACTGTGGCCGCATAGTGGCGGTCATAGAGTAACGTTTTTAAGAACCGGCTAGCTCACCGAGTCGTGGGTTAATCAAAAGAACAAAAACGGAAGATACTGGGCAAACAACTTAATCGCGCACACGCTGCGGAGGGGAGAAACCAATCAGACACTCACTTCATCTTAGATTTCACTTTATTTTTCAGCAGTATGTTTTGCAAGAATACCTTAAAATATGGCCAATGAAACGAATTCGTTTTCAACGCCGTTTATACATTTAATTTGTTAACGTCATTAAAGCACACAAAACTGTTCTTATCAACACATTTTCGGCTTGATAGTATACATGTTTCCATGGAACATAACGTTCAGGTTCTGACTTACATCAATAAAAAATACTAATATCACTACTTAACGTTCAAGTTCTGACTTACATCAATACAAACTCTAATATCACAAGCAATGCAGTAAAATGAGTTGATAATATGTCGGTGATGGCTGTTTCCCAAAGAGTTCCATCGCTGTTGAGAAGCCTCGTTTCCATTCGCAAATATTGTTTGATCGAGGGGTCGCGCCACGGACTTTATTCAATTTTGTTTCAGCCATACAAATATCAATCCAAAACTGCCCGCTTACTCACGAGCTGCGTGGCGAAACCTTCCGCCAAAAGTAGATTCCAAAATGCATTCCGCTTGTTTGTCAGACAAGACCCATAGGTTAAAGCGTTACCACAAGTAATTCCTTCGTTCCTTTCGAATACCGAATATTTACTGGTAATACGTAGTTTAGTTGGTTCACTAGTGTTCATTTTTTTAATCGTAACTCATTCCTTTTTGTATTTAATACTTGAACGTAAAAACATTGCGTCCGATCACCACAACTCTTTTATCGCCTCTCTCGCACAACTCTCCCTCCCGGTCTCGAGTCGGATCATTTTCCACAATTATGCCCATATATGGCAATCAGTAAATTTGTCCAATCAGATTCTCGCTCGATCACCTGACTCACCACGACTAGAACAAAGAAAAACGCGTTTCTCACCTCTCTCGAGAGACACCGTGAGTGGTGGATTAATAATTCGAACTTAAGTACTGCCAATGGCGATTATTTGGCAGTGTAACGATGAAATTTAAATTGGTTCACATTTTGGTAGGAATTAAAATATGAAATAAAAATGATCCGCAACAGCTTGAACACTCAAATTTCAGAATTATCTCTTGAAAAAGTTTGTTTTGTTTTTCGTTTGATTCATCGATTTAAAATTAACCTTACATTGCATAAATAACGTATGATCATCATAGTTAGACCAGAACATGCAACCACCGCAAGTATAAAAGTGTTCTCTTCGTTGGCATGAATAAAAAAAATTTCTGCACTCACCGAGCTTTCCTTGGCTTTTATTGATAGTTACAGACAATCAAATTTGTACAAATAGCATTTGTAAGCAACAAACTTCGTAATGGTATTTGGTCTAATTAATAAATAAGGAATAGTGAATAGATTATTAAGTTACTTAACTAGTGTAAAAAATTTACTTTATCTTCTTGAGAACTGGAGAGTTTCTGAGTTAGATTATGAATATAAATATTCCTTTCCTAATTTTTCTGCTGCTTTCCGACTACAGTAGAACCCCGACTTATTTTAGCCCGTATTTATGCGATTTGAATATAACAAATAACCTAGCGAAGGACTTCTAATTTTGATACTTTGGGGTGATAGTATGTTGATATATTGCATGATGATCGAGTGCAACATCTCAATATTTATTTTAGGTCAAATATGATCCTATTTAAAGCAATCCTATCAAGAAACAAAATATTCCGCTCATGTAAACAATTTTCCTCATTTATGGGGAAAAATTGCGTTTTGTAGGGAGTCTCCGAATTTTCCCGCCTACTACCTCATACATCCTCAGCTCATATGACGGTAGCAAACTTAAGGCAAGGGCTCAGTTCAATTGAAAAAGAATTGTAAATTTAAGACAGCGTCAATGTTAACGAAAATCGCGTTTCAACCATAAAACAAAGGGGGAAATTATCGGTTCATTATGAACAAATCCTGCTTAACAAGAAAAAATCATGGCATCGTCAATGGAGTATCCTTGATTTCGTAAAGTGTTCTTATTTAGATCAACCACGTTTCTTTGAAACGGTCTGGTGTAATGTAATCTGCAGTTATTGAAAGACATAACAATAAAAAATTTGCATAGTTTTCTAATATTCTAGTGTTTTAATTAGCCCTCGGTCCCAATTGAACGAATTTATATGAAAACTTCTACTCAGCATACGCAAATTACACTTACGCGGATTGCCACTGGTTCCAGCTACTGCGTAAATACGAAGTAACATTGTATTTCAACAGATCAGAGGTTAACGAGTTAGGTTTATTTTTCCCAGCGAAAGAAATAAGAAGGTTGCTAAATAAAAACTGTTGATTAGAACATTAATGCTTTGTATGAATTGATATTTTTTTTATATTTCAACGTCGAGTCCTCGCGCCAACATTCAATACTTGACGGGTTAGAGCTGGTCAAAGGCGTGAAGAAAAACACGTTTCTTAAAAAGAAATTTTTGGAATTGATGCTCATGTATTTTATTGAATAAACACTATGTTTTAGGTAGCTTGTACAAAAAATTAAAATTTAAATATTAATTTTGGGCCAAGTTATCAGCTCGAAAATTGATCGCTCTCTTACAAGTGCAGTGATTTTAAATCGAAAATCAAGGAAACAAAAAATCATATTAGTTTAGTAATTTATCTGTTGTTTAATCGCAGCTTTTGTTTTAATTTCTTAACATTAAAAAACGAGTGGCTTCTCCCATTAAAATTTATAAATAGACTTTAAGTGCCACGTTTTTGCTTTGGACTTATGAGCACTAGATAAACAGTGAAACTTAGGATTTCTTTTTCTATCATAGATTTTGGATAAACCACTTAGAATGGTCATCACGAAACATTATTTTTTTAAAAAAAAGCCAAAATCCAGCTGGTGACTGAATCTAAAAGTAATAATTCTATTTGTAACTTTCGTGAAATTAGTTGAGATATAGTGAAGAGTATCGTAAGGTAACATGCGACAGTTCCAAAAAGACACTCTTTGAAATCGTCTGTTTTTTAACGTCTCTGAATACCACTCACTCTTTAAAGGTCTATTTCGAGCAACGTTTATAAGGAATTGGAAACTGATAAATTGAAGATTGGCGTCGAAAAGAAATAAATCGCAAACAGAACCTTTAAGAAAGACTAGCTCGGTTCTGCGCGAAAGCAGCTGACGTTCGTTTCCCTAAATTTCTGGTTTCAGTATAACCAGCTAACCCGCTGTTTAGTTTTGGGTTTTCCCGGGCACTTTAACTTGTTTTTGCATTGTGAAACTTCGCGAATCTTTTATTTCATTATTGACTTGCATGTGATTATATGTACGTCAGTGCTTGTCAACTCTAAATACACAAATCTAATTCACAGAACGCTCAAATGCGAAAGTATCGAGACATTATTCTAGAATGTTCAGCAAGTGCCTAAGCTGCATCTTGCTTTGAAACGATTTTCTTTGGACCAAAAGTCAAGAACATCCTCCAGAAACAAATAAGACTTGATAACTTCGCACAATATGTCTCTTGCCATTGTCTGAAAACTTTTATTTTCGTTCCGCAAGTAAAGCGAGAAGAAAAAAGTTGTACGCCAAAATTGATCCCAAAAAGGATTTAGTGTTTTATGTTAGGTGGCACAACTTCTTTTTTTTGACTTAGCCCGCAAAAATATTCAGCCGTTTCTGTAGAATAATTTTGTCAAAAACCATTTGCGATATTGATTGTTCCAATCACATTATCTGACGGGATTGATTGGTTTCCGAATGGAGAAAGTCTCATGAAAAATGCATTTTTCAGCTAAATAAACATTGTGAGAATTCATCGGGCATTTCGTTAGGTCAGTACTGCTGTTTACGATGTACCTATATAAGGAGTTCTATACTTAGCCTCAATTCAAGTTTCTGGAGACTAACACTCTCATTTCTCCACCATCTTAAAAAGAAAACGAAAATTGCATATTCTTATATTTTGATAATCTGTACCCAACAAAAAGATGGACATGCCAAACTTGTAGAACGTAGAGCGCTCACAAAAATGAAGGAAGATTTTTCAACGATCAAAACTTCTTTGTTTTAACATCATCACCAAATATATTTAAAATTTGAAAAAGGCACGGTTACTGAGATGGACATAGTAAAAAATCTGGGTTCAAATCCCAAAAATGTTAGATGATATACAAATCCATCCAGAATATGCGTGAACTTTTCAACAGTAACATTGAAAATTCATATTGAACTTTCAGTTTATTTGTTGAACTGCCCTTTTATATATTTCCCGTCATAATTTTGTTGAGAATCAGTATTTTGATTTGACATTTTCGAGAAGGTTACTCAAATTACTATGCCAAAGTTTGACATTACACATGACGTAATAAATATTCTAGTTCTTTTTAAAAAAAATCAAAAAATTGTTTTTTGAAAATGTTGAATTTTTAGTCTCCGACCCGGCGTACCCCCTTAGTGGGTTAGTACGGGTAAGAATGCTAAAAAACAGCCTAATTCTCAATATTTTTTTCTCGGCTCTCTAATTGTATTTTAATTTTCAAATGGGGTAAAACATACATTTTGAAGATTACAAAATAAATTTTTTTTTTCATTTTTCTACTAATTTATAGAGGGCGTCTCGAAAACTGCTTCATCCCACTGCGGACAGATAATCTCAGGAAAAAACCGCATTTTAAAAAGGAATGTTTCTTACGTGATAATCTACCACAATATTTTGAAAAAATGATCAAACAAAACAATTGCGGTTGTTTTTTCACTTTGTTTTGCATGCCAAATTTTTTGGGATTGATTTTTGGTGATGTTGCTGCGTTCTTTTCGAACCAAAAAAAAAACAACTCTTTTAAATTAAATTAAAACAAAACGATATTCAATTTTGCGTGGAGATGTTTTTATTCGCGTTTTTCGTACAGCGGTCTTAGTTGTATCGAGTGTCATCCAGAACTGGGCGCGTCGCACATACTCAAATGCTCTTATCAACCGAAATTGCTGACGCTATGTCTGCTACTCTGCAGGTGTACGATGCACTTTTGCAGTGAGGTCTCGTTTCACCTCAGCCAACACTTTTTTGTATTTGTCAGCATTATGAGTATATGTGACTTCTCCCCCTTCTAGATAAGAATTCTCCTGAATTCTATTTTCTATTTCTAATTTCACATTTTTCTTTTTGTAATACAAAAACATAATTACAATTATCAAAAATACTATTATAAAGAATGTAGTTACATTTATGCCGTATGTTACATTTTTATGAAATTTCAGTTCATCAATTTTCTGTATATTTTCAAAATGTTCTAATGCAATATCTTCTAAAGTTATTTTGTTTGTGAAATTAACGTAATTTTCATTTACAGGATAGTAGAACCTCTCTTGAATTTTATTTACATTATTTGAAAAATAACTATTTAATATCTTCAGTGTACAATTATTAAAATGAATTAAAGCATTGCCATTGACAATAATATTTCTTTCATCACAATCTTGAGTAATATTTAATTGTTTGGAATTTTTTATTACGATTGTTTGTTCATCTATTTGCATTATTTCAATGTTTTTATTGGTTATCAATTTACAATCCTTTCGATATATACAATGTTTACTTACGTCTAATTCGTTGAGTGTTTTAAATTTTTGAAATGAATATGTTAGATTATTATATGCGAAAACTGTTTCTTTGTCAGCGTCGATTTCTTTGAGTTGATTATTAGGCATTGGGATAATTAATTTCAATTGAATATTAATAAATTCTCTAGGGATCTTTAAGGCAAACATAAGAGCAAATCCTAATTTTATGTATTGCATTCGGTTTACATCAATTTGATATTTTTGAATTTCTTCATCGGTTAGTATATTTAGATGTAGAATCCCGTGCTTTGCAGAAACGACATTGTCCTGGAGATGTTCGATTTTACTTTTCAACAATTGAATTTTAAAAAATTGATCGTAATAAATTTCATTTTTGATTCTGTCTTTGGAGATGCCATTTGCTGTTGCTAAAATAGTGATTCTATCGTTTTCGATTATGCTCTTGAGTTGTTGAAACGTTTTATTAAAATATTCATTAATTTTGATCTGCTTATTAATTTCAGTAATGGCGTTATGGCTATTGGATTCAACTATTTTCATATGTTCGTCTATGTCACGTCTGTCTGTATCGTCCATGGTGCCAGAGAGCCATTTTTGGGTGTTTCCAACTAAATTAATTAGACCTCTTTTACGTCTTTCTACTCGAGGCACGAGCGTTTTAATTTTGTTTCTTAAATGTTTAAGTTCCAATAGTAATGTATCCTTATGTTTTTCATCGAAAATATCTATATTTCTTTCAAAAACTGTAACTAATTCTAGAATCTCCGAAGTGTTTATAAAATGTATGATGAAATGTGATTTCGTAACTATTTCGGCCTTGTTCAATTGAATTTCGGCGAAACCTTTCTGTGTGTCAATTTTGTGTACGTTTAAATGTGCGTCGGTAAGCGTCCAAACTAACGTAAATGCCAACGCCATCAAAACTACTGAAAATTTCTGAAAAAGGTCTTACCATTACTATATTTTCTATATTATTGGATGAATGTTATAAAATTAAATGCTCTTGCAAAATTTCTACCATCATTCTTTTTCTGAAATAGGGTATATCGTTTTGAGAAAAAGTTAATTCGTGTCCACGGGCGATGTATTCCGCTGTAATGCAACTGAACACTCCGCAATCGCTACCATTTGTTTGTTGCGGTGAATCTATCATGTTTTCTTTAACCCATCCCGTAGTGTCGAACGGAACTTTTAATTTTTCTAAGGATTCCTGTTTTAAATACTCCTGTAGTGTCTCTAATACTTGTGAGATAGGCCTATGCAACGAGTCATAATAACGAATGGTTTTATTTTTAAAGTCAACAACTACCATGCACCAATGATTTGTCCCTACGTGAATTGGCACTAATAAGACATCTAAATCAAATATATTTTTTCGTTTAGTCCACTTTTTAACTCCCTCATATCCTGAGTGCACTAACTTCACCATAAAAAATGTGTTCATTGCATACGCCTTAACCTGGTAGTTCTCAGTTTGTTTTTCACTCCTTTCTGTTATTAGGCCCATATAAAAATTAATAATATTATCATTTAACCAATTGTTTCCTGTTAACGATTGTACATCATTCCTGGTTATGTTCAACCCAAATCTTGTTTTTAAAATATCATTTACTGCTCCTTCCTTATTTACATTATCTATTAAAACTAACTGATCCTTGGTGAATTCTGGGAATTCAATGTCAATTATATCGCTATCTAGTTACATATACTCATAATGCTGACAAATACAAAAAAGTGTTGGCTGAGGTGAAACGAGACCTCACTGCAAAAGTGCATCGTACACCTGCAGAGTAGCAGACATAGCGTCAGCAATTTCGGTTGATAAGAGCATTTGAGTATGTGCGACGCGCCCAGTTCTGGATGACACTCGATACAACTAAGACCGCTGTACGAAAAACGCGAATAAAAAACATCTCCACGCAAAATTGAATATCGTTTTGTTTTAATTTAATTTAAAAGAGTTGTTTTTTTTGGTTCGAAAAGAACGCAGCAACATCACTATCTTCATTTATTTTATTATCAGGATATTTACAGAATTTTAAAGGTCTTTTTATGTTCACTGGATGGACATTTTCAAGTTTGGTCTTTATATACTTTGGTTCTTGTTTGAGTCTAGCCGCCCTATAGTTTTTAACAAATCCAGTTGTTCGTGTTTCTTCGTAGTCTTCCCTTAATTTATTAGCTCTTGATATATATTTTTCTTTACTTCTGATTAGATTAGATTTTACTTTTTCGTAGTCTACTTTATGAAATTGTATATCATTTGGTGGGAATTTAGTTGTTGAGTGAAACCTGGAATTGTAATTCCTAACAGCTCGTTGAATTATTCTGCGGGCTGAAAAACCATTTTTTTGATAGACTAAGATTCTAAATTTTTCTGCTATGGTTTCGTGAAAACGTTCAATATCACCTAAACCAGTATGGCTATGAGCTTTAGTTAAATGCAGCTCTACATTTTCTGCTCTCAAAAAATCCTTCAATAATATGCCATTAAACTCGTTTCCGCCTATAATCTTTTTCGGTTTCCCTACTCTAGTGAAATGTTCCTCGAATGAGTCAATAATTGTTATATGATTGCGGTCTGGTAAGTAATACGCAGTACCAAATTTCGAAAATTTGTCAATGATAGTTAAAAATGAAAATTTCATAATGGTATACATATCTATTTGAATAAGCTGATTTATATCACGGGCTGTCTCTGTAAATTTAAATTTGGGTCTTAGTGGTCTTCGATCATACTTGACTTCTTGACACAGATCGCATTGATTTATCACGATATTGATTAATTCCAAGAGTTTGGGATAATAGATTTTATTTTTGATCGCATTAAACGTTTCTTGTATGCCGGAATGCATACTTTCCCTGGTATGGTACAATGATATTTGTTTGACCGCTTCCACCTCAGTTTTTAAATCTATGGCTCTATGTGAGCACCTGATAAATTTGATTTGCTTATCATTTGAAAACATTTCTCGCAGTTTTTCTTGGACTATATTATACTGGTGGTCAGAGATTTCAGAGTAAATGCCTATTGTGCCCTTTTTTATAAATCTCCTGAAAATATCATGAAGATTCTGGAAATCATATTCAGCGATGTAAATTATTCGTTTTTTATGTATTATTTCTGATTCGCGCATTTTATTGCTGGTTAAAATTATTTGAGTCTTATACTTGTTTACTATTTCATCTTTTATAAGGATGTGGTCAAGCAGTTCTTCTTCTGCCGAATGCTTTGTAGCCATGGTTTCATTTTCATCTTCTATGTTTAATAAGACTCCTAGGTCAGAATATGAATTTGTGCCTTTATGTGATTGGCTGGAGGTTTCGTTTTCACTGGAAATTTTTATTCGGCTAAAAAAATCAGCTACTTTATTTTCGTGCCCTTTTAAGTACTCAATTTTAAATTGGTACTCACCTAATTTGAGCAGCCACCTTTGGTGTCTAGGCGATAGGTCTTTACCTCTATATTTGGCCTGCAGATATTTGATTGGCTGATGATCCGTGTATATGATAAATTTGTTGCCATAAAGATATGGTCGGAAATAATTCACCGACCACATAATGGCTAAAAATTCTTTGTCAGTTGTCGCGTAATTCCTCTCGTGTGAATTAAGCGTTCGTGACGCGAAGCAGACAGGGTGGCCATCTTGAGACAAGACGGCTCCTATCGCAAAGTTGGAGGCGTCAGTAGTTAGATGAAATTGCCTGTTAAAATCTGGGAATTTCAGAATTGGGGGTGAGCTTATAAGAGTCTTCAACTTCTCGAAAGCTTCTATGTAATTTGGATCATTTAGATTTATTTTCGTATCCTTTTTCAGATACTTAGTTATTGGTTGTGCCACTTTGGCGTAGTCACGGATAAATTTTCTGTAAAAACCAGTTGCGCCTAAAAAACTTTTGATTTCTTTTTCAGTTTTGGGTAATTGCAATTTCGTAATTATTTTTATTTTTTCTGGGTTTGGCTGCAAACCATCCCTCGTTATAATGTGGCCTAAAAATGGTGTCTGTTTGTGCATAAATTTGCACTTGTCTATTTGGATTTTAAGTTTATTTTCTTCCAACACTCTAAATATCTCGTTCAGAGCTTTGATATGTTCCTGAATTGATGTGCTATAAATCAGTATATCATCCAGATAGACTATACAAGTTCTGTTAATGAAATCCCTGAGGACTTCATTCATTAGCCTCTGGAAAGTCGCCGGGGCATTTTTGAGCCCAAATGGCATACGAACAAACTCGTATAACCCATGAGGTGTTACAAAAGCCGTCTTTTTACGATCTTCTTCTTTTACGAGGATCTGGTGATAGCCCTTTGCTAAATCAATAGTGGAAAAATACTGGGCTCTCCCCAGTTTGTCCAGTATCGAGTCTATGTTAGGCAGCGGGAACTTATCGTCCACCGTTACTTCGTTTAATTTTCGATAGTCGATAACAATTCGAAATTTTTTCTCACCCGAATTGTCACTTTTCTTGGGCACGACTATCAAAGGACTTGAATATTTTGAATTGCTTTTGCGAATTATCCCCTGTTTTTCCATTTCGCTTATTTGTCTACGAACTTCTTCCTCATGCTTCGGAGGGTACCTATAGAGCTTCGAATTTATCTGAGCGTCCGTAGTGGTCTTAATTTCATGTTTGATTTTTGGAGTACTAGTCAAAACATCCCCTTCTTTAAAAAATAAATGTTCAAATTGATTTATGAGTTTAGTTATTTGACGATTTTCTTCGTCATTGAGATGGTCCAGTTGAAGACGTTGGATATAATCTCTTTTTATTCCCTCTAAGGTGCACACTTGATATGAATAAGGATTGTTTATAAAGTGAAGTATTTGACCATTGAGTGTTATTGTTCCGGTTTCTAAATCGATAAGTGTGTTTAATTTATTAAGTAGATCAATGCCAATAATGAATTGGTACTTCCTATTCAACAAAGATTGGACCTTCCAGCGTATTCTGGCTTCCGGTGGTGGTTTAAACTCTTCTGGAGCTCGCGTATGCACTTCATAATTTATAGTGTCCTTACCAATTATTGTGGTGAAATGCAAAGGTTGAATTTTTATTTTGTCAAAACCTTCTACTCGACCGTCTATTATGCTAAATGAGGAACCAGTATCAATAAGGGCAACATATTTTACGTTATTTATTGTCATGTGAATCATGGGAAGTTGTTCCGAGGCTAGTTGTAAAAAAACTCTTCGGAATTATTAGATTGAATATTACCTCTTTCATACGTTTTCTCAGATTTTTGGGTTTTATTACTTTCAATTCTTTGAGTGTTATCAACTTCCATAGGTTCTACAGCACGATTTCTATATTGATTAGAATTTGATCTAAACTGATTTGATCTATAATTTCCTCCCCTGTATTGCCCTGAATCATTATTTCGATATTTTTGATAATTATTAAAGTTGCTGTTACGATGATAGTTATCTGGGTATTTTCTGCCTTGCCCTGAACCGAACCTTCTGTTATTATTGTAATTGTTAAAATTATAATTTTGATATTGATTATTTGCGAACTGATGAGGTTTACACTGAACATGACCACTACTTTCATTAAGTTGACGATTACTGTTTGTATATTTATTAAACTTAGGAGGATTTCTTGTTGGCCTATTGTCACGTTTTCGGTATTCGTCTCTAATACATGCATCTTCGTATCTTCGTTTACGCATTATTTCGATTATGTCGTCAATGTTAGTTTTGTCGAATATCAATTCCAGCAAAACGCCTTGCGTTATTTCTTTTATTACATTCACGAGCACTGATTCTACATTGCTTAAGTCAAAATGATTTTCTTCTTCATAATACACTATCAGATTGTCGATTTGCATTTTTATTTCCAGAATAATTAATACTAGTTCACTTACATTATTTGCCTTGATACCATTGATGCGTTGATATATATCCATCGGTTCGATTTCTGGTTTGAATCGTAGCTTCAGTTTTGCTTTGATGCTCTGCCAGTTGTCCACTTCACGGTGATTAATGATACACTTCTTCGCTTCTCCCACGATCTTCTCATAAAAGATCATTCGGGTCGCCGTTCTTCTGGTCGTTTCATCCTGAATGGTGTTGAGGTAATATTCGACACTTGAGATGAAGGAGTTGATGGTCGTCTCTCCTGTACCCGAAAAACTATTCATATGCTGCAGGTGTTTTAGCTCCTGTCTATTTCCTCGTTCCTGATTAATCCTGAGCTGCTGGATCGCCTCCATTGCCTCTTCGAGCTGGGCTTCCCTCTGTTGAAGGTGTCTCTGCATTTCTTCCATTTCGTCTATTCCCCTTGCCGAATTAAGCAACTGTACGCGCCTTGATTTGCGAACTTCCACGATTGGTTTATTATAGGTTTTATTTTATTTTCATGGCAAGATTCCTGGCAGCCTCACCAGAGATTTTAAACAGTTTTTAAGGCCTCCGTTAAACTGTTCTTGCTCTATTTTACTTTTGTAGGTTGTTGTTCCGCACGATTCAACCTTCGCGATTAACGAATGGATTATCACGTTTTTAGCGTTATATTTTGTACTTTTAACCGTGATTTTGATAATTACCGACTGCGCCAGTGATGTTGCTGCGTTCTTTTCGAACCAAAAAAAACAACTCTTTTAAATTAAATTAAAACAAAACGATATTCAATTTTGCGTGGAGATGTTTTTATTCGCGTTTTTCGTACAGCGGTCTTAGTTGTATCGAGTGTCATCCAGAACTGGGCGCGTCGCACATACTCAAATGCTCTTATCAACCGAAATTGCTGACGCTATGTCTGCTACTCTACAGGTGTACGATGCACTTTTGCAGTGAGGTCTCGTTTCACCTCAGCCAACACTTTTTTGTATTTGTCAGCATTATGAGTATATGTGACTAGGTAGATGTGTGTGGTAGATTACCACACAAGATACTTGAATAAAAAAGCGCACCAAATTTCACCGCAGTTGAAAAAACGTCATTTCGAGATTAACGCGTTGAAAGTTTCGATTACCGGAAATATCGCTTATAAAGCGAAAAAGGCGTACACGCTCAAACTGCCGTAACTTTTTCATTTTTGGGAATATCTCAATAAAATTAATTTTTCAAAATTATAACCGGTACTATTGTGGAGCCCCGCAAGCTCCCGCGATTGGCAGAAAGCTCACGGCGCAAGCAGACTCTGCTCCCGCGCCAGCTTTATGCTTGTGGGCCAACGACTCGGCCTGTTCCTTGCTAGCCGCGATCGAATCAACACGCCTTTCCCGCCGACATGCGTGTGGTGCGGTGGTGGTCTTGGACCGCATTGGCCGCGCTCCTTGTATAATGTAATTGAATAGTGTAAATAAGGACAACTAAACTATCCCCTTAATATTGTGATGAGCAAATTGTATCCGAAGAGCATACAACCAATAGAAAGCGAAGAAGAAATTGTTCCGTTGATATTATTAACTTCCCAGTATATGGAAATTCTTATAATCGCCTCGAAAATCGAAATTGAAATTTTCAACTTTTCTTTACGTTTTGAGGTCTGTAGAGTATATGAAAAGTGTTTTTAGAGAGGGAGATCGAAGTCAATCGAAGCGTCTTTGAAATCTTAAGAGCTGATTAGTTTTCGGAACATTTCGGCCGGGAGGGGGGGGGGGTTGCTGTTTTGCCCCTTTGAAGGTCATATCTGTCATGCAATATATCTCGCAAACCAAACACCCGATTTTCTTTGCTAAGTTGTCAATCAACGGGTATTGACATTTGTATGATACCATCAATTTTTTAAAAAAAATCGTTTGGCTGTTTTTTTAATTTATTAAAAAAATTGCAAAAAATTAGGTTTTTTTCTCATAAACAAAAATTTTTAACCTGATTTGCAAAACACAGTGATCAATGTTTATAAAATTTGTATAGTTCAAATAATTTAGTACAATAATCAGTAAAACTTTTTCTAATGATTACGTACAAAATTAAATTAAAAATAAAAATGCATTAATAGTCACCATGACCTTCAAGGTCATCTTTATCATTCGCTATATCTCACGAACCAGATATAATATTTCCCTAATTAAGGTATCAATAGACGTGTATTAACATTTTTGTGATGTGTTTAACATTATAAAAAAATTGTTTCAGCCGTTTTTTAATTTAATAAATGAAAATGGGAAAAGTTAGAGTTTTTTCATAAAAAATAAATTTTTAACCTAATTTGCACAGCTCAGTAAAAAATTTATACACTCCTTTCAGTTTTTGAAGAGAAACTTCCCAAATTTTTTTGCATGATTCTGAAGTAAAAAAAACAAATAGAAAATCATTCAAAGTTACCATTTAAAAACGGCTCATACGAATGATATTACCTTATATTTTTTATTCTAAAGACTTTATTCTAAAGTCAATCAAAGTTTTATATTTGCAAAATTTGAACCGATTTTGAATGGTTTTCATAGTGTGTTAATTTTAATAAAAAAAATGCTTAAATTTTGAAAACCAACAAAATTTCAATCAAATTTGCATTTGTTGTAATCAATCATCATCACCCATCCACCAAAAACCTTGCGTAATCAATGGATGCCAGTAGCGTATGCAGGATTTTGATAAAGGGGGGGTTCATATTTTTGAAGTCTTGACTAGGTACGTTTGCTAGTGCTTCGGTGTGGATATGAAGATATAGTTATGTAATCATACTTAATCATACTTTTTCACCGGTCAAAGTTGGAGTCCTCCAAAAATAATTCTGGCAGACTTTAGCCCGATTGCATGTCTGGTTTCATTTACGTGGCTAAACTTGTTTACCCAAGGGGGGGGGGGTTTGAACCCGTAACCCCCCCCCTTGGGTACGCCACTGATGGATGCTCCCGTAGATGATATGATTAATATTAACTCATTCCTGTCACTGCTATGAATACTTCTCATTATTATTATTTAAAGTAGTATTATTTTCAAAATTATCATTGTGTTTAATATTTTTAATGTTTATCTAGATATTACTGGGAAGTTGACCGTGTGGACCTCAAGGGTTGCACTTCGCGGCTTATTTTTTTTGAGGAGGTATTTTATTTTACAAAAAAAAACAAGTATTGATACATTTAGTGGCAACATCTAAGCTTATAATGCACAAGTGATTTGTAAAAATATTGAGTGTGTGTGCTCCTGCAGACGATCTCCTGAAGGTCTTCCAAAAAAGGTGTTCGGTGGTGGCCACGATTTCTCCACTATAATTATAGTTATAGTTCATCTGAAATCAAAAAACTAAAAAGATTCTTTAAGCGGACTGATGAAACTAAGTATTGATCGAAGGAATAATCAAAGATTTTATTTTTGACAAAATGGCAGCATTGTAAAGAAAAAAATTGAATTTTCGACCAAAATTGCCACGTAAATATTTATCCGAAATCTTATTCCTTCGATTAATACCTGAGGAATATATCTGAGAAGGTTGCGTTAAAATGTCAAAGCGATCGGTTGAGCCATTTTTTTAGAAATCTTGGCCACCGACTTGGAAAACATAGTTTTGAGAAAAACGCGTTTCGGAAGAAGTTTACACATAGATATTTTTTTTTACTTACATGGTGTCATCTGTTCCCGGGCCATAAGATGGACCCTCTGCATCCTCAGCAGCTTCTAATACTTCGAGTTGATGCTGTCAATTATATCTAGGAATACAAAGAAAGAAAAGAGCAGGTACAATACAGACTCCGGTCTGTTCGCCGCTCACTTTCTAACAGTCCGAGACGCGTTACCTCGTATATCGAATATGCGACAAATACTTGTCGGATCGATTTGAAATTTTCAGGGAATATTATCAGTTTAATATGAATTCCGCAAATGCAACAAAAACAGATTTTTTGAAAGTTACAACTGGGTATAACCCCTTAAATATCGCCCAGGCTTCGTGCAATTTCTGCGGTAACTTTCAAAACGCATATGTTTAGAAATGTTCCGATCTTAATAATCCAAGGTCCGGCAGTCAAATATTCCATGAATAAAATACATAAACCATTTGTGAGTGAGTAGTACTACATACGGGGAACTTTCATTCATTTTAAATGATTTTGCTCTGGTCATCGAATTTGACGTTACCGAAGTGTCGACTTTTTCATAAAAATCAAATGCCTCACGAACTTTTTATGGCAAACTGATATTTCAGACATGGAAAATCGTTAATGAGTTAAAGTATAGTCTACATAGTTGCTGAAAAAATTAAAAGTCGCATCAGAGCAAGCTATCAACCACATTGTTGAGAATTTCAAAGAAATCTAAATTTTAATCAGCGAAATGTTGAAAAAATTAAATTTAAAATGTTGATTGTCTAGAGCGATTCAATTTTCATTCATTTTGAAAGTACTAACCAAACGGCAAAGTTTACGACCTCAGCAAATTGAACTTAAGCTCACCGTTAAGTGTTGCATGCATCGAAGAAAAAATCATCTGCTGAACAAAATATTCTGTGGATTTGTTCTCTGGATGGTTTGTCCACGCGAATCGTTTATTAAGCTTAAAACTACAATTTTATGAGACTTTTTTCCCCAATGGAGACACAATAGTTCCGCACATTGCATACATCGGATTTTTGTTCAAGCCACGGTTCTTGAGATACAAAGGGATCTAGTTCTCGGACTCTGTGCAATATGGTGGCCATCCCAACCCCAGACTTGTCAACCAAGTGATTGAAGTACCACGGGCATCTAATTTACTCACCCACGTAGAAATCAAATGACTTGAAACAACCCTAGCAATTTATGACATCATACCTAAATGAGTTTAAAAAAAGGTTAAATTTTGGTAAGTCAAGCAGTCTGGAATTGCTTACTATAAATGCACGTCATCTGTTGTTATAAGTGGCAGCTTTACCATGAAAGCAAAGTAATGGATACTAACTTTGTTAATGTAGAGCTTTATTTCATTATATATATTTCATTTTCACGAAAAAAATGCTAATTGCCTTTTACTTTAATGTTTTATTCTACAATCAAACAAAAGCATATTCTTCTTTTGGCCATCATTCGTTGATTGGATAATCTAGAAGTAACGTATACTCTCATTCCAAACCATCCAGGATCAGCAAATTTTCACTTTTGTTTTTCATTTCGGTTACTTGAAGCGCGATAGAAAGGCATATTCATCTTCTTGTTGTTGTTTCTTGGTGGAGAAACGTAGAAGTAACAAAAACGTTACTCATAAATTTCTTTTGCATGAGTGCAAAGTTTATTTAAACATGGAAAATCATAGATTTCTGCGAGTAAATTCTTCATTATTGCCTTCACTTGGTCTGAGCTAATAGCAATGGTAATACTATGGGGCTGCAGTGGAAGCAGAATTTTGGGGGTTTCAATATCCTATTCTCACGTCTATGTGGTATTCTATTTACATTTTTAAGACAATTAATGAGATTTCGATATTGATATCAAAGTTCTTTCCCCAAAGAAATTGCTTGTTATAGTTTATTTTCTTCTCATTAGGACAGGAAAATTGACCCTTCACCAATGGCAATGTACGCGTTTTTCATAGAACGTGTTCGCGAGCAGCTACACGTGGCACTTGCTTTTTCACCAATAGGTGACTCATTCAAAGAGAGGCTGAGAATGTTCCCGTCATTGGTGAACTGTTGCACTATTGATTGGTGAGAAGTTTTCATGCATTCGTAAAAACATGTGATTTCGTTTGAATTCACTATTAGGTTCACAACTTGGCCTAAAGATGCGTTGGTGAGAGTTGCGGAAACTTTTATCTACTCAATAAATCTCAGCGGAAGGCCTGTAGAGACTGAAGAGTCTGTTTTAGATGTCACCGTTGAAAAAGTTTCCAAGAAACTGATTCTAACAGACCTGGAGCAAACTTTGGTAGCTATGGTTATACACTTTCATGTGACGGTTCAAGAGGTCAGCGAACGATGCAATATAGAACTTTCTCGCAAAAACTATGTGACGCCTACTTCATACCTCGAACTTTTAAGATGTTTAAGAAGTTCTTACAAAAGCAAATATGAAGAGATCACACTCATGCGAGATAGGTAGTGTATTCAACTTTCACTGTTTGCTGATATGTTAGGGGACTATCTTTTGTTAGGTATACCACTGGGTTGGAAAAACTAGACTACGCCGCAGGACAAGTGGGATTAATGCAACAAAACCTGTATGACTTACAGCCTCAGTTGAAAAGACTTTCCGAAGAAACCGAACAAATAATGGTAAAGATAGAACGTGATACCGCCGAGGCTGAAAAGAAGAAAGAGGTTGTTGGAGCGGACGAAGCCGCAGCTAATGAAGCCGCAGCTGCCGCGCAGGCGATCAAAGACGATTGTGAAAGCGATCTGCAAGAAGCCATTCCAGCTTTGGAAGCAGCTCTTGATGCATTGAACACCCTCAAGGCTGCTGACATAACATTTGTTAAGTCTATGAAAAATCCTCCATATGCAGTTAAACTCGTTCTGGAAGCAGTCTGTGTCATGAAAGGAATAAAACCAGAGCGGAAGCCCGATGCCTGTAATGTCTGAATCATAATCATTCCCAATTTAAATTTTCTTACTTTCCTGTAACAACGCAATAACTTTATTTGCAGCCGGCAGAATATCAGACGATTATTGGGGACCTTCTCAAAAAATGCTGGGCGACATGAAGTTCCTGGAATCGTTGCAAACATTCGATAAGGACAACATCAATTCAGCAATCATGAAAAAAATCAGAGACAAGTCAGTTTTGGTTGTCTAGAATATTAATAATGAATACATTCTATTTTTCGCCCATCTTGTTCAGATACATTTCAGATCGCGATTTTGTCCCTGAAAAGATTCGAAGCGCGTCCACTGCCTGTGAAGGACTATGCAAATGGGTTCGCGCTATGGATGTCTACGACCGTGTAGCGAAAATTGTAGCTCCCAAAAAAGTGGCCCTGGCAGCTGCTGAAGATGAGCTCGGCCAGCAAATGGAGAAATTGAATGCAAAACGCGCTGAATTGCAAAAGATCTATGATAAACTGCAAAAACTAAACGACTTTTTCGCGGAAAAGTCACGCGAAAAAAAAGGTCTCGAGGATGAAATTGATAATTGTGAAAAGAAGCTCAACAGGTAAGTACTTTACATACAGCAGGAGATTGGAAGTGAAAAGATGCTTCAGTGAAACAGTAAGCAAAACTAAATGTTTCTCAATGAGAATAAAAACAGAATGATGCTTTAGATTCGAAATTGTTGGTAAAATAATAGTTATTGTTTCGTTTTTGTTGGTCTGAATGAGCATGGAAGAATGTTGCCTCGACAACTTTTTAAAAAACTTTATTGGCTTAGATAATCTCAGTTAAAATACAATTTTTTGGATTTGGTTGAATTCTTTTGTGTTATTAATTAAATTTCTTTCGACTATAGCATATTGAATGAGACGCATGACATCAAAGAATAATTCTGAAAGGTTTTGCCAATTAGCTCATTTCTTTACATGAAAATGAAAAATGTCATGTTATCTTGAAGAATAGTAGTGAATAATTTTCAATCTGAACTTTCAGATGAAGTGTTTATAAAATATTTTTTGAAAATAATCCAGGCCACGATCAAAATATGCAATTAATTCAGAATGCGGCTGTTAATAATTAATTGTTTAAACATGTGTCTCGGCATAATTTCCATTTATTCTTCGTTAGCGATTATTCATTTGTAAATATGTTTTTTTGTATTTTTGCTGAAACCTCTTCCGATCACAATATATTCAAGTGAACTCATTACATACCAAAAGAACGTTTAATTTTATTCGTTTTTATGCTTCGCTGTCGTGCTGCTTCATTCCCTGAAACAATTTTCAACATTTCCATTATACAGAGCGGAAAAACTTTTGGGTGGCCTTGGAGGCGAGAAAACTCGCTGGTCGGAGAACGCGAGAACTTTGCATGCATCGCTGCACAACGTAATCGGCGACGCGCTGCTGGCTGCAGGCTGCATCGCATATTTGGGCTTCTTCACCACCGAGGTTAGTAACAAACTTTTGCTGAGTCAATCAAAAATTAAATTTGCAAGTCAATGTTGCGAAATTGGCACCAGCAAGCTGTACGACTTAAGCCAACGGCTAATGGAGGCAGCCCGTTTTACATTTCCCTCTCGTTTACAGTATCGAGTTAACATTTTGGAAAACTGGAACAAACTTGCAATTGAGAAGAAAATTCCGTGCTCGGAAAAGTTTTCGTTGGCGTCGACACTTGGCACTCCAATGCAAATTCGCGCCTGGACCCTGGCTGGGCTTCCCTCCGACAATTTCTCTATTGAAAATGGAATTATTGTAACGAATGCCCACCGGTACCCGTTGATGATTGACCCACAAGGTATTTGCCTTCACATTACTTTCGCCTGCTTTCGTTCCGTCCTTTTCCGCGCTAGTTTGCCTTTAATTCATTAAATTTACATAAACTTTTAAAATGTTTACGAATTATATGAAGTTAAGTGGGTCACTTTAATTCACATTGAATTGTAGAAGATTAAAGGTAAATTTGCATTTTTCATTGGTCATTTGAACAGCAAGATTTATTTTATCGTTTACATTCAATAATCTGATATAAATAAAATGGATGAAAAATGAAATTGTGCGAGGATTCCTATTTTGTGCACATTTGAGGTTGAAGAAAGGAGAAAACAGGGAACAGAGAATCGAAGTTGTTTCATGTGATGAATTTTTTACGAACTTTAAAGTTAAATATGTTTTCTCTTCAACTGAATAAAAAAATCTAACATTACTTTAGACAAAAAAGGATGTTTACCAAATACAAACTTCTTGTCATGATTCACATTTTTTTACGTTGTACTAATGCGTTGGCTATATGGGAAATATTTACTTTCCACAATCAGAAAAATAATGAAGCTCATCAAGTTTTATTGGCTTGCCATTCAGTAGCACTGGCAGCCAATAAAACATGTGCCCAATTACAATCTCTTGTGATACTTTTCTTAAAGCCATCACGATTTCTATCTCGAAGAAGCTAACACGAAAATTTGCTATCAAGAATTGTTTGAGTATCTCAGAACCAAATCTTTCTGATTTTGATGTCCTCCAGCTTTGCTTGCATAGCAGCTGGCCATCAAGCGGTTTGATTGTTTTGCAGTGCAATATATTCTCTTGAATACCACAAACTTAACCATCTTCTTATGTCACTGGGTAAACAAATGTTTAAACGCTGCTGCGGTTTTGACACGTTTCACTGATTCTAGTGCCATGAAACATTTTGCGAGATTTTCCAAAGGACTACCAAACGGAAAAACTTGTGTTCGTGGAACATTTTCTCAGCATGAAGAATATTGCATGTTTTTTATTCAAGCAAAATAATGCATTTACATACCAACCAAGCAAATGGTAAATAATGTGATTAAAGTTACTTCTTAGACTTATTACCATTGTACATTTCATTTGTTAATGACGAGGTGCAAATCTACGTCATCGAGAAACAAAATTGAATGTATTTCTTCAAGTCAAAGAATTTTTTTTGATTATTTGGAATGTTTAGTGGATTTATTTGCGAAACGCATATTTGTACAGTTCGTGGTAATCAAAGATATAATCAACGAACGTTCTTTGATCTCTTTATAGATCGAATGTAAGCAAATGTATTACTTTGCAAGAACATCGCCATCTAAAACCTCGTTGATTTTGTATAGTATACAAAATTTATACAGAAACAAAGACTTTAGTTATGCATTTATTTGAACGGAAAGCATAAGTAAATGATTTTTTAATCAATGGATTAGAAAGTCTGTATTCGTTGCTGTTGCGACAAAAAATATAGCTGTTACTGTTTCAGTAACATCATTCTAGTACCATGAAATGATCCCGTTTGAGATATTTTACATTTACACGGAGTATAAAATGATTTCAATGCTTTTCTGTTTCCACTTCAGCCAGTCTAAAAAAACGGCTGTGGATTCTTTCATTCAAAATTTTATTTACAATTTCTATAAAAATATAATTTGATGCCTATGATTTGAAGCTTATTGCATAATGCTTTCCTTTACCAAATTAAAATAGAATCTTTTTGGTTTTTTCTATGTGTTTTGATTTACATCTTAACTTCTACCGAAAAAAAATTGTTTGCAGTAAATTTTGGTACATTGTGATTATATTTTTTTTGGGTTCAAAGTTGACCTCTCAAAAAGGTGGGTAGGTGGAATGACGCTCATCTTCATTTATGATGATCAAAAATCAAACAATCCGTGAGATGTGATCCTTAACGTCCACACGAATACCCAGTAATATTTACATAACTAATAAAAACAATAATTTTCCCAATTAGTTTGCACTTCTGGCAATCAATGCTTCACGAAATCAGATATTACTTCCCAGTATATGGGAAGTTCTTGTAATTGCCTCGAAAATCGAAATTTTCAACATTTCTTCACGCTTTGAGGTCTATAGAGTATATGAAAAGTGTTTCACGAGCGTACCTCAAGTAAATAACGTTGTATCGACTTCGTTAAGGTGTCAATCGAAGCGTCCTTGCAATTTTAAAAGCTGATTAGTTTTTGGGAAACTTCGGTCGCGGGTTTTGTTGTTTTGCCCCTTTGAAGGTCATTGTTGTCATGTGTTATATCTCGTGAACCAAACATACTATTTGCATTGTTAAGGTGTCAATGGGCACGTATTAACATTTGTGGGAATCTATCAAATTTTAACAAAAATCGTTGGAGCTGTTTTTTAGTTTAAGAAAGAAAGGGTTTTTTTAATTTAATAGAAGAAAATGCGAAAAATTAGCGTTTTTTTCATAAAAAATATTTTTTAACCTGATTTGCACCGCACAGTGATACCAGTTTATAAAATTCATACATTTTCATCAGGTTTTGAAAAGAAACCAGCAACAATTTTTCCAGGACTATGAAAAAAACTAAATTAAAAATAAAAAATCATTCAAAGTTACCAGGTAAAGAGAGTTCATACGAATGATATTACTTTATATCTTTTATTCTAAATAAATTGTTGTAAATTCAATCAAAGTTTTATAACATTTGCATAATTTGAGCATTAAAAGTCATCATGATTTTCAAGGTCATTTTTATCATTCACTATATCTCACGAACCAGATACAAATATTTGCATCATTAAGATGTCAGTTGGCGGATATTAACATCTTTGTGAAGTTTTTAACATTATAAAAATTCGTTTCAGCCTTTTTTTAATTTAATAGAAGAAAATGCAAAACATTATATTTTTTTTCATAAAAAATATTTTTTAACCTGCTTTGCACAGCACAGTAATACCAGTTTATAAAATTTATAGATTCTTATCAGGTTTTGAAGAGAAACCGGCAAAATTTTCTTCCGTGATTATGAAAAAAAAATAAATGAAAAATAAAAAGTCATTCAAAGTTAACATTTAAAGAGGGTTCATACGAATGCTTTTACTTTATATCTTTAATTCTAAAAAAATGTTGTAAATTTAATCAAAGTTTTAAAATATTTGCATAATTTGAGCAGATTTTTAATAGTTTTTATAGTCTTTTAATTTTAAAAAATTCTTAAATTTTGAAAACCAACAAAAAATTTCAAGACCACAAAGGCCCCCCACCGATTAATCCGCGTGGATATTCAATCTGTCCTGATCGACCAAAAGCCTTACGTAATCAATGGACCCTCCTGTAGACGATATGATTCATATTAACTCATTCCTGTTAATGCTATGAATACCTCTCATTGTTGTAATGTTGTTGATGTTTATGTAGATATTACTGGGAAGTTGACCGTGTGAACCTCAAGGGTCGCACCTCGCGGCTTGTTTATTTTTTATTTGACTTTTTTTGTAATCATGAGTAAAAATTTTGGTGACATTTTTATAAAAACTGTTTGGAGTATGTAAATTATATAAACTTTGATTGCTTGGACTTGACAATAAGGTTAAAAATTTATTGTTTTTGAATAAAAAACACAATTTTTTGCACTTTTTTTTTTAAAATTAAAAAACACCTCCAACGGATTTTTTTTAAAACTTGATAGAATCACATAAATGTTAATACGCATCGATTGACACCCCAAAAATGCAAATCGTATGTTTGGCTCGCAAGATATAACGCATGACAGAAATGACCTTCAAACGGGCAAAACAGCAAAGCCCCCGGACTGAAGTTAACCAAAAACTAATCAGCTCTTAAGATTGCAAAGACGCTTCGATTGACACGTTAACAAAGTCGATACGACTTTGTTTACGTGAGTTACGCTCTTTGAAAAAACTGTCCACGAACGCACACACGTACGTACGGACGCACATACGTACATACACACACACACATACATACTTCTTTCTAAAAACACTTAAAATATACTCTAAAGACCTCAAAACGTAAAGATATGTTGAAAAATTCCAATTTCGATTTTCGAGTCGATTACAAGAACTTCCCATATACTGGGAAGTTAAAAATTGTAGTTTTTAGTAGATTTAATCTTTAGTAATCGCAAGATTTCAATTACTTCCTCCATCATTATTTGTAATACATTTTACTTTTTACATGCAATTGAACATATTTTTGACTGCATATTCAAAAGTTTTCAAGACCAATAGAAAATATAAAGTAATTATTAATCTCATTGATGTAAAATCGTGAAAAAATATAAATTCAGTGATTATGCTCAAGTCATGGCAATTTTGTACGCAATTATTCAAAATCTCTACAGTGGGCGTAATAACAAAAACTGCATTCTTTTTTGCTAGCGTTCTTTTGTCCTTCAATCATCGATATGAAAATAACAAAAAACGTAGAAAATGCTTTGTAACCTGTCCTCCCTCCAACTGATCCGCGTGAATATTCAATCAAACCAATCCACTCCCCCCTTTTTTCATCCGCCGAAAGCCTGACGTAATCAATGAATGCTCCAGTAGATGATATGATTAATATTAACTCATTCCTGTCACTGCTGTGAATACCTCTGATTATTATTATTTAAGGTAGTATTATTTTCAAAATTATTATTGTGTTTAAAATTTTTAATGTTTATCTAGATATTACTGGGAAGTTGACCGTGGGTCGCACTTTGCGGCTTGTTTTGAAATGTTTCCGTTAAATAAAAAAGCCATAGTTCTCTTATAAGCCTAAAATATATTCATACACCAAAATATATTCATGCGTCAAATTTTTGAAAAACTTCATTCAATAATCCCGAAACCTCAATTTCGTTATAATGTTCGAATAAGCCCTTTTGTCTTTCAATTGTTGCACACCTCGACTCTCCTCTTCCAAATGCCCTACAAAACGGTTGAATCAAATCACTCTTCCACGAAAACCCCTACGTAATTAGTTGTTCACGGGATGATAGATTATTCCACTTACTTGAATGAGTTATCATTTTATGAGTATGAGTTACTTTTATTAATATTGCTAATATTTTTTGGATGTTACTTGGAAGTTGTCTGTGTTTGCCTCAAGTGTGGCACCTCGCGGCTTGTTTTGTTGAAAATTGTGTTATTTTCTTAAAAAATTAATGAATGAAGACTCTAGACATTATTCGTAAGAATATATAATATGCATACTTAGTCGTGCCATAAATTCTGTCACATAATTTCAAATGCGCGCTTTCTCAGAAATCACCCTGGAACTGTACCGTTATTTTACAATTTATAACAAATAAACTGAACGGCGTAATATTCCGATCAGTTTGGTAACAGTTTTTGATTAGTTATCATGGAATGGGGCGTGAAAGAAAATCGTATCGCTATAATAGCTCTCCATAAGTGTGGCAAAAGTTCTTCTGAAATTTTGAATTTGTTAAAACCATTCAAAATAACAAAAAGATTTATTTATCGTGCAATAGAACGATTTAATGAGACCTCAGGCATAGATGATAGAGCAAGGACCGATCGTCCACGTACCGTTAGAACAGCCAGTGCCATCAAAGCTGTCCAAGAGCGCATCCGTAGAAATCCACTGCGTAAACAAAAAAAATTGTCGAGGGAATTGGAAATCTCCACAAGATCGATGAGTAGACTCATTCGAGATGATCTTCATATGTAGGCTTATCGTCGGTCAACAGCCCACATGTTGACTCCACGGTTAAAGGAAATAAGATTGGAAAGATGCAAACGTCTCTTGCTTTGGCACGCAACTGATGGGCATGAGAACATCCTCTTTGCCGATGAAAAAAATACTGTGGAGGAAGTTTTTAATAAACAAAATGACAAGGTTTATTCGACATCATCAGAAGAAGCTAAAAAACGGTTCCCAGAGTGCAACGAGGCCATCATCCAGCTTCTGTAATGGTTTGGTGGGGTGTATCCCATAAAGGTGTCACAACACTCCAATTTTGCGAAAAGTGAGTCAAAACTGGTGCGGCAAACCAATGTGCTAGAAGGTGTTGTGAAACCTTTATCGTTCACTCTCTTCGGTAGACAACATTGGATCTTCCAGCAAAACTCTGCTCCTACTCACAAAGCAAAGAACACACAGGAGTGGCTACGCAACAACATCCCTGATTTTATTGCACAAGAAGATTACCCATCCGGGAGCCCTGATTTAAATCCCCTGGATTATGCTTTGTGGACAGAGTTAGAGAAAAAGGCCTGGTGGACTCCCCACCGTAATTTGGACAGTCTGAAAAAATCCTTGGTGAAAGCAGCAAATCAAATGTCGTTGGATACCGTGCGTGCCGCTATAGACCAGTGGTCAAAACGTTTAAAAGCTTGCATAAAAGCAAAAGGAGGTCATTTCGAATAAAGATTATATTATTTAATAAACAATACTATACTAAAATAAAATTCTTCGAAATAAACATATTATCTTTTATTTCTAAGATTGCAAGCTACTTTAAAGTTGTGACAGAATTTATGGCACGACTAAGTATATTCACAGTTTTAGCAACCGAAAAAAAACGTTTTCGCGTATAAAAATTTAGTAACAGACTTTGCATAGAAAACTTAGACTTAAACTAATCAACTATAAACCAGGACGGATCTGTTTTCAGTTGATCGTTGAGGGGAGCACGCTGATTTATGCAGGAAAAGTTGGGAAATAACTCGTATAACAATAATTGATTTATGCTCCCTCTCAAAAAAGTCGGAAACATTGAAAAAAATCGAAATGTTTGAAAATTTGGAACAACCCTGTTTTTTTCTGCTTGTCTCACTCCTGACTTTAAAACGGTGAATTCCAGAGCAAAGTTGCTTGGTTGTTCAAGCTGCGTAATAAAATTTTCTACAAGATAATATCGGTTTAAAATTCCAAAACAGTTTTAACCCTTGGCGCAAAATAGCAATAATTAAATAATAAAATGGGAAAAAAAGAATAAGAATAACTTTTTTTACCGACCTTCATAGTTTTCCTTAAAAATCTTCATAAAAGAATAAAACAGCAAACTAATTTTCATCAAAATCAAATCCGTAGATTTCACAGAACAGCTTGGCAATCAAAATTTATTGAAAAAAAATTCAAATTTTTATGAAATCTTGCAAGTCAAAAACTAAAGGTCATAGAAGTTTGAATTTTTCTTCACATATAGAAAAACATTCCACGTATTGAATGCATTTTGCAAAACAAAATTCGTATCATTGAGGTTGCCTCAATTTTTTTTAGAAATTTAAAACAAAAAATTCTAATAAACAAATTGAATATGTCGGTAACCATTAATTTAAATTAAATCAAAGTAAAACGTGAGAAAGAACGCTTCTTTTAAAAAAAATTATTGAATTATGTTCATTAGTTCCTGAAATACAACCGATCAAAGCTGACGGGCATTTGCAACGAATCTAAAAAAGGAATAAAAAAAGCATTTTCTCGGCTAGTAGCGGAGCGGTTTTTACCTTTAACCTTTTACCATAAAACCGTTTATCTCGTCAAAAGAAGTTGTAAAAGAGCTAGGCTTAAATGTCAACTCAAAGACTGTTCGCAGACGGGCAATTTAATTCAATCTAAAAAGCCATACAGCTTTAAAAAAAACCATTGCTCACAAAAAGACATGCAAGGAAAACAATTGACATATCAATTTTAAATGATTTAGTTGAATCAATGCCTCGCAGATGTGCCGCTGTTTAAAAAAATAACGGCTATTACACGAAATATTAATAAAAGTTGCTTAGATTTTGCACAGCCTTTTTGTGTATTTTGTTTTTGTTTTTTTAAAGAACAGTTAAAATACTGATGTACTTTTTTATTCCAGAGTTTTAAGCAACATGCTGACGTGTAAATTTAAAAACAAAAAATTCTATATATTTGGATTACAATTTTCCGTTTCATTCCGACATGTAGTGAGTTGCTTAAGTTTTGCACAGCACTGTATATGCTTAATGAGAACATTCGGAATGTAGTTTTTATCAAAATAATGATAAACAATATAATTACACTAACAATTAATATCTTCTTTGAGTTGCCGTACATTCTCAGATCTGCAGCAGAAGATGAAAATGAACTTAACTTGGAGTATATGACAAAAAATCAATTTCTAACTGAAAATCTTATTTTTATATTTGTAAACTAGCACATGAAAGTTCAATAGTAATTTCAAATCTTTTAATAACAATTGAATGCTGAACTCGTATTATATGCATAACATTATATTGATGTTATAGTTAGCTCGCAATTTTATTTACTAGGTCAAGCCAATAAGTGGGTGAAAAATATGGAAAGCAACAACAATCTGAAGGTGATAAAACAGACTGATGAAAACTACATGCGAATTGTGGAGTTAGCAATAAAATATGGCCACCCAGTTCTGCTTGAAAACGTTGGTCAGTTTCAGATTTGTTTGTTTAGTATTTATAAGGCTTTAGGATAAGGTTCTATGCACCTCCCTTTCTTTTCAGGTGAAACCATTGATTCTAACCTATTCTCAGTGCTCGAACGTAACGTGATAAAACAAAAAGGAGGCTACTATATCAAGTTTGGCGATGGCATGATCGAGTACAATCACAATTTCATGTTTTACATTACAACATGTCTCAGAAATCCACACTACCTTCCTGAAACTGTGGTGATGGTAAGTAGAGCTAAACTTAAGTTTGATTTTGTTGAACTGCAAGCTTAACTGATTTTCGATTGTGGGCCTTAGTAAGAATCTTAGTGAATTGATCCACGGCTTTAGCTACAAGATCAACAACCATGAGTAAATTCCAATGCATGTGCTGAATTTCACAGCACTGCAAAGCGAGATTGAATGCATGTAAATATGAATATAAGCAGTAGAGTAATTAGTGGGTAGCGTTTTTACGGCGCTGCCACCGTGAAATTTGTTGAAATTTTAACCTTCGACCTACGTGACAACGTGTGGTTACATTAACCACGTACGACACTACATATGTTTCGGATATAGATTGAACAGAGTACTCCCGAATGCGGGTTTTCATTAGATTCTACTATAATTTAATATAAGGCAAAAATACAGAAAATAAACTCCAGCAACTGAGAATTTTAAATTCTTTGGTTGTATTCTAAGAAGCAATGAGCGCATTTTCATAGGGCTGGGGTTGGAATAACAGCATCTTGTATATCGTTGGTTAAACTATAGCGCGGTAAAATTTGGAACGCGAAACGCATTCTGCTTGACCAGTCTAACCCCCAGCAGATTTCGACAAAGTTTTGAAACCTCCGTACAAATGCTTGAATGTTCGAATCATTGATCACATTGTTTTATGTACGCACTGGTTGTTAAAGAATTCCAATGGGACGTTTGAAGGCTGTGTTTCCTAAGGAAGAGGAGTCATCCATATAACACGTGCGCTGCTTAGGAAGATGAAGGGGTTTAACAAAAGACTTCACTGGGATTCGTGCAGGAGCAAGAATATCTGATCCTGTACAACAGCTAGCTTTGCTCACAAATCCAACGATAAATTCAATTACTCGGAAGTATCCAAAATTGAGCTCTTAAATTTTTTACGGTGAAACTTACTTTTGTAGTTGATTCTTCTCAGAAAAAATTCAACACAAAATTCGTTTGAATAAAATAAAATCTTATAAAACAAAGTGCGAGGTGCGACCCTTCAGGTTAACATGGACAACTTCAGAGTAAGATCTAAATTAATATAAAAAAATATTAAAGCCATTAATAATAATGATAATAATGACAAATGGATAATAACTTTAAATAATAATAATAATGAAAAGTATTAATTACAGTACAGAAATGAGTTAATATAAATCGTATCATCTTAGGGAGCGATCATTGATTACGTAAGGCTTCTGGTGAATGGGAGGGTCGGATTGAATCTTTACGCAAACCATTCGTAGGAGCGACAGGTTACAAATCGTTTTCCATGCCACTTGTTATTTTCAAATCGATGCTTGGAACACAAAAGGTTGCTAGCAAAAATGTTGACGAAATATGAATTTTAGGGTTATTGAATGCAGTTTTGTTTTTAAAGAAGCTTTGTCGCGTGATGGTAATTTTGAATAGTTGCTTCCGAAATATCTATGGGTATCCATGCATACTCATTGAATTTGTATTATTAACTTCCTAGTATATGGGAAGTTCTTGTAATCGCCTCGAAAATCGAAATTGAAATTTTCAACATTTCTTTACGTTTTGTGGTCTATAGAGTATATATAAAGTGTTTTTAGAAAGGGAGATGTATGTGTGTGTGTATGTACGTACGTACGTATGTACGTTCGTGAACACTTTTTTCTACAAGCATAACTCACGTAAACAAAGTTGTATCAATTTCGTTAAGGTGTCAATCGAAGCGTCTTTGCAATTTTAGAAACTTCGGTCGGAGGGGTTTGCTGTTTTGCCCGTTTGAAGGTCATTTCTGTCATGCGTTATATCTCGTGAACCAAATGTACGATTTTTTGAACAAGGTATCAATCGACGCGTAATATATTTATCTGATTCCGTCAAATTTTTAAAAAAAATTCTTGAAGCGGTTTTTTAATTTTTTAAAAACAGTGCAAAATTTTTTTTTCCAAACACACAAAATTTTTAACCTGTTTTTCAAACCTGAGTAATAAATGTTTATATAATTTACATTCTCCAAATAGTTCTTGTGTAAAAACCAGCAAAAGTTTTTTTTCATGATTACAAAAAAGATTAAATAAAAAATAAAAAATCATTAAACGTTCAAGGTCATTTACGTCACTCATTATATCTCGAGAACTAAACATAATCTTTCCATCATTAAGGTGTCAACCGACGCGTATTATCATTTTTATGATGTTTTTATATTTTAAAAAATCGTTAAAGCGTTTTTTTATTTTATTAAAAAAAATTGCAAAAGTAGTGTTTTTTCACACAAAAATTTATTTTTAACCTGATTTGCACATCGTAATAATAAATGTTTGTAGAATTTATAAATTTTTATCAATTTTTGTAGAGAAACCAGCAAAAACTTTTCTCGTGATTACAAAAAAAAATTAAACAAGCCGTGAGGTGCGACCCATGAGGTCCACACGGTCAACTTCCCAGTAATATCTACATAGATATTACAAATATTAAACACAATAAAAGTTATGGAAATAATACTACTTCAAATAATAAAAATGTACCTCCCTTAAAAATTATTGGAATGATTTAATATTAATCGTAACATCTACGGGAGCGTCAATTGATTACGTAAGGATTTTGGTGCATTGGTTTGATTGATTATTCACGCGGATCAATCGGAGGGGGGACAGGTTACAAAGCAGTTTTTTTCATTAAAGTTAAACGTGGTGCTGTGAAGACTATTGAAAATCTACTCAAATTTTGCAAATATTAATAAACTTTGATTGACTATACAACAATGTCTTTAGAATAAGAGATTTAAGGTATAATGATTCGAATAAACCCTTTTTACATGGTGACTTTGAATGATTTTTTATTTATAATTTAATTTGGTTGTAATCATGAGAAAAGTTATTGCTGGTTTCTCTACAAAAATTGATAAAAGTTTATAAGTTCTATAAACATTTATTATTACGATGTGCAAATCAGGTTAAAAATGGAATTTTTTATGAAAAAAACACTACTTTTCTAAAAAAAAATTAATAAATCGTAAAAAACGCTTTAACATTTTTTTTTAAAATATAAAAACATCATAAAGATGTTGATACGCGTCGATTGACACCTTAATGATGGAAAACTTATATTTGGTTCTCGAGATATAATGAATGACGTAAAAGACCTTGAACGTTTAAGGTTTTTTTATTTTTTATTTAATTTTTTTTGTAAACATGAAAAAAAAATTTGCTGATTTTTTCACAAGAACTATTTGGAGTATATAAATAATATAAACATTTATTACTTAGGTTTGAAAATCAGGCTAAAACTTTTGTGTTTTTGAAAAAAACCCTAATTTTTTGCACTTTTTTTAAAAAAATTAAAAAACGGATCCAACGATTTTTTTTAAAATTTGACAGATTCATAAAAATGTTAATAACCGTCGATTGACACCTTAATGATGAAAATCGCATGTTTGGTTCGTGAGATATAGCGCATAACATGGTTGACCTTCAAGGGGTGAAAACAGCAACCCCCCCCCCCCGACCGAAGTGTCCCAAAAACTAATCAGCTCTTAAAATTGCAAAGACGCTTCGATTGACACCTCAACGAAGTCGATACGACTTCGTTTACGTGAGTTATGCTCGTAGAAAAACTTTCCGCGAACGCACGTACGTACATACACACACACACACACACACACATACGTCTCCCTTTCTAAAAACACTTTATATATACTCTATAGACCTCAAAAGGTGAAGAAAAGTTGAAAATTTCAATTTCGATTTTCGAGGCGATTACAAGAACTTCCCATATACTGGGAAGTTAATAAAAAATAAAAAATCATTCAAAGTCACCATGTAAACAGGATTCATTCGAATCATAATATCTTAAATCTCTTATTCTAAAGACATTGTTGTAAAGTCAATCAAAGTTTATTAATATTTGCAAAATGTGAGCAAATTTCCAATAGTCTTCACAGCACCATGTTTTAACTTTAATGAAAAACTGCTTTGTAACCTGTCCCCCCACCGATTGATCCGCGTGAATAACCAATCAAACCAATGCACCAAAATCCTTACGTAATCAATTGACGCTCGCGTACATGTTATGATTAATATTTAGTCATTCCAATAACTTTTACGAGAAGTACATTTTTATTATTTGAAGTAGTATTATTTGCATAACTATTATTGTGTTTAATATTTTTAATATCTATGTAGATATTACTGGGAAGTTGACCGTGTGGACCTCATGGGTCGCACCTCACGGCTTGTTTCACCATTTTACAAAAATAAGACAATATCATAGAAGATGAGGAACGAAGTAACTGAAATCTTCCGAACCCTTCCAATAAATGAACTTCAAACATTTGAAGAATGCTTCTCACATATTTGATGGACTTTCCTTTATTCATTATAAAAATTCATTGTTTATTGTTTCTGTATCAATGGTTTTTGGGAAATTTAATAAAAAATATGACTTTTTACCATCACTCATGGTTGGAATCAAAATCCGGACCATTTTGCCGGACTAAATGTTTGATTCGCGTGATATAGTGCATAACAGAAATGATCTTGGAAAACAAAACAAAACACCTGACCCAAGTTCCCTAAACTAATCAGCTCTTAAAACTGCAAAAACGCTTCGATTGACACCTTAACGAAGTGATACGGTTTTTACGTCAGCTATGCTCGTAGAAAAAACTGTCCATGAACGTCCATACCATATGCAGACTTCTTCCAAAAAACACTTTAAATATACTCGAAAGACCTCAAAACGTAAAAATATGGGGCAAATTTCGATTTTCGAGGCAATTACAAAAATTTCCCATATACTGGGAAGTGAAAATGTGTTAAAAAACACATTTATAGAAAAGTTATTTAAATGTTTATTTAATTTCTTGTTAAGTGTATGATCTTACGCATAAAATTCTGTCTAGCCTAATTCATGACTACAAAAGATTCTTTGCATATTTAATCAATCCTGATTCTCAGAACATTGCTAGAACCGATTTCGGAAGTGTATAACTGGCTTTCAAATGGTCTCATAGGAAAAGGTTCACGGGATTTACGTGAGGTTATTGGCTTAGCCAGGTAATGAAACTTCTATGCCTAATTCATTTTTGTCAGTTATGACCAATATGATATTGTCTAACTGCATGCGAATAGTGTGGAGCAGCATCATCTCGCTCGGAATATATATTAAAAGTGGATCCTATTCTTGCAAGCTTTGTTCTACAACATTTTGATTAAATACTCTGGTTGCAGAAGGCTAGTCATTTGGACCTATCACTCAATCCCCTATGCTTCACCAAGAATTCGTTTTGAAATAACATTGGAGCCTTACTTGCAGACTTGCATGCAAGTTTTCTTTCGACCAACATTTCTTGTGAACTTTGCCTCGTCTATTATTAAGTTTCTCAATCGACTAGCGACACTCATGTCTTCGGTAAATTGTAACTATTTTATTATTATATGAAGATCATATCCATGAGACTTCAGACGGGTTTTTGATTTACTTGAAATCTTACAGCAATTTACCTTACGCTTGTCATAGGCTCTATTTCCAAAAGGTTCAATTTTCGGTATTGTAGAATTCCCTGCTTAACATTTAATAAAGTGAAGGTTCTGCAATATCGAAGTCTTCTATCGACAGAAACAAATGTTTCCCGGTTAAGTTGTCTCCGACCTGGAACTTTCATGAATACAGTCTTCTTACATCGCTACTATTTTTTCTAGCTTCGCCAGACACAATGTGTATATTATCGCGCTACTCACTGGAAAAATAAATTATTTCTACGTTAACTGACTTTACTTTCCACTTTTTGGCTCTGACGGTGCTGCGAAATTCAGAATTATTTAAATAAGTCACACAAAGGTAACCCAGGATAGTTGAAGGTACCTCACTGGCTGAATTCTAGTCAATTGACTGCTAATATGTAGATTATTGCAATTATTCCGCATTCACATATGGTTTAAGATAAATTATGGGAAGTTCTAGTAAACCATCCGAAAATTCGATTTTCATCATACCTTTACATTTAAAGGCCCATAGAGTATAATATAGTGTTTTGGGAGGAAGTGTCGATGGATGAGCATGTATGCTCACGCACATACACGAGCTGATAAGTTTTTAGTAAAGTTCAATTCTGCAGTTTGGTTTCACACATCAATTTTACCACACAAATGTATCGCAAATAAAACTCTGAACCGTCCGTTAGGGTCAAAGAGTATCACCATTTTTATGATGTAATGAAATTTTCAATAAATTAACTGCAGCCGTTTTTATATTCTAATGAAGAAAGCTTCAAAAAAATTTAATAAAATTTTCTACATTTTTTCACAAATTTCAAAAAAGTCATTTTTAAATTCAATGATTAAATTCAATATGATGAATGTTGCAAGAGCAATATCGAACAAATTCGTTAAGACCCCATCTGAAAGACTAAACTTTGCCCAAGGTGTTCTTACAAAGTGGAGTAAAAAGTGTGGCAAATTGAATTATGGTTGAGCTTACTGCAACGATCTATTCTTTTTGTCTTAAAAATAATTATTTTATTCCTTGCATAAATAACACTGGAAAACAGCATGTCTGTTGCATAAGATTTTTTACATGAATCTGAATAATTTTTCCACGCTGATTTCAAAAATATATGCCGTTTTTATGTAGCACCTCTAGTTTTGGAGTTACGAAGTGACAGGGTTTTTCATTGAAAATGCACATAGTTTAAGTTGAAAAAAAATATTAAATATATTTATTCTGAATAAAATTTCCTTTTTTTTGGAATTTCTAGAGTGAGATGTATTATGAGTACTACTTTGCATGCTCCAACAATAATCAGTTATCATATGTTCATTCCAGTACCCCTGATACCTCTCCTCCATAGTGCGAATATCCTGGTGAAAGCGCTCTCCTTGTTCCTCGCTCAGGTCACCGAGATTTTCAGGAAAATAGTCTAGATGGCTGTGAACGTAGTGAAGCTTAATACTCATGTTGAATCCAAGCCGCTGAAAGTGTATCAGCAACTGTTCAACGTGCTGAATGTAGCCGTCAGACTTCCTATTGCCCAAAAAATTCCTCACTACCCAAACAAACTCTTCCCATGCACATTTCTCGACACCTGTCATATGGTTGATGAAATTTTTATCAACTATCAACTTCCTGATTTGTGGGCCATCCAAAATACCACCTTTGATTTTCTCACTACTCAATTTTGGAAACACTTTTTCAATGTATTTGAAACATTTGCCATCTTTGTTAAGAGCTTTTACGAATTGTTTTATCAACCCCAGTTTTATATGCAAAGGAGGCAATATAATTCGGTCTCTGGATACTAGTGGAGCATTAATTACATTTTGCTTACCGGAAATCAAAGCCTCCTTGGAAGGCCAGTCTCTGTTTGTCCAGTGCTCAACTTTAGCTCGGCTGCCCCATAAGCATAGGAAACAGGGATATTTTGTGAAACCACTTCGTTGGCCCAGGAGAAAATTTACCATTTTCAAATCAACACATACAACCCAGTTATAATCCTTGTACTTGATTTTGTCGTGAACTAAACATATCGTAGGATATTCTTCTTTAACCTTTGTAGAATGAGCAATAGGTAAGGAACCAAGTTTGTTACCATTATGAAAAAGTACACATTTCAAACTTCGTTTTGACGAATCAATGAACAACCGCCACTGATTTGGATTATACTCGTTTAATCCCATTGCAGTCATTAGGCCCGGAATATCAGTACAAAACACAAAATTATCTTTTTTAGTAAAGAAAGGAAGTAAATCCTTTTCCCTGTTACGGTAGTACGATATCTTCGTTTCTCTGGTCAACAAATTTCTTTCTTTCAATTGGGAAGCTAAAATTTCTGATGCCGTTTTAGACAGTCCAAGGTCCCTGATCAAGTCATTTAGATCATCTTGATTTAGTTGTCGGGGACTACCGTAGCAATCAAAATCACTGTCGCTCCCACTGCCGTCGTTTTCGGTTTGTCTTGCTCTTCGGGCGCTCAACAATTTTCTGATTATCATTTTTTCCTGATCATTTTTTCTATCCCGATTATTAATTTATTAGAATTTTTTTACCCTTAGTCTAGAAATTCGAACATATACACTAGCGAGCAACTGGATACGGACACCCAATATTTTGCCTATTTTTCAGGCTTAGTCGCATATGACGTAATTTCTTAAATAGTGTTTTATGACTTTCCAATTGTTTGGTAATTACATCCTTTAAAGGAATCAATTACCTGGCTGGTTGTGGAATTAGGAGAGTTTTTGATGAAATCAGGGCGAGCAACAGGATACGGACAGCCAGGTTAATAAGATGTTTCAGGTAGAAAAAATAAATAAAAGATGAGTATTTATAATTTTCTGGTATTATTATGCTGTGAATGACTTTATTGTATTTTTAAATTGTTTACAATATATTTATATTTTGTTGACCCACCGTTGTTGGCAATAACTTCTGCTAATCGATTTCCCATAGAATTATATAAATTCCTGATTAAATCTAAGGGTACCATATTCATATTGCTGTCCGTTTTCATAAATTTTTCGTGTTAGCCATCCCCAGAGGTTTTCATTAATGTTAAGATCTGGAGATCGAGATGGCCACGGCAAAATTGTCAAGTTTTCTTGTGATAGCCATCGTGTCAGTTGTCGTGCGGCATGAATTGGCTCGTTGTCATGTTGTAATATCCAATCCATTGACTGCATAATGTCGTCCATATCGGCAGCAGCACTTTGCAACAACGAGACATAAGTTTCACCACTTTGTCTGCCTGACAGAACTCTAAGCTCGATGACGCCATGGTATGTAATCGCACCCCATACAAGGACACCACCCTCTCGACTATGGTGCCTGCTTAGATGTAGTGACTCTTTCCGTTTGTCATGAAAATAATAATTCAATCCATGAGGGCCGTCAATGCAAAAGCGTTTTTCATCCGTGAATATCACTTTGCTCCATCAGGCACCCCATCCAATATGTTCCAATGCAAACTCCTTTCGGCGTTCTTTGTGTATTGCTGTCAATGCTGGTTTCTTCTTTAATTTAATTCGTTTCAAGTGTGGACATTGCCGTAGTATCCGCCTTATTGTCCAGACACTTGCAGAAGCCCCTGCTTCTTCGCCAATTCTGCGTGCAGTTTTCGCAGAGTTCGATGCAAGACGCAGTATTTTCCTACGTTCGCGCTCAGTTGTGGCTGTTTTCGAATATCCTTTGCAGTTTTCTCCGTAGCTTTCACGATTCCTCAGAAAACGGCAGATCGCATCGGTGATCCTTCCAATTTTTATGGATATTGCCCTCGCGGAATATCCTTCCGCTTTTAAAGCTAATATTTTTCCCCTTTCTTCCGAATTCAAAATTTTTCCACGTCCCATCTTCAATTACTTCTGTAAAATGAGTATTGACTACAAATCTGTTCTATTTTACCAACACAAAACCTTGAAAACCTCAGAAAAGATTAGTGTACGTATCCTGTTGCCCGCCGAAAAAAATCAGATTTCGTTAAAAACTCTCCTAATTCCACAATCAGGCAGGTAAATGATTTCATTAAAGGATGTAATTACCAAGCTATTGGAAAGTCATAAACCACTATTTAAGAAATTACTTCATATGCGACTAAGCCTGAAAAATAGGCAAAATATTGGGTGTCCGTATCCAGTTGCTCGCTAGTGTATGTTAGTTGCAAAAGTTATTAACAAAGAAACCAAATATGATCTTTTATACTGTGATTACCAAACAGCAAAGTTTATCCTATATCACAACATTTTCCGCAGCCGCAGCAATCTTTTTGTTCGTATTATAAAATAACAAGGGATTTTGTGCTTGACAAACTTTGGCATTTATCTTACCAAAAGATATAAAGGTAGCATCATTTTGGATCCACATGGATTGAATTAGAAGTTACGCCTCGTATCCATGCCTCACCATCACTAATGAAAGAAAGTCGCCCTTGTCCACCCTTTGTCCTACCTTCAGGCATTTCAAATCGCTATAAACTCCAGAACGTCTAAATAGTCAAGCTGCGAATTGCCATAAGTCATTCCTCCCACTGTTTGGAATGCAGATTTACTAAGTAAGTAGAATGGAATACACAGGAGAATTTAGAACACGCTTGATATTTTTGAAGAGGAACAGCTCACGATGTGACTAATAACTAATATGTAACTTCCCAGTGTATAGAAAAGGATTGTAATTCGTCCGATGATTTCTAGATTTTCCTCATATCGGTACGTTTTAACCCTTTACGGCGCAAGATCGTTATTTTAGTAAATTATACGGACACAAGTTGGCAAATGGGACATAGTTAAAAGTAAAAATAATTTAAAAAATTTCATTACAAAAAAAGTATTTATTTTCTTAAAAAACTGTTTGAATCAGAAATGCATCAATAATACAAAAAAAAATTATGGTGCATGAATTTTTTTAAAGCAGTTATTTTGCTTATTGTAGCACAAGCTAACTCCAAATTTTTCGCAAGCTGGTTGCGTAAACCCACTACAGCATGGAAATTCGCATCTCATTCGTTTATCCAGCCAAACTGACCAGTGTCCGTATTGGTCCAACCTCACATCTTTTGGAAGAACATGCTGAGCTGGACCTTTCTTCCTTTTATTTTGAATGAGACGTTCAAAAAAGAAACACTCAAATTCGAATAAACCGTTAAAAAAATGACTTTGGTACGCGCAATGTTGCATTTATGCAACAAAACAAAATCAGTCCAAAAATAGTAAAAAAAACTTGATTTTGAAAAAAACTTTTATTGATTACTGAAATCCATCCTCTTGCCTTATACTCACATCAATTTCAAAAGCCAAAAATCACTATTTCACCAATAAATCACTTTTCAACACTAAACTCAAACAGCGCTAAACCGGTTTGTTTGTGTTTATGATTTCAAGGCCACATAAATGCAAGTGTGGCCATATAGTCCGCTCATATGTTACTAATTCGTGAGAATGTTCTGTTACCGTTGTACAACACTACTATTAGGACAATTAAAATATTTTTCTAGAAGAACGAATCTGTGTGTTTACTTACATACGTACAACTGCATATTTCTTACGTTCGGGAATTTTTTCTAGAACGAAGTCTTACGTGAGAAAAGTTGTGTTGTCAACTAAATTGAATCAAATTGAAACGTCTGAGCAATGGATTGTGGTAAGATGTGTTTTTTTTTTGTTTTAACACATTTTGTTTTCACACATGGTATCTCACGAACGAAATGTTTCCTTAAGATCGTTGAGGTGTCAATTACAGATTGCTATAATGATAGCAGTCTGAGTTCATCAAAATTTTGATTAATTTAATACAGGAGTTTTTAAATTCAATAAAAATATTGCAAAACAACTTTTTTTTAAAAATTAAATTAATATTAAAACAATTGACTTCTGACATTCATTGACTTAACAAATAAAATGCTGCATGCTGTCTTCGGTAACTTAAAATAAAAAAATCTTTTGCGATAAAAAAAAAGTGTTCATACAAAAATAATAAACCGTTAATAGATACACGGAATAAGAAATGGATACGAATATTTCCTAAATGCAAGTACTCTAATGATGTATTTGTGGTAATGATCAAAGCGTATTGTCATTTGAAAGACTTAATAACTGTTTACTAGGTATTGTATAGACGTTTTTTTAATTTAATTAAAAAAATGCCATAAATCAAATTAGAAAAACAATTCAACCCAACTTGAACTTGCAGCAATGCTTCACAGGGTTGGATGCTTTAAAAAGTTTTTATCAAAAACCAAAATACAGTTTTATAGTTTTTAATCAAAAAACTTATCCATGGCATCTTGTCTCTACTGTAAATTTATTTGACATAGAGATTCACGTATTTTTCCAATTTTATTCAACAAACTTTTGTGAATTTGAGCGCTTCAAAATTATTCACATCCTAGCTATTTCTTCTACCGACTAACTATGAGTTTAATTTTTCTAATGTTTCAAATACTGCCTGACTCACCTTATTCACTGAAATTATAATATGCTTTCCACTTTATGATTTGAAACGCCAAAACCAAATTTATAGAAGCTGCCAATAAGCTATTTTCCAACAGAGAGTGGTTCCTAAATTAAAAGGTGTGTTTTTGGATAGTAAACTCTAGATGCATCCATAATTTGTTTTGTTAGTTCATTATGTATATTTTTGCGACTTTTTACTTTTATTCAAAAACCGTCAAGACCAATAAACTTAGCAAAAGTTGTATATCATTGAAATCTCGCATGTAAAATCAAATAGTTAATGCGACCTCAGACGTGTTGTTCAAGTTGTTTATCTATTTTGATAATTTAAATGCTTGATTTGCTTACATAGATCCCTAAAATATTCTTCTGCACGACTCTGTATAAGTAAGCGTTATTGATCTTGTTCTAGTAAAGAATAAGTGTGAAGTATTTAAATCAGTGATTTCATCTTTCTAAAAAAAGGTCACCATCCTGAATTTCATGATAACCGAGCAAGGACTTCGTGAACAACTGTTGGCCACCGTTGTTGTACATGAACGTCCAGATTTGCAGGAGAAGAAGGAGCAGCTAATTGTGGAGTCAGCCAGAAATAGAGACACATTATACAATCTCGAAACAAGGATACTTCAGGTAATTTGCAATGAAATAAATTTAGAGCCACATTCGAGATGTAAACGCGTCTTACATATCTAATTGCAGGTGTTGTCTTCTTCAGAAGGAAACATTTTAGAAGATGAGAATGCCATTAACATTTTATCGTCGAGTAAAGTCTTATCAGCCGAAATCCAAGAGAAACAAGTGATAGCCGTGACTACAGAAGCTGAAATCGATGCCGCTAGGCAACAATATATTCCTGTTGCTAAGCACTCTGCGGTTCTGTTCTTCTGCATAACAGAACTCGCCAATATCGACCCCATGTACCAGTACTCGCTGACATGGTTCCTCAATTTATTCGTGCATACAATCATGAAGGCACCCAAGTCGAACGTCCTGCAAGAACGCCTGGCAAATCTCAACAGCCATTTCACGAAAACTATTTACCTAAACGTGTGCCGCTCGCTCTTCGAGAAGGACAAATTAGTCATATCGTTCGTGATGTGCACTGGAATTCTAGCATCTCAGGTAAAAGGACACTACAGTACAGTGTTTCTGTTCCTTTCCTTTCCCTGTGTGACTTCCAAACATGAAAGTAGGAGCTACTAGACTTTTGAATTCAACATACATTTCCTAAATTGACTTTTAATTAAATAAGCTTGTTAAATTAAATTTGTAGTCAACATATGCAAAAATCTCTTGAGGCTACTTGGCACTATGAAACACCCAAGGACATACACTAACAGCAGCCCCGACAATGGCCACGTGACAATCACTGTATTCAGTTTGTGTCCTTCCTGATCCTCGCTCCTTATATACAATAAATAATAACGTAAGTGAAAATACTTTTTGCAGGGCAAAATGAACAGCTCGCATCTCATCTTTTTGTTAACCGGAGGTGTTGGCTTGGATAATCCACACCCCAATCCGGCTCCAACATGGCTAAGCGATAAATCTTGGACGGCAATTGTTCGGGCCAGCGATATAGATGGGTAAGAATCAAACGGAGCACAGGGCGGAAGCAACTTGCAGAGAATGATATCATGGATATGGTTTATGGGGTCGCATTTATAATGTGTCGGGACCCGATAATAATTCTTAAGGGCGAATAAAAGATCCCTGTTAAATACTTTATAGCAGGAAACTATGCTGTACTCCACGGCATTGTGAACAAGAAGACTCGTTAAACATTAGTCGGGCGGAAAGAGAATATATCCTTGAACATTTCGTGCGCGTTGTACAATGGCTAAATGACGCGCTTTAAATACTGTGTTGATGAGAAAGAAATTAGTTTAGCGGCATTGCTTTTCACTTCTCATTGGACAACTACCAAGAAATGTCTAGCTTTCTTTGTAGAATAGAAACATTTTTTAACATTTCTTTCGTGCTCCCTCCAGATTGAACAGTCTCTACAAGAAATTTTCTGAAAACATCGACAAGTGGCGAAATTTTTATGATTTGCCAAATCCACAAAATTCTTCTTTTCCCGAGCCTTATGAAAGCTCCGATCAAATGATTGCATTAATTTTGCTGAGGTGCGTACGGCCTGATAAAATTGTTCCAGCTTTCAGGGTGAGTCGTTCGAATAGTTACACCAGAATGAAGCTATCTGAAATATGATTCTCAGAACTTTATAACATCAAATATGGACAGCTCATTCGTGGAGCCACCCACATTCGATTTGGAGGCGTCATTCGGTGATAGTTCTCATAACACTCCATTGGTGTTTCTATTGTCACCAGGATCAGACCCAATGGCAAACTTGTTGAACTTTGCCAAGCAAAAAAACATGCAGGATAAGTATGTAGACTAGATTTATTAAGAACGCAACCATATGTTTCCATCTTTTCAGGTGCAAGACAATTTCATTAGGTCAAGGGCAAGGACCCAGAGCGGAAAAGATGATCATTGAAGGGATGAAGCTAGGACATTGGGTGGTGCTTCAAAACTGTCATGTCGCTGTGAGCTGGATGCGCGAATTGGAACGCATATGCATGGATGCTTCATTGACGGAGAGTGTTCACGTTGACTACAGACTGTGGTGCACTTCCTATCCAAGTCCTGTCTTTCCAGTTTCTGTTCTGCAGAACAGCGTCAAAATGACAAACGAACCACCGAAAGGACTCAAAATGAACATGATCCGATCGTTTAATTCCGATCCTCTGAATAGTGACAAATTTTTCAGTGACGCTTTTGTGGGTGACGCTGCCAAGTGCTGGTTGCGAGGAGTTTTCTCGCTTGTATTTTTCCATGCTGTTATTCAGGAGAGACGCGAATTTGGTCCGCTTGGATGGAACATACCTTACGAATTCAATGAATCAGATTTAAAGTAAGTATCTTCTCCAAAACAGTCTTCACAATGTCCCGTTGCTCTGTTTTCAGAATTTCATTAGTGCAGCTGAAAATGTTTCTTAAACAATACGGCAGCATACCGTTTGAGGGGCATCGCTACCTTACAGGTGAATGTAACTATGGAGGTCGTGTCACTGATGACAAAGATAGACGCCTGCTAATATCGTTGCTGAATAGGATATACAATCAAAAAACGATTGACAGTGATAAGTAAGTTTCTAACATAAAAAACCACACGGTCTAAAATGTAATAAGTAGAAAAACATTAAGTCTAAGTTGACGGATCGTAGAACTTAGACCATTTCGAAAAACGATTTCTTATTTTTGATCTTTCCAAAATCATATGTGTCTTAAAAATTGTGTTAAAGTTTCATAAGGATTCGAGTAGCCTAACTGCATTTTTCTGGCCTTCGCAAGCTGCATCGTCCTTTTGCTATGTTAAAGAAAACTAGCAGCGAAGTGCGACCCTTGAGATCCACACGGTCAACTTCCCAGTAATATTTACATAAATATTAAAAATATTAAACACAGTATTAATTACGAAAATACTACTACTTAAAATAATCAAAATGTACCTCTCATAAAAGTTATTGGAATGACTTAATATTCATCGTAACATCTACGCGAGCGTCAATTGATTACGTAAAGATTTTCGTGGATTGGTTTGATTTAATATTCACGTGGATCAATCGGAGGGGGGACAGGTTACAAAGCCTTTTCTAAGTTATTTGTTATTTTCATATCGATACTTGAAGAACAAAACAGCGCTAACAAAAATGAATGCAGTTTTTGTTATTACGCTCACTTAAGAGATTTTGTCGCGTGATGGCCATTTTGAATAGTTGCGGTCAAAATTGCCAACATTTTGGCATAATCACTGAATTTGTATTTTTTCACGATTTTACATCAATGAAACGTTTTGAGAAACATTGATTATGCAATCAAAAATAGGTTCAATTGCATGTAAAAAGTAAAATATATGTATTTCAAATGATGAAGGAAGTAACTGAAATTTTACGAATACTAACGAATAAAACTCATAAAAATTAAAAAATTTTATTTGATGAAAGCTTTTCAAAGCATATGATCTCAAAAAGTGTTGACTACAAAACATTTTACCATTCAAAACGTTGATTATCACAATTGTAAATTTGATTTGATTTGTATTGGTTTTCAAAATTTAAGCAGTTTTTTTATTAAAGTTAAAATACGGTTCTGTGAAGACTATTAAAAATTTCCGCAAATTATGCAAATAATAATAAACTTTGATTGACTTTACAACAATGTCTCTAGAATAAGAGATTTAAGGTATACAAATTCGTATGAACCCTTTTTACATGGTGACTTTGAATGATTTTTTTTATTTTCAATTCAATTTGTTTTGAAATCATGAGAAAATATTTTGCTAGTCTCTACAGAAATTGATAAAAGTTTATAAATTTTATAAACATTTATTATTACGATGTTAATTTTATTAATTATTATTTAATTTTTTTATGAAAAAAAAACTCATTTTCAATATATTTTTATTAAATTTAAAAAATGGCTTTAAAGAATTTTTTTAAATTTAAAAACATCGTTAAAATGTTAATACGCGTCGATGGACACCTTAATGATGCAAAGGTTATATTTGGTTCTCGAGATATAATGAATGACATAAATGATCATGAAGGACATGATGACTTCTAATGATTTTTTATTTTTAATTTATTTTTTTTTGTATTCATGAAAAAAGTTTTGGTAATTTTTTTACAATAAGTGTTTGGAGTATATAAATTTCATAAATGTTGATTACTGCGACTTGAAAATAAAGTGAAAAATTTGATGTTTTTGAAAAAAAAACCAATTTTTTGCACTTTTTTTAAAAAAATTAAAAAACGGCTACAACGATTTTTTTTAAAATTTGACGGAATCAGGAAAATGTTAATACGCGTCGATTAACAACTTGATGAAGCAAATCGTTTGTTTGGTTCGAGAGATATAGCGCATGACAGGTTTGACCTTCAAGGGGTGAAAACAGCAAACCCCCCCCCCCCAGCTGAAGTGTGCCAAAAACTAATCAGCTCTTAAGATTGCAAAGACGCTTCGATTGACAGCTTAACAAAGTCGATGCGACTTTATTTACGTGAGTTATGCTCGTAGAAAAACTGTCCGCGAACGCACGTACGTACGTACGTACGTACATACACACACACACATACATACTTGTTTCTAAAAACACTTAAAATATACTCGTTAGACCTCAAAACATAAAGATATGTTGAAAATTTCAATTTCGATTTTCGAGGCGATTACAAGAACTTCCCATATACTGGGAAGTTAATAAAAAGATCGTGAGTAAAAAACAATGAAATTACGAAGAAGTTAAAAATGCTAGTGAAGCAAAAGCTGTTCAAAACATTTAGAATAACAAATTTTTAAATTTACCAAACACTTGGAGTGAAAAGGTAGCGAAAAATTGTGTGCTAAGACTGCATTGAACCAAACAAAGACAAAGTACACATATAAACGTAATTATTTGCAGAACGTAAAGCCATCGATCGGTTGTCAAAACAATAAAAATTGGATACAAATTGGATACAAATAATAAAAATAGTTGAAATATAACGAGCTTAACCCATCAACATCATTTCGCCGCTCACACCTATATGACTTTACACGCTTCATGCCGTTCCTTAGTTTCAGTCTTCATTGACTTCATTATTTTATGCATTAAGAATCCTGAATGATTAAGGACACTAAATCTAAAATTCGTTGAAATATCGTAACAATTTCCACATGCCAGAACAAAACAACACGAAACATTTTCATGATGGGTAGTTGTAGTTTTTTCCAACGAAAATTTTCGTACTCCTTTAAATCCTATCTACATCTGAAACTTGGTTTTCACGCAATTGTTTGATAAATCCTTTTCGATGGATTTTGTTGCGAATCTCTTCTGCGTTTTCTTCATATTACCATTCAACACACTTCCACCAGCTACTCCAACTGAAATTGCATTGCTCCTGTAGTTACGCAATTTTCGGTCCACTGTCTTGTTTCAATCTTTCAAACGATCAATTAAACGGTGCCAGTCATGCAGGCTTCTATTCCTAGAAAATATTATTTTATATTCAGCAATTTATAAACGTTTTAATTGATGATTCCTGCCAGCATCATACATTATGAAGTTTTTGTGATTACATGCACCTAAATAGACCAAAATTCGTTCTGAATTTTATCGACTAATCATGTCAATGGAAACTTAATCATTTCATCGATGAATATCATTCAGGGTTTTTAATCCACAAAATAATGAAGTAAACAAACATTTACTTTCGCCACTGTATCAACTGTCATTGGTTGTCTCCACTACTTTTCACATTAGTACATCACACTCGGGTAACACATGCTCGTAGGCTCAAGCTATTCTTACGCTGACACCTACGATGTCGGGCAAATAGACGCTTCGAACAGTTTCATTCCTGTGAGCTAGGAACAGTTAGACCATAGCATAAAGAATATATAGCACGGACACTCTGAGCTGTCAAAATAGACTTGAGACAAAAGATGCAAAAATTACCCCTCCATCAGAGAGAGCGCTCTGGCTTCGTTTTGAAGTTCGCGTGCAAAAGAGTAAATTGAAATTCGTATTCAAATTTCCCCATGCCCTGTTTTTCATATGCAGAGAGACGAGGCGGCCATTTTGTACAAGTTACCCGTGTACCTGTACATGCCAAAATCAGCTGATTTAAGTGTGCGTACAATCAACGAATGCAGCGAATACGCGACTGATCGAAGCATTTAGGGCTGTGTGACCAATAGGAACAACAAAACTCCGCGGCATCGTGATTTTAGATAGCAATAAATTTTATTGATGAATTTTGTATATAAATATTGGAGAACATAATAATAGTGTCCTAGCAGAACAACTAAACTGAGAATTCGTTAATTTTATACTTTATTGGGTTTATAAAGTTATTTGTAATTCCTCTCACTCACTAAATTGCAAATTTTCGCGTTCTGGCGCACTTTGACCGTTACTAAGAGCTGATAAGAAGAAAACGAACGCAAAACCCAGACAAACCAAACTTTACCGGGAAATCTTTCACTAGAACTTCACACGGCTATTGCTAACTGCACACGTTCACTAGCAAAAGTTTTCATTGATTCAGAAATCAGAAATTCAATCCCTTCTTTGTTGCTCTATATTCCTAAATAAATAAAATACCAAAAAAGGAACTATATTTCCATTTTGTAGAGCATCAGACACTTTTTCGTACTGTTCGAAGTTACGGCTATAAAACACTTTTCCGTTGATAACACGTTCCTTAGTGGAGCACCGATGATCTCATATTACGAACATGTGATTCTCCCGCACTTGTCACTATTATTCGTTTCGAGTTTTATTGAGAAAACCTAAAATATAATTACACGCGATATTCCGCTCGCGAATACGCACTGTTATTTATTGCTGTCAGTTTGAGACTTAACGAATTAACGAAACTTTGTGCATCTCTGTCTTTCGTGCACGAACCATTCACATTCAATTTGCTTACTCTGTTACTGATGCTGGGATACACGGATATGCATTTACCTATACTGAGGTACAACGTGGCCACTTTGGTTGTATAGCAGATATGTGGCAAATTGACCGGAGTGGTCGTGCTTTGTATTATTTATGCTATTAGTTAGACACCAAATCGAAACCGTTAAGGTTTTGCCGATATTTATAGTGCCCCCCCCCCTGGTTGGGCCTAGTTCGCCTTTCAGGTTATAAACAAATTGTAAAATCAAACCAATGCAAAAATTTTACGTTTAGTCTTTGCACAAAGAGTCAATAGAAGAGTGCCCGCTGCATCTAAAATCTAAAAACCGTCATAGCATGAGGTTAACGGAAACCACTATCTTAAACTAATTAACTTCTCAATACACGAGAACTTCTTGTAGTCGCCTCGAAAATCGAAATTGCAGTTTTCAATATATCTTTACGTTTTAAAGTATCTAGAGTATATTTAAGGGGGATAGCCACTGTGATGGCCGAAAAATTAGTGATTTTTAATTTTTTTTTTCACCGAGTAAGTAGAGGAATTTTTGGATCAGGTTTTTTTTTATTTTATTAAGTACACATCTAATAATTTTTCCACAAATTTGTATTAAAAAATATTAAATAGTTTTAACAATATAAACGATGCCGTAGCGCCTGAAAAAAATTCCCCTTCCATGGTCGCATCGATTTTTTAAAAGCCGGTACTCTAAAAAACAAAAAAGAATTTTTTTGTAATCTGTATGAATGTAGTTATCGTTGTACGTAGCCGTTATTTTTTATTTTGATTTTTCACAAAATGGTGACCGATTGACAATATTTTAATTTTTTTCGACTGTTTTTTCTTGGTTTTCAAATAGTTTAAAAAATAGTAAAACACAAAATTTTTCAAATCGGCTACGCCTAACCTTAACTAAGACGAACAAAACACAAAAACAAAAAAATTAGACATCGGTTAATAATAGCGTTGACACACTGACCCATCATCAGTACGAAAACCATCATCAGCACAAAAAACCCCATCATAATGAAGGTGAGATAAGCACGAAAAAAGACCATACTTATCTCGATAAGTACGAAAAAACTGCCATCTATGTTTGGGTAGAATAATGAGAAACCATCTGCCGTGTATGGAATTTGACATTATTTATATCAGCTTCGAACCAAATCTGACGTGCCATCGCGGACAATTGCCGTTTGAAATCGAAACGCCACCAACGACCGAATGATAATGACAGCACCAATGACGAAAACGTGTGTGTCACCCCGTCATTTGCAGTTTCGTGCTGATTACGGTTTTCGTCCTGATGATGGTACAATGTGTCAACGCTATAATTGTTCGAGTTATTGATGCGACCAGTTCAAAAAAAGTCGTTACGAGAAAAATGTGTTTAAAGAGTTTAGTCCATTTCTCTCGTAATGAAATCATGTATAATTTTTTTTTTAAATTTTCATACTTATATTAAACTGTCGAGACCTGGACCATATGACGGTTCTTCCCGTTCATCTCCAGGGGTCTTGTTGACTTTCTTAATTTTTTTATTAACTTTTTCGATGCGATACTGAGCAGCTGATAGGCCTACCTGCTCTCACTACAATCGTTGTAACTTAGTCAATTTTTGAAATTTTGACTTGTAATTTTGTAAACATATTTTTGAACATATAAACTTTGATTTAAAACAAAAAAAAATTTTTTTTTTGACCCATCACAGTGGCTATCCCCCTTAATGTGTTTATTTTTGTAAAGATGTATGCATGTATGTATGAGTGTGTTTGTATGTACGTACGTACATAGGTTCGTGAACAGTTGTCTCTACGAGCATAATTCACGAAAAAAGATGTATCGACTTTGTTATGGGGCAATCGCAGCATCTTTGCAATTTTAAGAGCCTTCGTTTCGGTGGTTTTTTATTTTGATCTTTTCAAAGTTATTTCTGTCATGCACAATATCTCGCGAACCAAACAAAGGATTTGTATTATTAAGATTTCAATCGACGCGTATTAACATTTTTATAATTCTATTATGTTTTTTAACAAATAAAGCCGTTTTTAATTTAATTAAAAAAGTGCAAAAAATAGAAATTTTAGTAATAAGTGCTTAAAAAACCTGCACAGTTTTCGGCCTAAAACTAGTTAAACTTTTTTTCATGATAACAAAATAAAATTAAATTAGAAATAAAAAAATCCTTAAAAGTTACTATATAATACGGATTCATATGAATAATACTACCTGATGTCTCTTTTTCCAAAGACATTGTTATTATGCCAAACAAAACTTGTACAATTTAAGCAGATATTCAATAGTTTTTACAGTGGCGTGGTTTTATTTTAATGAAAAAATAGATTGAAATTTCCATAAGAAAAAAATTTGCATTTGTGGTAATCAACGCTTTGAATGGTAAAATGTTATGAAGATGAGGATATTTTCATGACTGAAAAACATATTCTGCAAAAACAACACACCATTTATAGTTATGATGAAAAGAGGTTGATTAAAATAATACCCAATTTCACTTATTCCAATGACGTGATTTCTAAAAAAAAATTTCTATTCGATTTAAACTTCCGCCAATCATTGCTTCTCGAAATCAGATATTTTCAGTTGTCATCACACAAAACTTCTTAGTATTTTTATTACTTTCGAAAACATTCGTACGATTGATCCGCGTGTTTGTTTTGAACAGCAAGTAGATTATACTATATCGAATAATTTTTAAACAGGAATTGAAAATAAATCATGAATTTCTAAACATTACTGATTAATTTAAATGAAACGTTCAACCAATTTCATAGACACAGATTTTCTGCTCGACTGCATGAAAATAATGGCCCGTTACTCTTTTCAGCTATTCACTATCGGCATCCGGAGATTACCTTATTCCTCTGATACCCAATCGACAGAACAGCATTGAATATATCTCGACGTTTGCTCTTAGCCCGAACCCTGAAGTGTTTGGTCTGCACGAAAACGCCGATATCAACCGGAATAATAAGGAAACAGCTTCGGTACAAGAAAAAAATATTCCCTTTTCAATTATTAGTATCCTTTCACTTACCTTCTATTGGACTTTTTGTTTACTACAGCTTCTGGCGGGAGTCCTTTTCACGCAAACACAACTTTTGGCAGCAACCAAAGCCTCGGAGCAGGCCGACTCCATCGGCGATCCCGCATCGCAGCTTTGCCGGGAAATTCTAAGCCGCTTACCACCGCAGTTCAACGAAAAACAGATTGCAGCCAAGTACCCTGTGATGTATGCCAACTCAATGAATACCGTGCTTCGCCAGGAGCTCATCAGGTAGGCAACCGGACAACGCAAATTCGACGTTCGAAGACTATTGTTTTCATTGCTAGCCTCCTTGGCCGGCCATAGCTGATGGCGTTAATCGCCACTAATTCCAGTCCTGATTTAATTATGCCTTGATTTCGAAAGCTTCTCCGGTCCGCCATCAGGAGAATAACAATAAGCTGCATGGCTTCTCGCGTATCTGGGCTGCTGAGGAAAGTGGTAGTTTTTAACACGCATCAGCGCCCAGCACGCATCCTCTTCCCAACTACTCATTCCATTTTATCTTATCGACATGCATCGTGCTTTTTGTTCCAGATTCAACCGTTTGCTTGATTACGTCCGACGGAGTCTCATAAACGTTCAGAGAGCTGTGCAAGGACAAATCGCCATGATACCGGAGCTCGAGCGGATCCATCGGGCCATGATAATCGGGAAACTACCTGGTGATTGGCTGAAAAAAAGCTATCCTTCCCTCAAGCCGCTTGGAGGATACATCAACGATTTCTTGGCAAGGTTGGTAAAATGGTGAAATGTAGAGGGAATTGTTGATTAATGGATGTTCACCTTGGATCATTTTTGCTTTCGAGCGCAAGTCGGTGACTTATACAAACCCGTAAACTGGATTTGAAGCCTGAAACGTGGAGCAGGTGCCGTTTCCACGTCGTCTTTCAGTTATTAATATCGTACGGAATCCGTAGCAATGGAAAGACCACAGAACTGTTGATTTGAGATGATTTATAAATGCGTTTCCAAGCAATTGGTAGACAAAATCCTCAACTCAAGTTGAATATAATGTGCGAAAGACATAAAAACTCCTGTAAGATACACAAGTAAAAGAACAGGAGTATATTGTTCCTGATTCGGTATTCATGATACAATTTCTGCGATAATTTCCGCAAACCCTAGCAAATATATTTGATGTAATGGATATACGTGCGAAAGCATCTTTTGTGCATTAGAAATTGGAATGTAGACATGAGACTAGATGTTTTTTAGGTTTAGTACTTAATTGTTGCTTTCTTTTTACCTTAAAGAGCAGCGATGTATTAACGCTTATATTACAGTAAAATCAATACACCGCTTGTCAACTATATCCTTGCAGACTCGACTTTTTCCAAAGATGGGTTGATAACGGCGAGCCAAACGTCTACTGGCTGTCGGGCTTCTACTTCACCCAGTCCTTCATCACGGGCGTGCTACAGAATTACTCCAGAAAAAATCACTTTCAAATCGACCTCATCACTCTTAAGTTTGCCGTTACGGATTTCGAAAGTGGCGCCGATAAACCATCTGAAATCGGTGCCTACATCAAGGTAAAATATATGGTCCTTATTACTTTCCGTATGAATTATTCAGGAGGCAGCAGCATTGCATGCTTAAGACTCAATCATATAAAACATATTTTATTGTTCTCGTACACGCCATCAAAAGGATGTCCGTAGAAAACGTGAAGATGCCGTCATGTATGATGTAAGTTTTATCGAGGAGCAAGGAGATTTTCTTGCATGAATAACGTCTTGGAGAATATCTATAAATTTTATGTGCTCATGAATTTTTGATTTCGTTCACGTTGAACAGCTGGAAAATTGTTTTATGGTGTAATTGTAGCCAGCGCACTTTTTAAATGGCTTCGTGTTTTTTCTTCATTGCTCTTCATCTTTGTCGTTCAACATGAAATGTAGAACTGAGATTTCCGTGTGGCTAAGGAAAAAAGTGGTTGGATTTTATTTATTCATTTGCTGCATCTACAATTGCGAAACAAATAATATTTTGAAATAATATTATAACGCACCTGTTAATTTATAATAGTCTTGGATGAATAATATAAATATGTTTAGCACAAATCTTATTGCACATCACGAAACGCACGCTTCGATTAAAAGGTGTTGACAAAGAGTAAATCACTCAACTTTCACGGAATTTTATACGCTGGTCATTCTTTTCTTCACATTATACTATTATATTGTTTATGGTATAAAGCATCGCCTGTTAGGTCATGTGAGTTTAGGTGAGAGGTAAACCCAAACCTGTAGCTTACAGTTCATAACATTATGGATATCAGTGACATGCACAGTGAACAATTCCAAACTGCTTGACTTGCCAACCTTAACTAAAGTTTCAGTTCATCATGAATGCAACAGAAGATGGGAAATCAAGTGAGCTATGCATAACCTCAATAACGACACAAGATAATGTTTGTTATAAAGTTCCAAAAGAGGAACAAAAAGCAGAATCTTACGCAAGTATAATTACAACGTCTGTTTATGCAAATATGAAAAAGACATTAAAAAAAGACACCATAAGAGGAACGTCTATATAAATGTCACTGAAGCCATGCAAAAAGCTTACTGGGATGAAGACCAAAATTTTATTATAAATGGCCAATACGCAGAAGAAATTTCTAATAATGAGCACAATAATTCAAATATAAATGAGATCCCAATGACGGATCAAGTTGCTAAGGCACTTCAGTTAATGATAAAAAATAAAGAGAGTGATGAAAGACCAAGTTTAAGAAAATTATCAGAAAAAATAGTGATAGAAAAATTCAATGGTAATGAGTGGACATGGACTACCAGACAACATAGTTGAAAAACTCAATAGAGAAGAAATAACAACAACTAAAGATTTATTCAATGATCTTGGTTATTTAGAGTATTTAGTAAACAAAAAAGTTTAAAAAAATGAAAAATACCAAAAAAATAATTTTAAACCAAAAAGTGAAGAGAAAACACCCTGCAGCATTTGTGAAAAAAAAACAAAAAAAAATCTTTATCACTCTGAAGCTGATTGTTGGTTCAAATCTAAGGCCAATATGAAACAAGAAAAAACTAGATCAAAAATTAATAACTCAACAATTGATGCAGAACTAAGTGATGATGATTCAAAAACCTGTATGTACACCACTAATTAAGATTAAACTACTATTACAAGATAAAGCAGGAGTATTTGGAATTTATGATTCAGGATCAAACGCATCCTTAATAAACGCAAAATTATTAAATATAAAAAATAGAAAGAATTCAACAAATACAGCAAAATTAATTACAATTAGTGGTGTTAAAAAAACTAGCGGTTCAACTAAACTAAAAATAAAAATCTTTGATATTGAGAAGAAAGTTAATCTTTATATTGTTGATGACGAAAATTTTCACTATGATCTATTGATAGGACTGGACATGATAAAAATGTTCAGACTAAATCAAGATGAAAATTTAAAAATCACACAAACAAAAAACCAAAAAAAAATAAAGGAAAAGATTATAAATCACTTTCGATGCAATCTGTTATAAATGAAATAGAAAAAACAGATGTCTTACAAAAATTTTCAGGTAATTTCAATGAGCATGTGAAGGCAGAAGATTTCCAATTAAAAATGGATAATCTAGACCAAACACAAAAAGCTCAGATAGAAACACTGATAGAAAAGTATAAAACAATTTTTGCAAAAGATAAATACGATATAGGTACTGTTAAATAATATGAAGCAAGAATAGATCTCATTACAGAGCAGTACTGCAGCAAGAGGCCTTATAGATGTACTATTGATGATAAGATAGAAATTGAGAATCAAATCTCAAAACTATTAGAAAAAAATTTAATAGAAGAATCATATAGCCCATTTGCAGCGCCAGTCACCTTAGCCTTCAAAAAGGATGAAAATGAAAGGTCTAGGTTATGTATTGATTTTAGACAGTTGAATAAAATTGTAGTGCCACAGGCTCAACCATTCCCACTGATTGAAGACCTGATGATAAAATCAAGAAACTGCAAATTCTTTACTACTTTGGATATCAATTCTGCATTTTGTTCAATCACTCTGCGAGTTGAAGACAGAAAAAAAACAGGATTCATCACACAAGAAGGACACTACCAATGAACTTGTCTCCCTTTTGGATTAAAAACTTCACCAGCAATATTTCAAAGAATATTAAGTAATATCTTAAAGAAAAATAAATTAACAGAAATTGCGGTGAACTATATTGATGACATTCTAATTTTTTCAAAATCCTTCAAAGAACATATTGGTCATTTAACAAAGCTGCTGGAAGCGATAAAAAATAAGGATTCAGATTGAAATTTAGAAAATGCACACTTGCTGCAAATATGGTGAAATACCTTGGTCACATAATTGAAAATAATTCAATTAGACCACTAAAAGACAATCTAATTTCGATAAAGAATTTTCCAACACCAGAAAATCCAAAAAAATATCAAGCAATTCTTGGGAAAAATAAATTTTGATCATGAATATATACCAAGAAGCGCAATAATATTAGAACCATTGCACAATCTTTTAAGAAAAAACCAAAAATTTAAATGGTTAGAAGAATGCCAAAAATCTTTTGAAAAGATAAAGAAAATATTATGCTCACAACCAGTGTTGGAAATATTTGATAAAGATTTACCAATAAGAATATACACAGACGCTTCAATAAAAGGTGTAGTAGAGATTGAAGCAAACTCTAGTCAACAAAAGGAGATGCAGAATAAACGAAACGGGAAAGAAAAAAGCATGTACAACAATCGCTCAAGAATGCGTAAAGAGATATAATGAAACTACACATACAGTTACTGGCTTTACTCCCAAATAATTGTTGTTCGGAATAGACACAACGATTTTGCCAACCGAATTGAAACAAGAAAAATCAGAAGAAAACTGGATGGAAGACAAAGAAACAGAACTAAAAAACACAATCAAATCACATAATTACAATAATCTTTGATAAACATAGGAAAGAATTTGAATTTAATGCAAAAGACTGGGTCTACGTCGAAAATGGCAACAAGCTCAATAGGAAAAACCTTGACGAACTCAGAATTGGACCATACCAAATCACGGAAAAGATATCAAGTTCAATATACAATGTCAACACAGGACATAAAAAAATGGAATCAAACTTGTTCCAAATAACGAAGCTTATCCCAGCAAGTGCAATAGAAGAAAAGAAATATGATTATGATAATTAGAAAATTGTATAACTAATTTTCTCTCTAAATGGGGGAGATAGAAAGAAATGTATTTCTTAATTCGAATTTTGCCGCGCTCGTCGGTGCTGCAGATACCAGCTCGCACAGTCAAGCAGGCGATAAAGAGGTTAAAGCGCAGAAGCGCATGTTGACAAGAACCTGACGTCAATTGTTTAAGAAAGTCAATTCAATATGTGTAAATAGTTTTGGTGATAAAGAATAGGCTTTTATTGTCGTTTCTCTATCCCACAGAACAACACAAGGAGTTTGTTATTTATCAACCAACGCCATTTCACATTATAAGTTAATAAACTTCATGGCAATTAATATTTGAAAAGAATTTCTGGCATATGACTACCGCGATAGTTTTTGAGGAAGGCCATCTTGTCGGTCCAATATCGCATCACCCAGAAAAGCCGGCTCTATTTCGCCAATAACGCATCAAAAGTGTTGTTCCAACCCATCAATGGTTGCTGGTTTATCAGCCTACTTACTCAACGTTGCTAAATAGGATATATCATTACATTAAATATTGATAATTTCAGTTTTTAACTCCACAATAAACGTTTTCAAACAATATGTCTTCGAGATGAATGATATAATGATAATGTTTTATGATTAATATGCAACTTTAAAAATTCGTCAGAATGCACTTCCTAAGTAAACAACTCAATATTTAAATTTAACAATATAAAACGCGCCACGCTCTTCCGTTTACAACCAAGCATGGGACGGGCTTTGCAGAATTATGCGTCAACCTCTTCTTTTGACACTAGTTTATGACACGCTATTGAGTCACGATTGAACACAATTTGAAGAACTGCCATTGGCTCGTTTAGAGAACATAAAAATATGAGAATTTCGATTTAAAATGATTTTAAAGTCATTCAATCTTAACAAATTATCATACATGGGCATATTATTGCACTCAAGTATGGAATAGCACTCACTTTTTTCGTAAATATTATGTATTTTCACAATCAGTGCCACGCACTTCATTTCAAAATTTCATCAATTTATCAACATTTTCTTTTTAAGACTGTTACGCCTGATGTAACCTTTTGTTTTGGCTCATAATACTTCGAAGTAAGATTATGATCTGCGCCAAACAATTAAATTTCAATGTATGTGGGTGTTGCTTGCTTTTTCAAGTAACAAATAATTTAACGTATATCTCTATTTGACATCTCGCCCCGGTTTAACATTGATACCACTCACGTTTAAGTCATACCATAAATAATAAATAGCACAGACACTTTTGTCAAATTGATGCATATCTGTTTAACAAGGCCTTTTGTGGAATTGCGCACGCGTATTAGTTTTCTGATTTGCATCGGTGCACAAATTATTCGCACATTACTAGGTCGCAGCATGTATACGTACACATTACTGACACACAATACATTTTCTAAATTCCACATGGGGAAATTTCGTTATGTGTTTGCGTTTCGTTCTTTCAATTCCGAGCTTTGGAAACGAAAACCAGAGCGCTCTCTCTCATGGACGAGTATATTTTTGCATCTTTTGTCTCGTGTTTTTTGGACAGTTCAGAGTGTCGGTGCTACATATTCTTTATGCTATGGTTTAAGCGGCTATTCAGTTCGTTCCGTTTTTATTAGTTTACGGTTCAATAGACAAAACATGCAAAAATTACTCTTCCTACGGGAAACGCACCCCGGTTTTCTTTTTTTCACGGGCAAGCAACAGATACGATGAAAACATACAGAAATATTTCTCCAGGTAGAATTGGGCAAATGTTTTGTGACGCGGCTGCTTATATGTGGCAGTAGTTGGTGTACGTATACTCGCCTTAAAGAAAGGACTGTATCGGGGAAAATTGACCTTTATTTGTTCCTGCATCGCTTCTGTTTGAAATAAGTTTAAGTCTTCATCAGGTATGCAAAATTAGCTATAAAATGCAACAAAAAAGCGTCCAATCCATACGTAATCATTCTTGAAAATATGTCATCAAATCAAGAAAAATTGCGTAGTTTAATTTTGTGCAAATATCTGGAAAATCCTCTTCGTAAATATTCGATACTAGCAAAGGAGAACAATTCGCCGATTGCACCAGTGCAACGACCGGTTATAAAATACAAAAAGGACCTATCTGTTGCTAGAAAGTCTAGAAAAGGTAGAAAAAAAGGTCCATCCGATACAAATTTTCACCAAAAGGTAAAGAGAACATTTTTGCAAAGTCCTAGATATGGCTCAAAAAGTGCAAACATCGAACCCAATGATTCAGAGGACCAAGAAGCATTATAATCTTATATCATATAAAGTCCGAAAAGTACCCGATCAATCCGAGAAAATAGAGAGAGAAGCGAAAATTGGGCTGCAAAGCTATACGAGCATTACCTGACCAAATTCGATTGTGTTGTGTTGGACGATGAAACATACGTGAAGTCCGATTTCGCGCAGTTGCATGGTGAGGACAATAACAGCATAATCAAAGGAGGTGGTATTAGCCCAAAACATAAAACCAAAAAAAGCACGAAATGTCTCAAGCGGTATATGATTTAACAGGCGATATGTCGATGTGGTCTCAGATGAAAGGATTTTTTGCGAAGGATATCATCAAATCAGCAATATATAGAAGCGACTAAAAGCATTTATCGAGAAACACGACGCATTATAGCATTTTGCCTAGATTAAGCGACAGATCATTATGCTCGATCAGCAATGAAGTGGTATGAGGACAACATCTCCGTGGTACCGAAAGCAGCTAACCCTCCAAACTGTCCAGAACTTCAACCAATCGAAAGATATTGGACTGAAATGAAGAAAACATTAAAGAAAACAAACAAAATTAAGTGGAGAAACGTCGATAACACCGTTGTACGGAACCTAATGCGTGGAGTTAACGGAAAGGTCCGAATTTTTCTCCCTTGACATGGAAATTCATTGAATTTTTATGTAAATGTTAATTAATATAATATAACAAGAAAAGAATAAAAATTAGTCCGATGAAGCAATTAATACCACTTTTAGAGACATAATTTATAAAGGTCAATTTTTTCGAAACACTCCTTAGTATGTGAGTGTCATATGTGTCGATTACACGATCAGAACACTTATTCCAACAAAAAAATCAAAATTTCACATATCTGGTTTGCACTACAACTGTTCGGCTGGTTTGTTCTATTGTCAGAGCTAGTCATTATCTATGCTTTCGCGATGGTTTCTGCGCCATAATTTTTAAGCGTGATATATACAATGTTTAACCTTATTGCACAATATTGAGGCCAACCACAATTTATGAAAAATTCAGCTTCAGTTTTCAAAAACGATTAGGTATGCACGCAAAAAATTAATAACTTTCATGGTTCTGGCTTCCACTGGAATGTTATAAAATCACGTAAAAGTATGGAAATAAAATTGCTCATTTCACACACTTAGGCAATTCATATTTGAAATTTTTCATTACTATTTTAGTACAACCAAACTCACATATCTAGTTAAATACGAACATTGACGATTGTTTCTTCTCGAAATAATCCGCAGGGTCTCTTTTTGGAGGGCGCTCGTTGGAATCGGCAGAAACACACACTTGATGAATCGTTTCCTAAAATTCTATTCGATCAATTGCCAATTGTTTTGATGGAGCCAATCCTCAAGTCCGAGAAATCGACCGAAGACGACAAATACGAATGCCCAATTTACAAGACGAGTGAACGTCGTGGTGTCCTGTCTACAACAGGACATTCTACGAATTTCGTCATGTTCATGGAATTGAATTCAGCAGTCGAATCAACGCATTGGACAGTCCGCGGAACTGCTTCACTGTGCCAATTGGACGACTAGGGTCTTCGTAGCAGTTTAGAAGCACTAACGTTTGTCAATTTGGGACTTTTTTATGATTGTTTGAATTGCCTTCAAATACAAATGTACCATCTGAAAAATATATTTTTGAAGTTTTAATTGAAAATCTTTGTGCTTCTTTAGTGTATACACATCTTCAATTAGTTAACGAAATTTTTCGATGGGATGAAAGCTTAGACTACATAATGATTAAAATTAATTTCATTTTTTTTAATCTTCTGAACGAAATTTCCAGCTGAAAAATAAGTTAACAGTGAAATCTTTTTAGTCTTATAAAAAAATATGTAACAGTTTCCTATTCAAAAATCTTATTTACTCCCTCTTTTTTTGGAAGCTACTTGAAATTCATTCAATTTATCTTCCCTATTTAAGATGTCATTAGCACCCAGAGCCATGAGATAGCCGACTGCATTAATAATTTTGATATAACAACAAATTGGCCGCAGTTTAGATGTGCCAAATTGCAAAAGCGTTTTGGTGCTGATAATTTCTCATTGATCTTAATATTTCTATTTAACTGTAATCCAGTGTTAACGAAATTTTTTCAGTGCAATTTCTCTGAATAAAAATTTGTGGTTCAAAAAAAAATATTCTGCTTTTATTCGATTAAACTTGCTTAGATAACCGATATCTTTTCCCATTTTTTGCAAAATTATTTAACCAATTTTGAAAAACCTCTCAAAGTTTGGAACACCATTTTTTAACTTTCTACCGCTTACGAACATTGGTTGGTTGGTTGTAGTGGCAGCCCCCTTTTATCCAAAGGTAGCTCACTTAGGTCACGAGAGGCCCATTGTGATACCACAGAATATAAGGGCGGCACTAGAACCTGCGGGATGACGAGAACCATCCAGATTCTCGAATAAAGCCGGCTATGCAGCCAATGTCCAAATCGGCTACTTCCGTGAGGTTGTCTAGGAAGGATGTGCCCAAGGTTTGCATGCGCTTCCTGGACAGCGCCGGACATTCGCACAGAAAGTGTTTAATGGTTTCTTCCTCTTCCTCTGATCTGCAACTTCGGCAGAAATCATTGAAAGGGACACCCAGTCTTTCTGCGTGTCTGCCGATCAAACAGTGCCCCGTCAGTACGGAAACGACGGAACTCAGGGTTTCGCGGCTTATGTTGAGGAGCCGCTTGGTGCGTTTGGAACACAGTGCGTGCCAAGTTTGCCTGGTTGTGCTACAGGTTTCTTCGAGCAGCCAGGCCCTATTCGCAGCCTCCACGTAGTGCTGCTTAAATCCTAGCTTTATGGAAGCTAGAGATTGGCCAACTTCGGGGTTAAGTGTATATTCCTGAAGCTCGGTGCCAGCTCTCGCTAGGGCATCTGCTTCGCAGTTTCCAGGTATATCACTATGCCCCGGTACCCAACAAAGAAGGTGCCAGCTCTCGCTAGGGCATCTGCTTCGCAGTTTCCAGGTATATCACTATGCCCCGGTACCCAACAAAGAATCACTTCACAGTGAAGCGACATCACGTTCAGTTGTGAGCGGCATTCCATCGCAATTTTAGATGAAGTATGCACGCTGGATAATGATTGGATGGCAGCTTGACTGTCAGAAAAGATGTTTAAATTTCTTATGGAAATTTTCTGACTTCTCAGCCAGTCAACTGCCTTATAAATCGCAATGACCTCTGCCTGAAAGACGCTGCAGTGGTCTGGTAATCGGAAGGATAGTTTCAGGCCTAGCTGTTCTGAGAACACGGCACAGCCAACTCTTTGCTCCATTTTTGATCCATCAGTGTAGATGTCGACCGATTCCTGTATCCCATCTCATTCTGTGGTCCAGTCCTCCCTATTCGGGATGACTGACCTGAAACCATGGTGAAAACAGGGAATCGGAGATACAAGGTCCACTTTCCCTGACGTTGGCCCATCCCTCCGTAGTATTGTGGAGTGGCCAAAGTTCTCCTCACGCCAGAGTCGCAGAGCTTTTAATCGAACAGCAGTGCACTTGGCCTGCTGTCTCATAAGTAGCTCTGTCGAAAGCCAATTTAATACCATAAATAATGCCTTCGTCGGGATAGTCCGTAGAGCCCCAGTGATTGCAATAGCCGCACTCCTTCTGACCTTGTTTAGCAGGTTTACATTTGATGCTTTCGCCATAGCAGGCCACTAAATAACTGCGCCATACAGAAGGATTGGTTCCACTATCGCCGTATAGAGCCATGATACAATTTTGGGTTTTAATCCCCACCTTTTCCCAATAGCTTGTTGGCAGCAGTAGATTGCGCATGCAGCCTTGCGTGCTCTTTCTGCTGTGTTCGCTTTCCATGCGAGTTTAGAGTCCAGAATTAGACCTAAATATTTGACCTGATGAGATGGGTTGAGACTTATCTCCTCAAGCTTAGGTGGGGCAAATCGTGGAATTTTATACCTTCTTGTGAAGAACATAAATTCCGGCTTTTGCGGATTAATCTTTAGACCAAACTCTTTGCTCCATTTGGTAAGAATACCTAGGGCAAAGTTTAGGTTTTCCGATAGGATGTTAACAAATTTTCCCGATATTGCTATTGCAACATCGTCGGCATAAGCTACGACCTTGCAGCCAATCGCTTCTATTTTTGACAGGAGTTCATCCACTTCTCAGTTCCATAGAAGGGGTGATAGCACCCCACCTTGTGGTGTGCCTCTGCAAACCCTCCTTCGTAAGGTACTGTTTCCTAGCGTGGAGTTGATGTTCCTGCTGCTAAGCAGTTGACCGATGAACCCTATCAGGTTGTCATCGGCATTGCTTTCCCCGAGTGCTTTACCAATAGCCTTATGGCTGATATTGTTGAAAGCCCCTTCGATGTCTATAAAAACTGCTTGCGTGTATTCTTTAACGCTTAGCGATTTTTCGATGTAGCTGGTGAGCGAGTGAAGAGCTGTTTCAACCGATCTCCCTTTTGTGTATGCGTGCTGCGCATTAGAGAGTGGTTGCAGGGTAGCTCTCAGATGAATCTCTATCAGCCGTTCCAGAGTTTTCAGCAGAAAAGAGGTTAGGCTGATAGGTCTATAGTCCTTAGGTGAGGAATGGGATGTCTTGCCCGCTTTAGGTATGAAGACTATTTTAGCTTCTTTCCACTGCTGTGGAATATAAGCCATCCGTAGACACGCCTTAAAGATGGCTTTGAGCCACGGTAGCGCTGTATTGATTCCCTGCTGGATCTCAATAGGTGAGATGTTATCCATGCCAGGGGATTTAAAGGGTTGAAATAAGCTGATTGCCCAGCGTAGGAGCCTGTCATTTACAGGCACAGTAGTTGGCATACAATCCGGGAGCGTGTGTGAATCCGCTTTGTCAGCCACATTATCACTGCCCGGGAAGTGCGTATCCACGAGAACAGACAGAGTCTCGGAGCTGGATTTTGTCCAGACTCCATTTGCGTCCTTAACGGACCCTAGAAATGAGGGGGAGCTCGTCATGACTTTTCGCAGGCGACTGACATCCTTGAAGTGTTCTATTTCTGCACAAAAGCTTCTCCAAGAGGTGCGTTTAGCCTTTCTGATAGAGGATTTGAACTCCTTCAGTTTTGTTTCATAAGAAGACCAGTCATTAGTTTCTTTAGCTCGGTTGAAGGACTTCCTACATTCCTTCCGCACCTCCGCAATGTCACTATTCCACCATGGGGGCTTGTACTTCCCTCTAGGCTTCGTTGGACTACATGCAGACCTTGCTGCGTCATTGAAGGCCAATGTAAGGGTCCCAACGGCTTTCTCAAGACCGGGTATGTCTACAATCTCTGGAGGTCCGCCTTCTAGCGCGGACTCGAATACCGATTGGTATTTGACCCAATCCATCCTCCTTTTGTTAATGAAGGTTGGATTTGTCGGAGGGTCAGATGCCAAATCGAATCTTATGTATAGGTGATCGGAGAACGAGCACTCTTGTGATACGTGTCATCCCTTGATAGCTTGGTTCAAGTGCTCGTTCGTCAGAGTGATATCCAGAACCTCTCTACGGCTTGCCGTAATGAAGGTAGGATCCTCACCTTTGTTAGCTAGGGCTAAGTCATGTAATAAAATGAATTAAAATAGTGACTCACCCCGTTTATTCGTGTCGGTGCTACCCCAGATGCGATGATGAGCATTGGCGTCCGCTCCGACTATTAATGGGATGCCTCTTGCAGTGGCTTCCCTTGTGATCCTCTGCAGGCTAGTTGGAGGTGGCAGAAAATCATGCGCCATATAGCAGGAGACAGCCCAAAGGGGTTTGGACTGTCTTTCCACTGCTATCGCAACAGTGTCCTGGTCACTGAAATTATACAAGGTTAAAAACTTCAAGCCTTCCTTTACAATTATGCAAGCTCTCGGTTTACCTGCTGTGTTGAAGGATACTGTGTTGTATCCCTTTATGTTGAGCCCGCAAACCCGGTTTCTAACAACCCAAGGTTCCTGGGCCAGTATTAGCTCCTCTCCTTTTTGGGCCAGGTGGAGGAGCAGTGCGGCGGATGCCGCCTTGGAGTGCTGGAGGTTAATCTGCAGAAACCTTAGCATCGCGACACAATGTTTTATCCGCCTCCTCGTCAGATAAGGACATTTCCTCCTCCTCGACCAGGTCGAGGGATCTGAGTAGGTCACCAGCCAACCCCGCAGTGGAGGTGATACTTCCGTCATCGGAGAGAAGATCTGACTCAGAGAGGTCCACGGTCGGGTCTACTGATGCTTCCACAGTTCCCTCGCTTCCACTCTCCTTGCTCGGTTCCCGTACTGCCTTCCCAGTACGGTCCTTGCGATATACTCGCAGGGCGATAGCCGAGAAACCGTAGCTAATCACCCCGCTCTTCGACTCCAATGGAGCTAGCGACTCCTCGTTCAAGATTATTAGGGCCTCTCGCTGTCCACTGCTGGACTCGCTAACCTTAGCTACCTTCCAGTTTTCCACCGGGAGGTCAGCATTGCTGAGCTCGATTCCTCCGGTGTGGATGGCTCCGCTGGTATCCACGCCCTGGACCGAGGCCTATTCGGGATATCTTCCCTGGAGACAGCGTCCAGCTTTGCTCCAGGCCAGACTTCTCCCACTCTACCTATAGCCTGCTTGTAAAGATCCGCTGAACGTTGATGTGTACAGGCTATCAACTTAACGTGACCCTGGTACCAGCCAGCATCACGACAGCTTGGTGGAGGGCCAGGATTTGCCTCGAGTATGGGCTTGTACACCCGAAGAAGCGCAATTTCCAACATCTTCCAGTTTGACGGTGAGATGGTGCCATCGCTGCTGCTTCTGTCGATAACAGCACATACCAGGCTTTCCTTGGCAGCTTCACTGAAACTCGTGCTCTTAACAGGATTGGGTGTGACCAGTTTTGGTCTTTTACTAACCGGCAGTTGGACGCTCGGTTGAATTGGGGCAGACTCATTAGATCTACATCTTTTATGAGTTGCCTCTTTCTTCGGAATAGAGGCTTTGTAAGCCTCTACCGTGGTGGTTGCCCATTTCAGGGAGATTTTATCCTTCTGGGAAAGACCATCCGGAGGTAAATCTTTCAGCCTTTTCAGGACTTTGAAGGCGGACCTTCTGTCTCTGTAAGCCGTAACCGAGGGGTTTTGTTGATTCTTAACACCTGAAGTGGAAGCGGTGTTGGAGGGCGCTCCGGAAACAGTGCGGGCCAGCATGTTCGCCGTTACCTTGGTGTTACCGCTAGCGCCAGTAGGCTTGACTGAGGAGGTGCTTGCCCCTGGCATAGCTGCCTTGGTGCATGCATCGCTCGAAGAAGTAGGGGGTTGGCTGAGTATCGCGGTCTTCTTCCCACCAGAAGGACGCGTCACCTTCGTCCACTTCCCTTCCGGGCCGAGTGGATCTTCCTTTTGAATTTTTTCTGAATTCATTGCGATTGGGGTCCCCCCTCACAGCCGCTATCTCCACTCGTTGTGCAGTTCCCCTGAGACCCCGTGGTTATCTATGCCGAAGCAGGGAGGCCACGCGAGGGTTGGCACATTCCCTTATGAGGATATGTGCTCAGAGCCGGGCCGGGGATTAATCAGGAGTCCAAACTTAACTGAACCTACACGGCCAGACTAGTGGCGACGAGTTTTGAACGTACCGTGAGGCCTGCCAGGGTTTTACCGGGACGGAGGCAGCATTGGCATTAGCTTGAAAGCCATTTCCGCAAGATGTCACTCTTGCGTACTCAGGTGACAGAATACCACTGCTACCAGCCCAAAGCATCAGATATAGTCGTTAAGACGAGAGAGTTGTCCAAGAAAACAATCGAAAGTCGTGCCGTGGTAGATCATTTAGCGTTACCCAGGATGCACCACGAGGAGGCGATCTACCCTACATCCCTTACGAACATTAATAAATACAAAAATTTTACAAGGCTTTTGAACGAAATTCTTCGCTTTATTAAATAAATTACAAAATTATAAATTTAACAAACATGACTTACATGTACTACCGTCCCCAAACAAGCCACAAAAACCGAGTAACGCCATCATTTTTGAAAAAACCCACGCTGCGCCAAACTACCTAAAAACTCAAATAACAATATTAATGAAATTTCTGACATATTTTGTAGACTGTTTTAAGCTCCTGTTTTAGAATTGGATAGTTTTCCATTAATTTTAAACTTTTAACAGAGTCTCACGTTTAATAATATAACCATTCAATAATCTTAATATAACCTGACCTATGGTTTTGTGAATATGCCACTCTTTGTATTGATAGAGTTACAGCCACTACTGGTTTCAAAAATACTGAATCCGTGCAACGGTCCTTCCGCTTACATATCCTCGACTACGCAATCCTAGAAAAATTCATTGCATCCCACTTGACGGCAAATGTAGAAACTAGCAACTTTTGCGTAGTATTTCGATTTGCGCGAATTATGATCCTAATCCGGGTTCGCTACAAAGAAACAACAAGCCGTGAGGTGCGACCCATGAGGTCCACACGGTCAACTTCCCAGTAATATCTACATAGATATTAAAAATATTAAACACAATAAAAGTTATGGAAATAATACTACTTCAAATAATAAAAATGTACCTCCCTTAAACATTATTGGAATGATTTAATATTAATCGTAACATCTACGGGAGCGTCAATTGATTACGTAAGGATTTTGGTGCATTGGTTTGATTGATTATTCACGCGGATCAATCGGAGGGGGGACAGGTTACAAAGCAGTTTTTTCATTAAAGTTAAACATGGTGCTGTGAAGACTATTGAAAATCTGCTCAAATTTTGCAAATATTAATAAACTTTGATTGACTTTACAACAATGTCTTTAGAATGAGAGATTTAAGGTATAATGATTCGAATGAACCGTTTCTACATGGTGACTTTGAATGATTTTTTATTTTTAATTTAATTTTTTTTTAATCATGAGAAAAGTTTTTGCTGGTTTCTCTACAAAAATTGATAAAAGTTTATAAATTCTATAAACATTTATTATTACGATGTGCAAATCAGGTTAAAAATGGAATTTTTTATGAAAAAAACACTACTTTTCTAAAAAAAAATTAATAAATCGTAAAAAACGCTTTAACATTTTTTTTAAAATATAAAAACATCATAAAAGTGTTGATACGCGTCGATTGACACCTTAATGATGGAAAGATTATATTTGGTTCTCGAGATATAATCAATGACGTAAATGACCTTGAACGTCTAATGATTTTTTATTTTTTATTTAATTTTTTTTGTAAACATGAAAAAAACATTTGTTGATTTTTTCACAAGAACTATTTGGAGTATATAAATAATATAAACATTGATTACTTAGGTTTGAAAATCAGGCTAAAACTTTTGTGTTTTTGAAAAAAAAACCTAATTTTTGGCAACGTTTTTAAAAAATATACAAAACGGATCCAACGATTTTTTTAAAAATTTGATAGATTCATAAAAATGTTAATACCCGTCGATTGACACCTTACTGATGAAAATCGCATGTTTGGTTCGTGAGATATAGCGCATAACATGGTTGACCTTCAAGGGGTGAAAACAGCAAACCCCCCCGACCGAAGTGTCCCAAAAACTGATCAACTCTTAAGACTGCAAAGACGCTTCGATTGACACCTCAACAAAGTCGATACGACTTTGTTTACGTGAGTTATGCTCGTAGAAAAACTGCCTGCGAACGCACGCACGTACGTACGTACGTACGTACATACACACACACACACACACACACATACATACTTCTTTCTAAAAACACTTTATATATACTCTATAGACCTCAAAACGTAAAGAAAAGTTGAAAATTTTAATTTCGATTTTCGAGGCGATTACAAGAACTTCCCATATACTGGGAAGTTAAAAACACGTCTTACTCAATAGATAGCTTTTAATCATAAAAAACAACACATGCTTATTTTCTATTTTTCATTTAAAAATAGTAGAGTAGCTTGTGTACTGAAGAAGGGAGTAAGTGGCCCCCGAAATATATATTTTCAATTAACAAAAAAACATCTGTAATTTTCGAAAGCTGCGTCCTTATTTTATAAAAGGCACTACAAATAGCGGACAATATCTAACATATTTAAAAATATGTTACGAGCCACGTGATGCGTAGGTTTATAATACCTTAGAGGTTTAAGTCTGCAGCTTTGTGGGCGTCCAAGCTGTGTACATAATACATAATACATTCAATTCTGGAAATACAATTTTTGATATCTTACAGGAACCATTTCATTATGCTATGTTTCACCAAAATACGCTTAGTACTCTTTGAAAGATGCGTGCTCAGACACACAGTCAGACAAAAAAAAGATTGTTTATGAATTTCTACTGTATCCAAATAGTTTCTAAGGAACATTTTTTCTGAGTTACATTTAATGTGCAGACGGCATCCAACCTGCATTAGTATCATCGAATAATTTATATAAGTCCAAAAAAAACGTAAAGAAATGTTGAAAATTTCAATTTCGATTTTCGAGGCGATTACAAGAACTTCCCATATACTGGGAAGTTAATAAATTAAAAATAAAAAATTATTAAGAGTCATCATGATTTTCAAGGTCATTTTCATCATTCACTATATCTCACGAACCAGATATAATATTTGCAACATTAAGGTGTCAGTTGACGTGTATTAACATCTATGTGAAGTTTTTAACATTATAAAAATTCGGTTTAGCCGTTTTTTTAATTTAATAGAAGAAAATGCGAAAAATTATGGTTTTTTTCATAGAAAATATTTTTTTACTTGATTTGCACAGCACAGTGATCCAGTTTATAAAATTTATACATTTTTATCAGTTTTTGGAGAGAAACCGGCAAAATTTTATTCCATAATTATGAAAAAGCTAAATTAAAAATAAAAAATTCATTCTTAGTTACCATGTAAAGAGGGTTCATACGAGTGCTATTACTTTATATCTTTTATTCTAAAAAAAAATTGTTGTAAATTCAATCAAAGTTTTAAGATATTTGCATAAATTGAGCAGATTTTTAATATTTTTTATAGTCTTTTAATTAAAAAAAAATGCTTAAATTTTGAAAACCAACAAAAATTTTCAATACCAAAAACCGATTGATCCGCGTGAATATTCAATCTGTCCTCATCGACCAAAATATAATCAATGGACCCTCCCGTAGACGATATGATTCATATTAACTCATTCCTGTTACTATTACCTCTTATTATTGTAACGTTGATGATGTTTATGTAGATATTACTGGGAAGTTGACCGTGTGGACCTGAAGGGTCGCACCTCGCGGCTTGTTTTCATAGGTTTCCTCTAAATGGTTAAGTCTTCAAGCCCAGAGCTAAAGGAGGCAGAGTTTGGAAAAGCTTTCATACAGGAAGCATTCTTTTACCAAGAGAATCCTCCTTGTCTGATGTAATCAAAGAGTTAACGTGACGCCAACCTTGAAGAAATCTTAAACAAGACGAAGTGGTTTTGAATCATCGTTTGTCGCCTGCTCCTTCAAGAGTAACATGCATCCAAGGAATATCAGAAGAAGTTTTTTGACTACAATCACCTTTCATAACTTCAATAAATTGAACGAAAAAAACCTCTCATAAATTTGCAATAATTATGTCGGAAGATCGTGATCAGGATTTTCATGACGGTGAGAGGTAAGCTTGATGCAATCACCCAAAAACCGTAGAGCATTTCCCAAAGATATTTTCTTCCCTCATGATTGCAAACTCGGATGAAATTTTTTTTATTTTCTTTTTTTGGGCCAAATTGTCTCTTAATGTTCATTTTTTTCAACGTTGGGGGGTGAAAATCTTCAAAATGGTCAGCCCCCACCTTTTGGCTTACTGGATTTCTACCGACTAAAACCATCTCCGTCTCCAAAACGATCTCTCATTATTCATTAATTATCTATATTTTTATTTCAGTGCACAGTACTTCCCCGGCGATAAGAATCGGTATAAAGGATAGTACCTAATTCATGGGGCCTGCCTTTTGTTCGATTTATAGTTCAAAATATATATTTCCAATTTTATTCCATATTAACTTTTTGAAGCTGTTCCAGCAGGAGGTATTTTTGGTGTCTTTTTAAAGGGATTTGGGTTGGTTGTGTGTGTATACAGGGTGTCCCGTAATGACCGCACACGAACAGTACCACACAATTCCTCATGCCATTTTCAACAAAAAATGTTTTGTAACATTTTGTCGAAATCTTAACCCTTTAGCTGCTACAGTCATTTTCATTTTTCTTAAAAATTGCTTGACTTGCGTTATTGAAAACACCATACCTCAAAAACTACGTTGGCTAAACAATCAAAAAAAACTTCTCAACATAGTAAATACTTTATTTTATTATTACAAATAAGTTTTATATGAATCACATTAACATTGGAATTGGTATAGCCCTTTAAAGTTAGATTTTTGTTTTTTTTTATGAAATTTTTTTTATTCTAACCACTTTATCTTAAATTTTTACATGCACAATGTTTTGTCCTGTCACATAAAAAAATTCCATATTCTCTGATGACCAATTCCCGTTAACAATATTTTGTCATTAATTTTCAATTTCGAATAGTTACAGTAGTTTGAATGTAGCAAGGCAGGGTTTTTTCTGCATCGAAATTTCACTTTTTACATTAACTAACGGGTAAAAAATTTTCACGCTTCGCTCGACAGGTAAAAAGTTATACTTTTTATTAGATAAATTAGTGTCTATGTACAATGTCTAATACCTAAGCTATTTTTGTGTGGCCTACGTAGGATTATAGTGATCCTGGATAGAATTTAATTGCATTTTAATGACCTCTTCATTATCATTTTGCTCACAAGGGGTTAATGGGAACCCGATCAAATTACCGCTTTAAAAGTTTAAGATTTTCAGGCATAAATGAATAATCGTTGCGTATAAATGCGCTGACAGGATTAATTTTATGCGTATGTTGATTCATTCTTTCATTAGCAGCACAAGAAATTAACTTTTCATAGCAAAATGTATGCTGCTAGTGAATACTTTGAAATGGTTTTAGTCATTGGGGTATGCGAAAATAATAGTGGCAGAGCAACTGCTGAATATATGCGAAGGTATCCGAATCGAAGACATCCTCATCAAAACGTATTCCGGAAGGGAGAGATCCGTAGGCGAGAGACAGAACATCTGACGCTAAGTCGTCAAAACAGTCGAAGCGGCGGGCCATCGTGAACACATGCCAGCATCGAGGAAAGTGTGCTGAGCTATGTTGTAGCAAATCCAACTTGCAGCATAAGGCAAATCAGTCGACAATTCGATCTTGGAAGGACGACAGTGCAAAGAATCCTTTAAAGGTCACATCTACATCCTTTTCATTTCATTTCAAAGTATTCACTAGCAGAATACATTTTGCTATGAAAAGTTAATTTCTTGTGCTGCTAATGAAAGAATGAATCAGCAAACGCATAAAATTAATCCGTTCAGCGCATTTATACGCAACGATTATTAATTTATGCCTGAAAATCTTAAACTTTTAAAGCGGTAATTTAATCGGGTTCCCATTAACCCCTTGTGAGCAAAATGATAATTAAGAGGTCATTAAAATGCAATTAAATTCTATCCAGGATCACTATAATCCTACGTAGGCCACACAAAAATAGCTTAGGTATTAGACATTGTACATAGACACTAATTTATCTAATAAAAAGTATAACTTTTTACCTGTCGAGCGAAGCGTGAAAATTTTTTACCCGTTAGTTAATGTAAAAAGTGAAATTTCGATGCAGAAAAAACCCTGCCTTGCTACATTCAAACTACTGTAACTATTCGAAATTGAAAATTAATGACAAAATATTGTTAACGGGAATTGGTCATCAGAGAATATGGAATTTTTTTATGTGACAGGACAAAACATTGTGCATGTAAAAATTTAAGATAAAGTGGTTAGAATAAAAAAAATTTCATAAAAAAAAACAAAAATCTAACTTTAAAGGGCTATACCAATTCCAATGTTAATGTGATTCATATAAAACTTATTTGTAATAATAAAATAAAGTATTTACTATGTTGAGAAGTTTTTTTTGATTGTTTAGCCGACGTAGTTTTTGAGGTATGGTGTTTTCAATAACGCAAGTCAAGCAATTTTTAAGAAAAATGAAAATGACTGTAGCAGCTAAAGGGTTAAGATTTCGACAAAATGTTCCAAAACATTTTTTGTTGGAAATGGCATGAGGAATTATGTGGTACTGTTCGTGTGTGGTCATAACGGGACACCCTGTATACATATATGTATATTGTGTAACACGCATAACACTGCCTTCCTCTAATATGGTTCTGGATTAACAATTGTTAAAAAGTCCGCCAAAACGCTTTCTTCTCTATACAGCTGGAAGCACATAATATACGACAATTTTCGGAAGCATGCGCCAGATGCCGAAGCATCTGCCGCATGCTTCCGAAAATTTGTTCCCGAAGGCCGAGTTTGCCTACTGCCTAATCTATATACTGTGGTCTTTGCAATCTTAAGAGCTGATTAGTTTTTGGAACATTTCGGTCGGGGGGGGGGGGTGGTTTGTTTTGCCCCTTTGAAGGTCATTTCTATCATGCACTATATCTCGCGCACCAAAACATACGATTTGCATCGCTGAGGTATCAAATCGACGAGTATTAATATTTTTGTGAATGTATCAAGTTTTTGAAAAAAAAGTTTGGAGCCGTTTTTTTTAATTTAATGTAAAAAGTGCAAAAAATTAGGTTTTGTTTTCATAAACAATAAATTTTTAACCTCATTTGCGAAACACAGTGATCAATGTTTATAAAATTTGTATACTCCAAACAGTGTTTGTGAAAAAACCAGCAAAACTTTTTCTATTGATTACGTACAAAAATAAGTAAAAAATAAAAAATCATTAACAGTCATCACGATTTCAAGGACATTTCTGTCATTCATTATATCTTACGAACCAGATATAATATTCGCATCATTTAGGTGTCAATCGACGTGTATTAACATTTTTGTTATGTTTTTGCCTTTACAAAAAAATCGTTGGAGCAGTTTTTTAATTTAACAAAAAAAATGCAAAAAATTACGATTTTTTCATAACAAATAAATTTTTAAGCAGATTTGCACAACACGGAAATAAATGCTTATAAAATTTATAAATCCTTTTCATTTTTCGGAGACAAACCAGACAAAAGTTTTTTTCATGATGTCTAATAAAAATAAAAAATCATTCAAAGTCGCCATGTAAAAAGTGTTCATATAATGATATTACCTCATATCTTTTATTCTAAAGACATTGTTATTAAGTTTATTAATATTTGCATAGTTTAAACATAATTTGAAGAGGTTTTACAGTAGCGTGTTTAAATTTTAATATAAAAACTGCTTCAATTTTGAAAATCAAAAAAAAATCAAATTTGCATTTGTGGTAATTAACGCTTTGAATGGCAAAATGTTTTGTAGTCAATACTTTGCTAGATTATATTCTTTATAAAGCTTTCATCGATATGAAAATAACAAATAACGTAGAAAAGGCTTTGTAACCTGCCCCCCCTCCCGATTAATCCGCGTAAATATTCAATCATCCCCCTTACCTACGTAATCAATTGACGCTCCCGTAGATGATACGATTAATATTTAGTCATTCCAATTACTGTTATGAGAGGTACATTATTATTATTTCAAGTAGTAATATTTTCATAATTATTACTGTGTTTAATATTTTTAGTATTTATGGAAATATTACTGGGAAGTTGACCGTAATGACCTCAAGGGTCGCACCTCGCGGCTTGTTTTTGTTATTAAATTAACAAATGGCTCTATTTAAAATGTGGTGCGATTCTGTCAATGCATTCGCATTGAATTATTCGATTGATGAAGTAACTACGTAGATTCTACGCTACGTTTGCGAGATATAGTGCATAGCAAAAATTCCCTAAGATTTGTCAAAATAAGAACCTACCCGCCCGAAGTGTACCAAAATCTAATCAGCTCGTGTCATTGCAAATATGATTTTATTGACACCTCTACAAAGTCTATACGATTGTTTGAATGCTATCATCATAGCAAAAAATTACAACGCATATACTTTAAATATAGTCTAGTTGAAACTTCAATTTCGATTTGCGGCGCAATTAGAAGAGCTTTACATATACTGGGAAGGTAAAAAGTTGAGTCATATTTTCAAATGTTTTTTTTTGAATGACGATGTGAAATAAATGCCTTAGCAGAATTATTCAGGCTAGGTATGTATATGGTCTTATTCACATACCTCGCCACTGCGGCAATACCGCTCGCTAAACGTCAATGTAGTGTTAACAACGGACGAAAGAAATCGATGCGCAAAACATCGCTGTTTTGGTTTAAAAATTGACATCGTGGAAACATCGTCGAAACATGTCTGTTGGTTTTTTTTTTGTTTCAACGAATTTCAAAGAATGCGAGATGGATAGCACCCACACATCTTTTTAATCATACCCATTTAAGGCTAATAGATAAAATGTTGATCTATTTGAACATCCTTCTTTTCAATGTGTATTCCATATTTGGTATATATTTCTTATTTGTGTCACTGTTCCAAAGAAATCAATATGTTCATTTTCATGTAATAGATTGTATGATTGTGGACTCGCTTACCAGTTGTCTGTGAAAATCCTATGAGATTTTCCTAGATATGGTTGCAGGAGCGGCAAAACAATGTTTTCAAATTTTCCAATTGATGCAACTTGCACTGTTTGTGCAGAATAAATTATGAAGTCCTGTATCAAACTGACTGAATCACTGCCAAATCTTCAATTTTTTGTAGGAATCTTTTCTCAAACAGTAAAAGGCTTCCAAGGTTGTACAAATATGGATATGGACAAGCCGCGAAGTGCGACCCTTGAGGTCCACACGGTCAACTTCCCAGTAATATCTAGAAAAACATTAAAAATATTAAACACAATAATAATTTTGAAAATAATACTACTTCAAATAATAATAATGAGAGGTATTCATAGCAGTAACAGGAATGAGTTAATATTAATCATATGATTTACGGGAGGGTCCATTGATTAAGTAAGGTTTTTGGTGGAAGGGTGATGATGATTGATTACCTGAAATGCAAATTTGATTGAAATTTTGATGGTTGTCAAAATTCTAGCCGCTTTTTTAATTAAAAGACTGCAAAAACTATTAAAAGTCTGCTCAAATTATCCAAACATTTTAAAACTATAATTGACTTTAGAATAAAAGGTATAAGGTAATAGAATTGAAGATAATAAAAGAGAAGAGAATAAAAGATATAAGGTAATATCATTCGGAAGAACCCTTTTCATATAGTAACTTTGAATGATTTTTTATTTTTAATTGAATTTTTTCAGAATCATCAAAAACGTTTTGCTGGTTTCTCTTCAAAAGCTGATAGGAGTGTATAAATTTTATAAACATTTATTACTGTGTTGTGCAAATCAGGTTAAAAAAATATTTTTTATGAAAAGAACCCTGAGTTTTCGCATTTTCTTCTATTAAATTAAAAAAATTGCTGAAACGGATTGTTAGAATGTTAAAATAATCAAATAGATTTTAAAACACGTCGATTGATGATGCAAATATTATATCTGGTTCGTGGAATATAGTTAATGGAAGAAATGACCTTGAAGATCATGATGCCTGTTAATGATTTTTTTATTTTTTATATATTTTTTTACGTTATCATGGGAATAAGTTTTGTTGTTGTTTTTACAAGCACTGCTTGAAATTTATAAATTTTATAAAAAATGAATACTGTCTTCCGTAAATCCGGTTAAAAATTTATTGTTTATAAAAAAAACCTAATTTTTTGCACTTTTTTTTCTTAAATTAAAAAACGGCTTCAACGATTTACGCATCGATTGACACCTTAATCATGCAAATCGTATGTTTTTCGCGAGATAAAACGCATGACAGAAATGACCTTCAAAGGGTCAAAACAACAAACCCCCCGACTGAAGTATCCCAAAAACTAATCAGCTCTTAAGATTGCAAAGACGCTTCGAATGGCTCAACGAAGTCGATGCAACTTTGTTTACGTGAGTTATGCTCGTAGAAAAACTGTCCACGAACGCACATACGTACGTACGGACGTACGTACGTACATACACACACACATACATACTTCTTTCTAAAAACACTTAAAATATACTCTAAAGACCTCAAAACGTAAAGATATGTTGAAAATTTCAATTTCGATTTTCGAGTCGATTACAAGAACTTCCCATATACTGGGAGGTTAAAAAGAAGGAACATATTTCGGGCGCCACAACTTCTTTATTTCCACGTTCTACGCGAAACACGTTGAGATATTTTTCCAAGACAATTTTGTTACAAATCAAATCACAATTTGTTGTAAGTTGTGGATACATCATTTTCACGTGCTGTCAATAATAAAAAAAGTTACACGCCAAAAAGATGTTGCAAAGGGGGGATCATTTTTCGCGCACCACACCTTTTTTTTGCGTGTAACTCTTTTAATATTGACAGTACGTTAAAATGATGTATCCACAACTTACTGCAAATTGAATTTTACACAAGTTTGTCATGTTAAACTTTTTTGTGGGAGCGGTGCTTTCCAATACATGGGGCCGTCCCACTTTTTTTGTTCCCAAAATGGCGCCAATGGGATTGAAGCTGCGACTCCAGAAACTTCAATTTATGCTCACATAAAGGCATACTACTCATTGCAGTTAAAAAAATTCTGTCCACTAAAATGCTCCGTGAGTTTTGCAATGGGGGGTTTGCCATTGGAATCCGATTATTTGGCCTAAAAATGGGTTTTTCACGTGAGTTTTCCCCCTTTGGGATGCAATAGCTCCCGCCAGTGTACAGCGATCAAAACGATCAATACCGCAAACGACTTGCAACAAAATTAAAATTATTCTCTATGTGTTTTGGGGTTAAAGTGATAACAATGGATTTGTGGCGCTCAAAAGATGCTCCCTCCTTTTTGGATGTCGTTTTAGGCATATAACTTTTTAATTATTGATGGCACGTGAAAGTGATGTATGGACCCAGAAACTTGAACTTAAGCTATCTATACCATTGCCCACACATTGCATTAAAAAAAATTCTGCCTACACAAGCACGGTTTACGCCAAAATTCGGACGCTTTGACTGTACCAAAGATGCTGCTGACATTGCTACTCGAGCGTTTCATATTTTTTGGATCATATGACGTTACCGGAGTTTCGGAAGAGACTACCTGTTTGCCTATATATTTACCTTGTCAATCGTAAACCGATACCCTCGCAAATAAACATCAAGCATAAGCCAACTTATCTCTAATTATTGCAGGCTCTTCCAGGCCGAAAGTATCAGTAGTTCCCATGATGTCCATCTTTGCTTGATAAACCTAGCCCATTACTGAAGCATTGAATATCTGCATAGATACATACATAGCATTGCTTCATATACATATGCACATTCAGCAATTTCTTTGAAGCCAATGAGTATTTCATGAATACTGCTGACGCCCAACACGATAAGATAAAGACATTTTCATGCTGATGAGTAACAACAACAACAACAATGTAACAATGTTTCCCTTTAAAAATAATGAAGTCATCGTTGAATCAAGTTGCTACGCTATTACTCCACTAGCTAAAAGACACACAGATCTTCTAAACAACCAGCATGTCGGTACTAAATGCTATCTAAAGCCGTGTTCCAAAGCGGATTTGAATTTTTTTTAGTACTCCATACCTTTGAAACCTTATCAGATCGATAAGGAAATTATCATCGGCACACCTACATATGCACGTTATCAGAAGTGATAAGATACACCTTGCCGATTTTGAGCAAGGTGGCTAGTCGGTGAAATTTGTTCTTCAGTCTGCCGCGACCCAAAACGAATCAGTTATATATTTTTAGATTTTCCGGTGGTTTTGAATTTTCATCAAGTGGTGAAAAGTTAAAATGAAGCTCTTTAAGAAAAGTGCAACGTATTTGGCGATCGTGCTGGGTAAGAATATTGCAAGAGTAGTGTCAAGACGCAACTGTGAATTGTGTATGCTCTGATGGATACGTTTTAAGAGTTTCTCCTTAAAATACTCAAATAATTTCAAAACCATACTTTGACAATCGTGTGAATCCTGATTTTAATCAACCTTCCATGCAATAAACTGCAAATAATGCGTGCTTTTGTTTAGTTCTACTTACGAAATACAAAGTTGGGTGTAGCCTCTTGTGAAGCGAATACGAGTGTGTATGTATTTCGTCACAATGTTAGTGCCGTGAGTCATACGATTGGATTTGGATGAGTACGAACAATTTGAGAATGAGTGTTTCATATTTTGGAACCAGATGGACAATCGTAAACCATTCTTTTAAGTGCCATACCCACATTTATCAGATATCTAAAGTTCCACACAGTGAAGTCAATAGGAATTTGCCTATTATTATCTTTAATAGTAACTAATTTACGTTTATCTTAACAAATGATTGAAGAAGATTCTCACAACAATGGCTTATTTTCCATTTTTTAAAAAGTTTTCCGTAATCACGCTGAATACATATTTCCAATCTCAACCTTTCCATGAATGATTGAAGAACGTAATACTTTAATATTAACGATCTGATATGTTCAATGAGTTTCGCAGTTTTCTGATAGTATAGGTGAACTAAGTGCGCATCGTTGATAGTACAAAGTATGTATACGATAAATTCAGAACAAGATATTGAAATTATTCTCAAACATTCATGCGAATGCTTAAGGTTTTATCATAATGCTTGATTTTATTTGATCTTTATGGCTCCTTCTGTCGATTCCTCAGCTGTCACTTGAAAAGCCCTCGTGAATTAAAGTCCTTTATTTAGAGGACATTTGCTCTTCGAATTGCTACTGACCTTAAAAAACCATGAATGGAATCAGCACAACAAGCTTTTACTATGTATCAACTCTGCTCTTAACGTCACTGCTTGACATCTCATGCAGTAAAATGTAAAAAGCCTGTTATGTACTTATCTACGGCTAATGGAATAAACCACAAATGACAAAGATTGTTTCATTTCGATCAAATAGTTACTCTTAACCATTTTCTTTCATATAGTTTCAGCAAAGGTTTCAATGAAGATTGTGAAAAAAAATGTTAGCTTTCAAGCAAACACTGAAAGTGTAAATGTAACTTCATATCGCTGTCCCTGAATACTGTCCACCCGATTAAAAATTTGAAACACAACTTTACAATCAGGGCTAGTTTTGAGCAGGACGGCTTCTTCAATTAACTTCGAATATCTTTCAATGCTCTTCGATAAAGGTAAAGGCTGTTGATAGGCACACTATTGGAAGACACAGCACTTCAGAACTTTAAAATTATCAGTCAACACCTGCTGGATTTTGAGCGACTTATAACACCTCTTTCCCTGGTAAATGGAGCTCACACGAGAGCAGTATACAGAACAATAAATGTGGACGAAACACATTGTTCATGTGTGAATAACAAGTCACAGGCAGTGCATCACCTTAGTCAATGTATTTGATGATAACCTGCTCCGCAAAACAATGTCTTACGTTTACAATGTCTTTTTATCTGTTTAAAAAGCACGAAACAAAACAAAATTGTCCTCCAACGAACTGATTTACTGTTAACGCGTCATACACCTTTCGTTGATTTTATCGTACCTAGTACTTCTCAGATCGCCAACAATACCTGTCCCAATGTTGAAAATCCATCGAGTTTCACTATGTCTTGCATAGGGATGTTATGGAACGACAAAATATCGTATTAGCTCCAACCGTTCCAGCTCCACCAGCGTATTCGATTCCCTTAAGCGTTCCAGCTCCAAACGGCTCCAAGTTGAAACTCGGAGCCGTTTGGATCAATTTTTGTTGTTAGAATCGATGATATTCGTGATTCTGACTGAACGGGTAGATATAAAAATTTTGCAGTCGGAGTTATCGAACACTGTGGGGCCAAGAGGCTAATGACAGGAAGCGATTGCTCACATTGCCCAGAAGCTGAACTAGAACTAGTGCATACCGTCATGTTTATTTCACCCTCGGTTTCTTTAGTCTTGTTTTTTTTGCTTCTCAGACTCGTTTAATAAGAAGTACGCGTAATACACGTTTACTAACTGAATATCAGCATCTTACTAGGTATGCAGATAATGAACCAGTTAATAGGTGCTGTAAAATATTTAACACTTTGAGCAAACACTACTCCCCTACCATCTCCAAGTTCAATTTTAAATCCAGCATTTCTAAAGCCCTTCCATCATCCATCCCTTAAATGTGACGTGCATACAACAGTATAAATTAACATTGAATGTAGCACGTATTTTAGGGTTAAGTATATTGTTGTAATGTATATTTTATATATTTAAATTTTTATATGTTGACTGTGATTGCCTTGCTTTGGCGAAATAAATAAATAATACGGCCAGGTCTATAGTAGGATGGAGCCTTTTCATGTGCCTTCCCAAATTGGAAATTGTACTTTTAAATGACACTTTTGTGGAACATAGCTTAAACTTAGCAAAGTCAGGGCCCTCTTCTTCGAAATACACCCACAAATTACTTCTTTTCATTCGCTTAAACATTATCGCAATCGGAAATTATCAGAACCAGAAGTTCCGAGAAGTCTGATTTGTTTAAATGCCCAAAACGCCCTGCTGTTGACAACATAACATATGAATGGCAAGTCATCGTTCTGGAATTATCAGTATCGGTTTCGCCTCCAGTTCCAGTCTATATGAATTATGGAGAAACAGAGCAAATATGTGATTCACGTTGGAGCCGTTCCAAACCGTTCCGAGTGCGTGTTAGGTTCCGTGGAACGGCTCCGCTAATTTCGAACCATCCCCAGTCTTGCATTCGCCGTATATTGATTTGCTTCACTCTACCGGTGATAGTTGTGGGAGTAAAGAGGCACTCGTCCGTAAATAATATGTTTTCTTCCAAAGTTAGAGCTTTGCATAATTATTCTTTGTTGCATCCATCCACAGAATTCTACTCACTTAGCAAAATCCTCGGAATGCAATTTTTCCACATTCAAAAGGTGAGCAGAACTGTTATTCACCTTGCCAAGGATCTCTTGCATGACGACTTTACAGCCCATGATTCTTTTGCTATTTTCTTTGGGCTACAATAAGGATCTTGTACTAAGAAATTTAACACTACTGCTTCAACAGTGGGTGCTCTTTAAGAGTTGGGACGGCACACATCGAAAAAAATATTTTGGAAATAAGTTATGTTAGTGGTCCTTGAATTCTAAGTTTTCAAAAAACGTTTGCATCTGGAAGATGTTTATTATAAGATTTTCTTGTAAAACACTGCTACGAGTACAAGAATCATCTAAAAAAAATCGTTGAATGAAGACTCTATTTTAGATCGTAGACAATCAATGGATATTTCCTAACATGATACGATTAATATTAACTCATTCCCATGACTGTTATGAGTACCTTTTAAGCTCGTAAACTTAATAACTTTGACAAATAAATAAGTCACTAATAAGCGTTACGCGTTTAGTCCAGTTGTTTAGTACCTTTCGATGGTTGAGAGATTAGGCGTCGTAGCAATACGAGTGCCTTTATACATGGCACAATTTGAGGCAGTGTTTTTTGGAAGTCATTCTGGATGAAAAATGGTGAAAGAATATTGCAGGGTACAGTAAAACACTAGGTAAAGACTCTTCTCAGAAAGAGGTTTCGTAAAGGTAATCGTTTTTACGAAAACCCTGAATGCTGAATTGATGATCAATCTTTTCAAAATAGTTTGCTTAAATGTGGTGAGAGTTTATATGGGTCCGACAATTGTGATTGGATCCTGCAACAGTACAAAGTTCCCAAGCATCGAAGTCGTCTCTGTACCAGCTGGAAAGAAGGAAACAGATTCACAACTTTGGATTTGCCATCACAAAGTTCAGATGCAAATCCGATAGAAAACGTGAAGAATGATGATGAAGAAAAAACTAAAATAAAAACATGCCGTGAGGTGCGTGAGGTCCACACGGTCAAGTTCCCAGTAATATCTACATAGATATTAAAAATAATAAACACAATAATAATTTTGGAAATGATACTACATTTAATAATAAAAATGTACTTCTCATAAAAGTTATTGGAATGACTTAATATTAATCGTAACATCTACGCGAGCGTCAATTGATTACGTAAAGATTTTCGTGGATTGGTTTGATTGAATATTCACGTGGTCCAATCGGAGGGGGGATATATTACAAAGCCTTTTCTACGTTATTTGATATTTTCATATCGATGCTTGAAGGACAAAACAGCGCTAGCAAAAATGAATGCAGTTTTTGTTATTACGCCCACTGAAGAGATTTTGTCGCGTGATGGCCATTTTGAATAGTTGCGGTCAAAACTGCTAGCACTTCGGCATAATCAATGAATTTGTATTTTTTCACGATTTTACATCAATGAAACTAATAATTATTTCTTATTTTCTGTTGGTTTTGAGAAACATTGATTATGCAGTCAATTGCACGTAAAAAGTAAAATATATGTATTACAAATGATGAAGGAACTAATTGAAATCTTTCGAATACTAAAGAACAAAACTCCGAAGAACTACAGTTTTTTATATGACGAAAGTTTTTCAAAGCATATGATCTTAAAAATGCTGACTACAAAACATTTTACCATTCAAAACGTTGATTACCACAATTCCAAATTTGATTTGATTTGTATTGGTTTTCAAAATTTAAGCAGTTTTTTCATTAAAGTTAAAACACGGTTCTGTGAAGACTATTGAAAATCTCCGCAAATTATGCAAATAATAATAAGATTTGATTGACTTTACAACAATGTCATTAGAATAAGAGATTTAAGGTATAAAAAATCGTATGAACCCTTTTTACATGGTGACTTTGAATGATTTTTTTTATTTTTAATTCAATTTGTTTTGAAATCATGAGAAAATATTTTGCTGGTCTCTACAGAAATTGATAAAAATTTATAAATTTTATAAACATTTATTATTCCGATGTTAATTTTATTAATTATTAATTTTTTTTATGAAAAAAAGCACAATTTTTCAATATATTTTTATTAAATTAAAAAAACGGCTGTAAAGATTTTTTTTAAATTTAAAAACATCATTAAAATGTTAATACGCGTCGATTGACACCTTAATGATGCAAAGAATATATTTGGTTCTCGAGATATAATGAATGAAATAAATGACCATGAAGATCGTGATTTTTTTTATTTTTAACTTAATTTTTTTTTGTAATCATGAAAAAAAATTTTGGTGGTTTTTACACAAAAACTGTTTGGAGTATATGAATTATATAAACATTGATTACTGCGTCTTGAAAATCAAGTTAAAAATTTGATGTTCTTGAGAAAAAACCCAAATTTTTGCACTTTTTTGCACAAATTAAAAAACAGCACCAACGATTTTTTTTAAAAACTTGATGGAATCATTCAAATGTCAATATGCTTCGATTGACACCTTGATGAAGCAAATCGTATATTTGGTTCGCGAGATATAGCGCATGACAAGGTTGACCTTCAAGGGGTGAAAACAGCAAAAGCCCCCGACCGAAATTTTTCAAAAACTAATCAGATCTTAACATTGCAAAGACGCTTCGATTGACACCTTAACAAAGTCGATACGACTTTGTTTACGTGAGTTATGTTCGTAGAAAAACTGCCCACGAATGCACGTACGTACGTATGTACGTACATACACACACACATATATACTTCTTTCTAAAAACGCTTAAAATATACTCGTAAGACCTCAAAACGTAAAGATATGTTGAAAATTTCAATTTTGATTTTCGAGGCGATTGCAAGAACTTCCCATATACTGGGAAGTTAATAAATATAAAGTGGTAAGATTGCAGCTCACGCGGGCCCTCAAGGAAATATGGCAATACTATGAAATACGCACAGAAATTGAGTCAGGGCTACACAAAAAAATGGCGACACGTTTTTGTTGAACACACTGTACTTTCCTTATATTTGTCTGAAGTGATAAGAAACATTGAAGTGAATATCACGGGAGATAGCATAGACAATTACGTTAAGCTTTGTTAACCTGAGGAGATTTTTTAGTTTTTTTCTTGTTTATGAGCTATATATGTAAGCTACCAGCATGATTTCATGTATGCTTATCTATGCTTATGTATATTTATCCTAAATTGCCAATCTAGCTACCAAAAAGGTTTATAGAAAATTAGGCGTTTTTTTGGATCTCTACAGTGGTATACTTCCTTAATTTATTGAAGTCCAATATTGTTTTAATTTAAAAGTTAGAAAAAATTTAATGACATAGTGAGTGATGATACCTGTGATCCATGAAAAAGTACCATATATTGGATAGCTCAGTTAGAGCTTCCAAATATCTTGGTGTTTAATGTCGCTCCCCGTTCTCTGTAGATATGACTAGTACTTATTTTTAAATGCCTTTTTTGGACGGGAGGCTGATTGCAAAATTGATATTTCCAAAACTAATTAGAATCTACATTTGACGCAAAACACTGGTAATAAACTCTTTTTGGCGTTAAACTAAAAGCCGGATGTTGAGATCTAATAATATTCTCTTCCGCACATTTTGCGCTATCTCTAAGTCATAATTGATACCATTGGTTTATTAACAAACAAAACTATTGACAGTAACAGTATCAGCTCACTTTTCATTTGAAAGGTGAATTTTTAGTCTTTCTGTTTTCAAATAACTACCAAAAGTTTTAAGCAACTCCGACAAATTTGTGTAAAATGACTAAAGGCTATCTTTTTCCTGATGTTTCATAACAACATGCAAAAATTCAAGGTAACCAAAACCAGACAATGCATGATAATGACAGAAAAATTATTATTCTCTATCATTTTAAACGCTGTATTTTCTAGACTTAACAGATTTGACCTTACATCCTTCAAATTGCCAACAAAAAAATGATCGACACGCGAAAATAATCAACATGTGCCTTGCAAAACTTGCTTGTACGAGTAAATAAACTCCGGCTCGTTTGTAGCCTTAAAGTATACATAGAATTTTATCAACAGCTACGAAATATATTGTTGTTCAAACGATAAATTCATCAGAAGGTGATAAATTCTTTTAACAAAATAACGCAGAAAATTGTTGTATAGCACTTTATGCGCTAATAAAACGTTTTAACGTTGGCCATGTGCTTGTCGCTTCATAAATTAGCGCATCTATCAAAATATCATCGGTGCACAGTGTTAATGCCAAAGTATCTAGCAACAGTTGGCCCCCAAAAGATCCCATGGTGTTAAGACGTAGCCTCTAATTAGAAAGTGAATTTTTAATGATTTCAGTGTGTATTTAATTTTATTACGCGTTTAACACATTATTATTTTTTGCAGTACTGATCGCATGCTTTGCTCAGGAAACAGAGGCACGCAGAAGAGTGTTGCGTGGCAGACGAACAGTAACTCGTCAATATTTTCGTAAGTATTTTATGTAACTAAACTTACCAATTAGTTTAAGAGCGCAGAAAGAAAGTTTGTTCACAGCCATGCTCGACAAGCACTTCTCTGGTGAGCAAGTTGATTTACGCATCACTTTTTCGGGCTTATACTCAACTAATTGACTTTATTAACTTATTTTTTTTTTAATAGGACCACTTCCTATTCCTGGATGGGCTATCGTCTTGCTAGTCGCAATCGGGGAGCTGCTGATTGGCGTCATCGTCTATTTCGCGATGCGAAAATACGTCCTTTCTGCGGAGGCGGACAGTGCTAACACATACCAACCAGCGCACACGGAAGAAGTCTAATTTGCAAACTAATTAACTTCTCCTATGTATATGTTCATTGTAGATTAAGAAAAGCGAACTAATGGCGAGCGCGTACAAAAGCCATTATGTGTGTTAAAATAAAATTCAAAATAAATTTTTAATAAACGAGTTTTCGGTTCATCATTGTGAGAACGACTTCGAATCGTAACAGAACATATGCTAATTGGTCTGAATTAACTGTGGACATCTACTAATGAGTTCGCGGAATGCTTCTCAGTCGACGCTTAAAAACAATAATGTCGAATCGCACATTCATCTAAATGCAAAATTAATTAAGAAGAATTATTGCTGCTATCCTCGAGCTTAGATTAATTTCATGCATGTGATAAGGGTCAAGTGGATCCAAAATAGATCGTGCACTCAAGCATTGCTATTTAAAGTAAATTTATAGCTAAGAGTTGCATCTACTTGAACGATGTCATTTTCAGTAAAAGATTGTAAAACATCTTTATTCAAATGTCTCAAATTAAACTATCAGTGGAGGCAATTGACACAAATTGATCTTTCAAATACTGGCAACAAATCTTGATGGTAAAAGTTTTGTTGGGATTTTCAAAAGAATTCTAGTATAAGGAAGATCATTTTCGTAATCAGGATTCTACTCTTTGTTCCTGGAACGTTGAATTGAAAGGAATTGAAACTGTGTAAATTTGGTGTTGGTGTGTTTAGGTTTAGGTTCTAATTTATGTGTCATCCGATGGCCACAGAATCACTTAATTTCACAGAAAACCAGCAAACTAAGACATTGAATAAGGCCCTCAACATGGACCCTTTGAATTTCAGCTTGGCTGGTATTGTTACGGCTGGTTCGTTAAAGGTGCATATGGACGACATACAGAACCGGCGGTTGCTTTATCGAATCGTCAACCAATCAATTAAAAGTAAATTTTAATTTTGTAGAGAAAATTTACTTCTAGTAGATATAAGAAACCTCTATCTGCCAAACCCTACCCATCGACAATTTGGGTAAAAGTGTAATTGCATCCTGTCTTAGACTGCACTGAATAACTGATCGAACTAACGAATAAATATTATTGGAAATATGTATGAACGTGCATGGCCTTTTTTTTTGAAAACGATACCTCACAATAGCAAAATCGTATCGAACTTGTTGAAGTTGAAGTTTGTTGAAATTTTTAGATTTTTATTGTATGATATATCCGATCATTCACTTTTAATTCATCTCTTCTTACTCAATAATCATAAGCCGTCACTGGTTTGCAGGATACTTGCTGGTAGTCTGAGGGCACTTTAGATTACGTCTCTGGTTGATTTCTGCAGGATTTAAACCCATTCATATTTATATTGAAGATTGTTAGCCCGTATGTATTGTCTGGGTAACCCTTAACCAGCGCCTAGCTAGCCCCAAGATTGTTCTTTGCTTGCCCTTATGCAGCCACTAAATCGCTTTCAGCTAGCCCCCAGAAAGGCCCCAGCTAACCCTTAAGTAGTCCCAATCTAGCCCTTAGCTAGCGCCTAGGCTTACACTGGATAGTTCTTCGCTAGAACCGACCATTCACTTCGCTAGCTCCTCATCATCCCCTCGCTAGCTCTCTGTAAGCTTCTTGCTAGCGATTAGCCGCAAACAATTACAACTGATGCCTTCCATGATTAACTTGAGTCACGTGAGCTAGAGGCAATTTTCGACCACCAAAAACATTTAATTTCTTCACTCGTCGTTTCTTATGTCGTTTTTCTTGTCAGTGTATCGGATCTCAAGGAGTATAAATGAAAATTCATTTACACTTCTCGAGATCAAGCTGGCATTGCTTTGTAGAAGCAAAGTCGTTATACGAACGAAAAATGGTTCGGGTGAAATATAAGTTAGAACCTTTCAATGAGATGATTTTGGTTTTCTTCGGTCTGGTATGCTTTGGTAATATCGCGCAAACAGTTTATTTGACGGTGATTGGTTATTTTAGGTTTAGATAAAGGACAAAAACTAGAAAAAACGAACGGCATTTCTGCTTAACTCAGCTAGGCTATCAGAAGTCATCATGTTTCTAGTATCCGCGAGGCCGAATGAATTTGTCTGATCAACGATAAATGCCACTTCTCTGGAATGAAGGCTATGAAAGTCTACGACACTTATAATTCAAATAAGAAAACATTCGTTACGTATTGAGTGTTCATAAAATTCCATTTAAGGGGCCTCCATAGAAGTTTGTCGCTGGACCTAACAAGCTCTTAATCCGACGTTGTTTTTAGGTATATATGACACTACTAATAACATTCAGGTGTGATACCACTACCAATGCTCCGGATGCCGCCCATTGTAGCTACGCAATTATCCTTATTACGCTATCCAACAAACTGGCGCTCTTAAGCTCCCAGTTGCCTTAAGGGGACATTCGCCTTTGAAATTTTCATAAAATCGATTTTGAGATTTTTTCATATTTCGATTTTATGTACGTTCAAAAGTTGATAGAAAAAAAGTTACAGCTATATTTGTAACAGCGTATGCCCATGAGTAAAAACCGATTTCTATTCATTCGTGTAGCGCGGCGCGCCAGCTGCTTCTTCTCCTGGTGTAAACATCTTTGGTATACATCTATGTGGTTTTATACATAAGCCACCACTAGATCCAAGCATTTGTGGCTACATTTTACTAGTTTACGAGCCACTTAGGAGTGATGAGTTGCTGCAAAGATGTCTTGGCACAAATACTCAAAATAGTAACGAAAGTTACAACAATTTGATTTGGAACATTTCTCCGAAAAGCAAGTTTTTTGGCAAAGATGTGATTGAAATTGCAGTGTGGATTGCAGCATCCATTTTCAATGAAGACTCGAGAACTTACCTAGCTATTATGGATCTCATGGGCATCAAAATTGGTGAAACTGCAACGGCTTTTGCGCAAAAAGTTGACGAAGACCGTATCTCTCAAGCCAATAGGAGGAGCAGTGAACAGTCAAAAGAAGCTCGAATTAAGAAGAAAAAAGCAATTACTAGATAACGAGAGTCCTCATTATTCATCAGGAATGCCCGATTAAAGGTAAAAAAAGTTTTGGACCTTTTATTCAATAAAATTATATTAAAAAAAACTTTAAACGCGTTTTTCTCGAAACTACCTTTTTCAAACTGGTAGGACATTTTTCTCCGAATCTGCTCGACCGATTTTGAAAAATCAAAGAGCATTCGATTATTTATTGGAGATAGTAAACAATAAGCATCTAAAACTTTAAAAAAATAACCCCTCCCTTTTTTTACGGGGGTGACTTACCCCCAAAAAATGCCGTTTTTTCGCATTTTTCAGAAATATACATACAAAAACTTCAAAATATGAAAAAGTATGAGTTTTAGAGGCTTATTGTATAGTTTCAAGTCTGAAGAATAGAATCCATTTTGAATTTTTCCAAAATCTGTTACAGGAGGTCCACAATATGTCTTACCGTTTGAAAAGTAACTTTTGGATGACGCCCTCTACAGCAACCAAGGGGAACTAAAAATGAAAAACAAATTTTTTTTTATATTTTTTAGAGACTGTTTAACAATGTCCAGAAGAAACTTTGTCAATGAATATAATAGTTTTTCCATAATAAAATTTTTAAAAAGTGTTTTTTTTTTCAACTTCAAAAGCGAATGTCGCCTTAAGCTATTGGCTTTTTTGAATATACATGTTATTTCAACGATGGCATGCGTGACGTTTTTCACATATAAGAAAGCTTGTATCGGCAAATTTTCGCTGCAAGAAATAAATCAATTTTAACCTAGGCTGCATAATTTGGAACCATAAGTCAATTGTTATCGGAAAATCATGTTTATCGACGAAGTTGATTTTCATCTAGGCGTGCGCATCAAACGAGTTCACAATTTTTCCAAAGCTACGATGGCAAAACGTTACGATTAATGGAGTTTGCTACAAAGACTGCTTGCAGAATTTTTGGTCTACTTTACTATACGATTGGCACATTGCCAAACTTTGGTACCAGAAGGATAAAGTAATGTCCTATTAACCTTGAATTAATCAATCTTCTCGCATCAATTTCAAAATGAAAGCAACTTATGGTGGACCATATAAAAATCTTGTCCTGGAATTTCAATTCAATTTTATTATTACTTGAAAAATAGTCGTTTGTTTTTTGTGAAGTGGAACCCAAATTAACCAGAATTATTATATTGCCACGGACTGTGCATCCATGCATCAATGAATCTCATCCATTAGAACTTGTCTATGTGGACACGAACAGAATTATCCTTGCATAACTCAGTCATCCACACATAATTGCGTTGTAACAATTTAATTACCGCTTATTGAACAAGTGGGTGATATGTTGTGCGATTACAATAATGCAGTGATGATTTCCAATTATTGCTGCACATCACGCATGAATGTCCCTATTATTAGGTACTTATCTCTGATTGTGCCTATTTTGGTTTCATTTTGAATTATTTGCATATGGGCAACCGTTTGAATTTTGTGACAAAAGAATTTTGCAGATTCTCTTGCCACATTATATTTAAAGCAACTTGTCCTATGACATTGCTGCTAAAGGTTCAAAGCATAAATATCTTGGCTAGTTATCAAATAGAACCAAAAATGAATAAGGCATTTAAACAAAATTATATTTAAAAAAATATACAAATATAAGAAATGAGTCAGTTATGGAAAATTCCCGTACCTTTTCATTAATGCAATGCATATTGTTAGAAATTATACTCCATAAATTCTTTTGTATCGCTAATTTTCCAGGTGGCTTAGAATTCGTGCGCGAACCTGACAGATCAAAAAAAACCTTTTCCCGCTTTGGCAGTTCAATAATCACGCAAGTTAGATTGATTTTACAATTGCACAGTAACTCTGAAAATCATAATTTTGTGATCGCTGTCTATTACCAACTCATAACGATTTTGCTTTTTCGTCGAATTATTTTGGAGAAGGCGAATACAGTTTTTTTGGGTGACTTTGTTCCTTTGTTAATATTGTATTCTTATTGGAAAAAGTAATCCATAGAAGGAATATTTATTGTCTGTTTATTTTTAAAAGGTCAAAATTTCTCACAGGATCGAAATTAAGTCTGAAGATAAGAAGCGAAAACAATGAAACGAAAGAAATTACTGAAGCCAGTTAGGCCATAAAACCAAATACAATGGGTTACAAAAAAATCTGTTGTTTTCTAATAAAATTCCCGGCACAATTGTCTTCTGGCGACGCTAGTCATCTTCCAACGCATTGAATGAATCAATTGAAGGAAAGATCGTGCTAGATCAGGTGTTAGCGAATCAATTGATTCAATAAGTTCTAGAAATTGAGAAAACATTTGATGGATTGACAAAGAACGATAACAAAAAATTGCATTTCTGCTGAAATTTCCTATTAAACGAGAAAAAGCAGGTCGCAAGTGGATAAGGGTTTCTTTAAATCATTCCTAGAATATTATACCTTTATGGAAATCTGCAGGAACTGCCCAAATGAAGCGATTCAAAAGGAAAAGCATGTTGTTATTTTTAACTTTCCAGTACATGGGAAGTTCTTGTAATCGCCTCGAAAATCGAAATTGAAATTTTCAACATTTCTTTACGTTTTGAGGTCTATAGGGTATATGAAAAGTGTTTTACGAGCATACCTCAAGTAAATAACGTCCTATCGACTTCGTTAAGGTGTCAATCAAAGCGTCTTTGCAATCTTAAGAGCTGATTAGTTTTTGTAAAACTTCGGTCCGGGGGGGCTTGCTGTTTTGACCCTTTGAAGGTCATTTCTGTCATGCGTTACATCTCGCGAACCAAACGTACGATTTACTTGATCAAGATGTCAATCGACGCGTATTGACATTTATGTGATTCTTTCAAGTATTTACAAAATTTCTTGGAGCCGTTTTTTTATTTTTAAAAAAAGTGCTAAAAATTAGGTTTTTTTCTTCAAGAACAATAAATTTTTAACCTTCTTTTCAAGCCGAAGTAATCAAGGTTTATATAACTTATATACTTGCAAAAATTCTTGTAAAACACAAGCAAACAAAGTCTTAAAATATTTGCATAATTAGAGCAGATTTTTAATAGTTTTTACAGTCTTTTAGGTTAAAAAAACTGTTTAAATTTTGAAAACCGTCAAAATTCCAATCAAGTTGGTATTTGTGTTAATTAACACTTTGAATGGTAGAATGTTTTATCGTCCATACTTTGCAAGATCATTTAATTACTTTCTCCAACATCATTTGTAAAACATTTTACTTTTTACATGCAATTGAATCTATTTTTGACTGCATATTCTAATTTACCAATAGATTGTATGAAGTAATTATTAATCTCATTGATGTAAAATCGTGAAAAAATATAAATTTAAAGTTATAACCAAAAACTGCATTCATTTTTGAAAGCGTTCTTTTGTCCTTCAAGCATCGATGTGAAAATAACAAATAATGTAGAAAAGATCTCTACCGATTGATTGATCAAATCAATCTTCCCGCATCCACCAAAAGCCTTACGTAATCAATGGATACTCCCGTAGATGATATGATTAATATTAGCTCATTCCTGTTACTGCTAAGAATACCTCTCATTATTATTATTTAAAGTAGTATTATTTTCAAAATTATCATTGTGTGTATTTTTAATGTTTATCTAGATATTACTGGGAAATTGACCGTGTGGACCTCAAGGGTCGCACTTCGCGGATTGTTTGACTTTTCTGTGACATTCTCAGTCCCCTACACAATTTTTATATTTTCACAGATGCAGATTTTATAAATTAAGACCTCACCATTTCCACTGAGCAAGAAAATATCAGTCTAAGTTTGAATTCTCTTTCTCCTAGCAACGAGAAGAAAATCAAAATTGCTTTGATTAGTCCCGAAATGATATCTAAATATCCCAGAACTAAGAAAACAAAATCTAAATGAGGCAGAAAAGCTGCCATCACCGCTTACAAAACTGACTGAGAGAAGTCTAATTCTGCATAAATCAGAAAGCGGTCATCTCGGAACAACCTTTAATTTCTGGCGCTCAGAGCATAAAAGGAACAAAATGGATTGAGAAACCACCAATTTCTCCTCCTTCCTCAGAAATTGACCGAATAGTTCAAGTAAATAAAAGCTGGCTAACAACAGGTTAATAAGAAATTATTGAATATTTAATTTAATTATGACATAATCGGAGAATCTCCACTACATATCTTAAATTTTTAACCAAACAATATAGGAAGCCATTTGTTGTATGAAACGCGATTAGTTTATTATTAAATTTTATGATTGTTTATTTTCTGGTCTTTGTGACCATCGTGAAAACATCTAAGACGGATGATGGCATGCATGTCTCCCATTACTGAAGATAAATGTTGATTGCGTCTTGCATGAAAAATAAGAAAGCAAAGAGGACTGCGTTGTGAAGAAAATAAATCAATGATAAATATAGCAATGCAAAGACATTGTAACGACCCAGAAAATAGCATTACAATTTTAACGAGCAGAGCAAATAAGAAACTGGTGTTACTTGTAGCTACAACTTTTCTTCACTGTTATAAGATGCTCAAATCAAATCAGTTATTAATGCGAACAGGACGCAGTACGTTTCGGCAGAATATATTAGCAATTATTATTTATTTAACACTTCTCGGATTCATGACTTGTATTCTGGAAATTCAAAATTATACCTTTTCCATACGAAAAAATGGAAATAAGAAAGTAACAAAGTTCTTGGAAAATTTAACATTAAGATTATGGTAAATTTCGAAGAAGAAAAATGACAGTCAAAAATCTTGAATTGAGGCAGCTACTATCAATTTTTCAATTCATAGGGTATATATTTTATTTGGTGCATTTGTAACTTCCCAGTATATGGGAAGTTCTTGTAATCGCCTCGAAAATTGAAATTGAAATTTTCAACATTTCTTTACGTTTTCAGGTCTACAGAGTATATATAAAGTGTTTTTAGAATAGGAGATGTATGTGTGTGTGTATGTACGTACGTCCGTACGTATGTACGTTCGTGGACACTTTTTCTACGAGCATAACTCACGTAAAAAAAGTCGTATCGACTTCGTTGAGGTGTCAATCGAAGCTTCTTTGCAATTTTAAGAGCTGATCAGTTTTTGGGATACTTCGTTTGTGCGGCGGGGGTTTACTGTTTCGCCCCATTGAAGGTCATGTACACTAGCGAGCAACTGGATACGGACACCCAATATTTTGCCTATTTTTCAGGCTTAGTCGCATATGACGTAATTTCTTAAATAGTGTTATATGACTTTCTAATAGCTTGGTAATTACATCCTTTAAAGGAATCAATTACCTGCCTGGTTTTGGAATTAGGAGAGTTTTTGACGAAATTAGGGCGAGCAACAGGATACGGACAGCCAGGTTAATAAGATGTTTCAGGTAGAAAAGATAAATAAAAGATGAGTATTTATAATTTCCTGGTATTATTATGCTGTGAATGACATTATTGTATTTTTAAATCGTTTACAATATTTTTAATATTTTGTTGACCCACCGTTGTTGGCAATAACTTCTGCTAATCGATTTCTCATAGAATTATATAAATTCCTAATTAAATCTAAGGGTACCTGACTCCAAACCTCTGTGATTTTGCTCGTAAGCTCTCGTATACTTTCATATTGCTGTCCGTTTTCATAAATTTTTCGTGTTAGCCATCCCCAGAAGTTTTCAATAATGTTAAGATCTGGAGATCGAGATGGCCACGGCAAAATTGTCAAGTTTTCTTGTGATAGCCATTGTGTCACTTGTCGTGCGGTATGAATTGGGGCGTTGTCATGTTGTAATATCCAATCCATTGACTGCATAATATCGTCCATATCGGCAGCAGCACTTTGCAACAACGAGACATAAGTTTCACCACTTTGTCTGCCTGACAGAACTCTAAGCTCGATGACGCCATGGTATGTAATAGCACCCCATACAAGGACACCACCCTCTCGACTATGGTGCCTGCTTAGATGTAGTGACTCTTTCCGTATGTCATGAAAATAATAATTCAACCCATCAGGGCCGTCAATGCAAAAGCGTTTTTCATCCGTGAATATCACTTTGCTCCATCTGGCACCCCATCCGATATGTTCCAATGCAAACTCCTTTCGGCGTTCTTTGTGTATTGCTGTCAATGCTGGTTTCTTCTTTAATTTAATTCGTTTCAAGTGTGGACATTGCCGTAGTATCCGCCTTATTGTCCAGACACTTGCAGAAGCCCCCGCTTCTTCGCCAATTCTGCGTGCAGTTTTCGCAGAGTTCGATGCAAGTCGCAGTATTTTCCTACGTTCGCGCTCAGTTGTGACTGTTTTCGTACATCCTTTATAGTTTTCTCCGTAGCTTTCAGGATTCCTCAAAAAACGGCAGATCGCATCGGTGCTCCTTCCAATTTTTGTGGATATTGCCCTCGCGGAATATCATTCCACTTTTAAAACTATTATTTTTCCCCTTTCTTCCGAATTCAAAATTTTTCCACGTCCCATCTTCAATAACTTCTGTAAAATGAGTATTGACTACAAATCTGTTCTATTTTACCAACACAAAATCTTGAAAACCTCAGAAAAGATTAGTGTACGTATCCTGTTGCCCGCCGAAAAAATTCAGATTTCGTTAAAAACTCTCCTAATTCCACAACCAGGCAGGTAATTGATTCCTTTAAAGGATGTTATTACCAAGCTATTGGAAAGTCATAAACCACTATTTAAGAAATTACTTCATATGCGACGAAGCGTGAAAAATAGGCAAAATATTGGGTGTCCGTATCCAGTTGCTCGCTAGTGTATGTCATGCGTTATATCTCCCGAACCAAACATACGATTTGCACGGTTAAGCTTTCAATCGACGCGTATTAACATTTGTGTGAATATATCAAATTTTGAAAAAAATCTTTGTAGCCGTTTTTTAATTTAAGAAAAAAAGTGCTAAAAATTATGTTTTTTTAAAATAAACAATAAATTTTTAACCTGATTTACGGGAGACAGTATTCAATTTTTATAAAATTTATATACTTCAAGCAGTGTTTGTAAAAACAACATTGAAACTTTTTCTCGTGATTACGTAAAAAATTAAATAAAAAATAAAAAGTCATCAACAGTCATCATGATCTTCAATGTCATTTCTGTCATGCGTTATATCTCGCGAATATAACATACGTTTTGCATGATCAAGGTGTCAATCGACGCGTATTAACATTTTTGTGTATCTGGCGAATTTTAAAAAAAACGTTGAAGCCGTTTTTTAATGTAAGAAAAAAAGTGTTTTTTTAGGTTTTTAGGTTTTTTCAGAAACAATAAATTTTAACCTGAATTGTCAAGTATAGTAATAAATGTTTATAAAATTTATATACTCCAAGCAATGTTTGTAAAAAAAAAACATCAAAAAATTTTGTCACAATTACATAAAAAATTAAATTAAAAATAAAAAAATCATTGAAAGTCATCATGATTTTCAAGGTCATTTTTATCATTCACTATATGTCACAAACCAGATATAATATTTGCATCAATAAGGTGTCAGTTGACGTGTATTAACATCTTTGTGAAGTTTTTACCATTATAAAAATTCGTTCCAGCCGTTTTTTTGAATTTAACAGAAGAAATTGCGAAAAATTATTGTTTTTTTCATAAAAAATATTTTTTTAACCTGATTTGCACAGCACAGTGATATCAGTTTGTAAAATTTATACATTCTTATCAGTTTTTGAAGAGAAACCAGCAAAATTTTCTTCCATGATTATGAAAAAAAACTAACTAAAAAATAAAAAATCATTCAAAGTTACCATTTAAAGAGGGTTCATACGAATGCTATTACTTCATATCTTTTATTCTAAAAAAAATGTTGTAAATTTAATCAAAGTTTTAAAATATATGCGTAGTTTGAGCAGATTTTTAATAGTTTTTATAGTCTTTTAATTAAAAAACTGCTTAAATTTTGAAAACCAACAAAATTTCAATCAAATTTGCATTTGCGGTAATCAACGTTTGAATGGTAAAATGTTTTGTAGTCAATACTTTGCAAGATCATATGCTTTAAAAAGCTTTCATCGAATAAAAAATTGTAGTTTTTAGTAGATTCATTCTTTAGTAATCGTAAGATTTCAATAACCATCATCATTTGTAATACATTTTACTTTTTACATGCAATTGAACCTATTTTCGACTGCATATTCAAAAATTTTCAAGACCAAAAAGGCCCCCACCGATTGATCCGCGTGAATATTCAATCTGTCCTCATCGACGAAAAACCTTACGTAATCAATGGACCCTCCCGTAGACGATATGATTCATATTAACTCATTCCTGTTACTATTACCTCTCATTGTTGTAATGTTGTTGATGTTTATGTAGATATTACTGGGAAGTTGACCGTGTGGACCTCAAGGGTCGCACCTCGCGGCTTGTTTTTTTCTTCATTTTACTATATTTTGAAAGAAGTTTGTATATGTGAAGGTGCACGAGCCAACAAAAAATTTTACGGGCGGCCGTGCAAGTCCCTGAAGAAGCACGAGCTGCAGTGGAGCTCACCAGGCATAGATATCGCTGCCTGGACCTGCCCTACCACGGCCTAGCACTTGCATGTCCGCCTGTGTTTTGCACGCTAGCTCCACCAATATGGCGACTTCTTTGCCTGGTTTGCATTATATATGTAAATAATTGTAATAATCCTATGTATTTGCACTTATATATTCATATATTTACAGTTTTCTTGTTTGTTCATGCTCACACTTTCCTGATTACTATATTTTTTTGTTCCTTAGAAATGATTTCTATGATTTTTTCTAAATTTTCATATTTTTTCTGCTTCTTCATCAGTTTGTTCACAAAAACCTCCACATTTAATATCTAACAAAAAATGCTAGCCTTTAAACTAATGTTAAGAGTATAGTATTTTCTGTTTTTTGCGATAATGCGTTGTATATTTACTAGTGATTGAAATTTAATAAAAAAAGTGGCAAGATACGATTTTTTGTTTATTTTTTAGATGAAATGATATTTCAAGGAACGTAATGCTTTGATGTCGTTAGTTAGTTACGTTGCTTCCTGAATTGCTTGTTTGTTTATCCATTGTCGCAATGCATTCAGAGCGCTCTCCTGTAAGGCGCCAAAGTTCTTAGGAAAATCACGGGTGAGATGAACTTCTTGCATAGGTCAATTTAAAAATCACTTAATGGAACGAACTGGTGTGGTTACAAATTACGCTGACATCTCCTTCGGTTCTCAAACACAGTTTTAAAATTACGCAAGATCAAATTAAGGCCTGAGCTCTTACTTTATCCCTTCATATATTTTTCACTTGGTTATGTATAAACACACTTAGAATTCAGCACATAGAACGATGATTTAACGTCTAAGCCACAAAATTAAAAAAAATTGGGATCAATTTTGGGGCAAATTACACACTTGTTCGTATTTCATGTTTGTTTGGAATCGAATCGAAAATGAAATGTTTGACTCGAAACACGTGATATACTTCTTGGTATGCACACGAACCTTTTTTTCAAAAGTTTCAAACATTGAGATAAACATTTCGAAAATCTCTTTTGTTCAGTGTTACATGCATCCCGAAAAGTGGTTTTGTTTTTGCCCGCCCACGCTACGCCCACGCTTGTCACCCTACTCTCGACCCAATAACAGCCAAGACCCAAGGCCAACCTCGTTCCTCACATACGCCAGCCAGGGCAAATGTTAGCTGTCTAGGACTCATCCTAGGGTCGAAACGATGGCGGGGCTATCGCTTCTGATATCAATTTTTTGTGTTTGTTGTAGAAAAATCAAATTTATAAAAAAAAAACAGGAACATACCTATGCTATGCCGCGCAATATTACATTATATAATAGTATTTATCATTTTTAGCACCAACTTTCAAAGCTGAAATTTAGGTGAACCAGTTTCTGTACTTAGAAATAGTACTTGCATTGAAGTATTTACCTAACGAAGATTTTCAAAAAATATTTAACGCGTTGCAACTAGAGAATAAATAAGAAAATCATCAATGATAATGGTGTACGATCCATAAAAATTTTAAATGCTTAGAAACATCAAAAAATTACTAAAAAATATCTGGAGATGACACACCGAGGAGATTTAGGAGTTCGAAAAAGACTGTTAAAACTTAGACAAAGATATTTCAGGAAGTACATGAGCATAGTAGTGAAAAAACAGATAATTCAATGCGAAACACGTAAAGTGAAGCAAATAGCCAAAAACACTCAGGCAAGAATTATTAAAACCGAGACACACACATTGTTGGCCTATTAGGAATCTCAAAAAGATTTCAATACAAAGTTAAGATGCAATGTGCTCTAACTAAATATATAATAGTAATTCCCGTGGGAGCCAAAAAAGCTGCAGTCGAAGCATAAGCATTTGGAAACAAGGCGCGAGGTGCGACCCTTAAGGTACACATGGTCAACTTCCCAGTAATACCTACATAGATTTTAAAATTATTTAACAAAAATTAGTCATGAAAATTACGCTACTTTAGATAATAATAATGAAAGGTACTCATAACAGTAATTGGAATGAGTTAATACTAATTGTATCATCTACGGGAACGACCATTGATTACGTAAGGATTTTGATGGATAAGGTGTTGATTGAATATTCACGCGGATCAATTGGAGGGCGGACAAGTTACAAAGCCTTTTCTACGTTATTTGTCAACTTCCATACTGGGATGTTTTTGTTATCGCCTTGAAATTCTAAATTGAAATTTTCAACATTTCTTTACGTTTTAGGCTGAGGCTCCACATACGATTCCAAATCGGTTTCGGTTTGCTTGTTTTAAGAATGAACGTCATAGCGGCGCGACCTTTTCTTATTTTGCATGTTATCTATATGAGAACCGGGCGACCCTGCGTCCACGTCCGATTCGATCAAGAACGCCGGTTTTACGACCCGTCTGGTTCATAACGACCCGGGTCGACGTTCAGATTCATAATCATAACGAAGGCGCTTCCTTCTCGCTCATTTACACGCTTTCGCCATAAGATCGGATGACACCCGGCTCCACGGCCGGTTTTCCATACCCGATTTTCTGTATGCGCATGCGTTGTGTTCATTCGTTAAAAGGCAGTGAACGGAGAAGGCCATGGAGCTGGTGATAACGGCAGTTGCAAATAATCCGGCAATATGGAGTATTGCGGAGAAAGATTACCGCAACAGGGATTTGAATGATGCGGCGTGGGAGAATGTTTGCCGAGAAGTGTGCCCTAGTGCCAGAATTCATTCATTTTAGGATTTTAGCACTGACACCTTCAACAACGCAAGACAGATGTTTTCACGTTGAGCACCGACACGAGAATGAACACTAAACAAACAATCTGATTCAAAAGCCTTGCACGTTCTTATTTCAGATTTGGAATCGGACGTGGAGCCTTGACGCCGGTCGTTCTTATTGTTTACGCATTCCAAATAATAATCGGTTTGGAATCGTACGTGGAGCCTCAGCCTTAAGGTGTATAGAGCATATATAATGTGTTTTTAGAAAGAGAGATGTATGTGTGTGTGTGTGTGTAGTTGTGTGTACGTACGTACGTGTGTTCGTGGACAGTTTTTTCTACAAGCATAACTCACGTAAACAAACTCGTATCGACTTCGTTGTGATATCAATCGAAGCGTCGTAATTTTTCTGAAAATTAGGTAGAATCACATGAATATCGATACACATCGATTGTTGCCTTAACGATGCAAATTCTATATTTGGTTCGCGAGATAAAGTGGATGACAAAAATGACATTCAAGGGGTGCAAACTTCTCAACGAAGTCAATACGAAATATTTTACGTGAGTTATGCTCGTAAAAAAACTGTGCACGAACGCACACACTAACATACATCTATCTTTCTACAAACACTTTATATATACTCTTTAGACCTTAAAACGTAAATAAATATTGAAAATTTAAATTTCGGTTTGCGAGGCGATAACAAGAACTTCCCATATATTGGAAAGTCAATAATGAAAGTATTCATACTTTCGATAAAAATAATGATAAGAGCTCATTGCAAAATGGAATCATTTTATTTTAACTGTTTTATCTAAGTAACCGTTCATTGTGAATTAGGATGGGTTGTGGGTAGGTTTTTTCGGATTGAATCTTTACGTGGATCAATCGGAGTGGGTCTAGTAACAAAACCTTTTTTAGTTAAGTGTCTGTTTTCACATTGACGCTTGAAAGACAAAAGGGCGCTGGCGAAAATGTTTGCGAAATTGGGATTTCAGGGTTACTGAATGCAGATTTGTTACCACACCGACTGAACTAGATTTTGTCGCGTGGTGGCCATAAATAGTTGCGTCTAAAACTTCCATGACTACTGCATAATCACTGAATGACAAATAATCATTTCTGATTTGCCAGTTAATCTTTAAGAATAATGAACACGCGACAAATAATCGCTGTTTAATTGTATTTTAACCACAAATAGTATTACAAAACATGGGGGAAGACATAATGGAAATCAAACGAACCCTTGAAAATTAAACTACTCAAAACTATGATGTTCAATTTGATGGGAGGTTTTTAAAGCATATGATTTTGTAAAGTATCGACTATAAATGCATGTGTATTATGTCATCATTTTACGTTAGAAATACTTATAATCGTTTCTTATTTTGAAGCTGATCATTAAATAACAAGTAATGAGCCGTGAAAGTTCAATATCTGATTATATGTTAAATATATAAAATCTTACTTAAGAAATACGAAGAAGTAATTGAAACTCCATGAACCCTTACAACAGATTAACTTAAAAATTTGACACATGATCCGTACGTATTTTATGGGCGCTCCTTTGTCCATTATTCCTATTCATTGTTTATTGTTATTGTATGAATATTTTTTGGATGCATAATACAACTATGATTTTTATTTGATGTGAATTGAAAGCATCTGATTTCAAAAAGCAATAATTGACAGAAGTGTAGAGTAAAAAGGAGATTTTTTTTGAAGCATAATTTAATTTTTTGCAGTTTTTTAAAAAAGAAAAACAATGCCACTGAATTTATTGAAAATTTGAACAAATTAAAAAAAATGCTTTGATCGATACTTCAACCACTTCATTGGTATAAGTAAAATAATATTATAATAATAATATTATTTTTATCATCCACTTTTTCGTTATAAATATGAATGGTAAATTGTTTTTGTATGAATATATTTTGCAATCGTAGAAAAATGTGATTTTTTGTTTAATAAAAATCTTCAAAACATAACATCTTACCTTTCAAATCGTTGATTAACGCAAATCTGATTGATTTTCTTTTTATAATAATTAAAGTAGTTTTTCCTTCATCTAAAATAACTTCAGAATGTAAATTGTTACAAATCTGCTCAACTTATGCTAAACGTGAAGGTTGGAAATTTCAATTTCAATTCTCAAGGCGATGTCAAAAACTTCCCATATGCTGGGAGTCCATAATAAAAGTTGACAAATAATCTAGTAAACAAAATGTGCAAATTATTGCATATCAAACATGTATTCCCGGCATCAAATCATCATGATACGTTCGGTGTAATAAAAAGCAATCATCGTAAATGAATACATAATGTTTTCGTATATGATAATAACTAGGAAGAATGAATATCAAATTACACATTTTTATGCAATACAATATGCATACAAGTTAATTTTTATCAAATTTTTATACTTAACAGATATCATCTTACATTATTTTTACGAAATGAGTGACAAATATAGTAATGGTAGTGAATTGAAACTTAAATGAAACATATCTCCAGCAAAAGCACGAGAATCGATGACAAAAATTGTCAATTAATATGCAAAAAATAAGCAACCTTTGAATCCTTTAAACGGAAAGTTGAGGACCTTGTTTTATAAAACCAGAACATAGAAAAAACATCAGAAATCTTTCAAAAGTCCATATACAGTTGTTGATAAGAAAAGTGTAAATACATGAAAAACGTAGAACATGCAGCAACATAGCATAACAACAGACTGACACCCCGCATAGGATTATTATGTAAATGTGAATAAAACATATATGTACCACAAAAATATCTAGCCTATAATAATAGGTTTACTAGGATAGGCTCCGACTTTGTAATCTCAGATTTGGATGAAATTTGGCACATAAGTAGAAGACGTCAAGGATATTCGATCCTTAAAATACTAGACCTCAACACTCCCCCCTTTTTGAGAAAAACGCCTTTAAAGTTTTTAGAGTCGCTTATGGATCAGTAAGTTTTATCGTCTGATAGAAGCGGTGCAGTGTAGGTAGCAGTGCTACCAGCTTGAGGTCAAGGGGTCGTGTGTTCGATCCCCGCTCGGGGTATTGTTTTTTTTTTTGAATTATTGTCGTCATCGTGTGTTCAATTACCAGGGTGAGTATTGTTTTTTTGAATAATTGTGAATGTAATGCACATGCATCCTTTTCTTAAAATATAGTAACTTCCTAGTACCTTTAAATTGTAATTTAATAACGATGGCTGTCACCGTTTTTTTCTTCTTATTGCTAATCTATTACCCAATTTGGCACTGAGGCAAGGACTCAACAATGACAGGATTCTAGGAACAAAGGAATATATGACCATCCGGCAAAGATTTCATTTGAAGCACAGCAATCCGAAATAAATAAAATAATTACTTTATGCCACAATTACTCTACACCATAGCATTCAAAGCTAGCCACGTTGGGCGTCACCCTGGTTTATTGCTTTTTGCCAAGTTGGCTATGAGACGCGAAGAGGACGCAGGTTGATTCTAGGAACAAGGGAAGATCCTATCATTAGCTATGATATTGCTCGATTACAACCGTTTTTCATTATCCAACCGTTCAACAATGAGTTTTCAGTATAATTTACATATCTAAATAATCGAATAATTTGCTGGTATGTAAAAATAAATGTATTTGTAGTTGAATATTGCTGATTCACCTTAAAATAATAACATTCACAATTATTTAAAAAAACAATACTCACCCTGGTAATCGAGCACACGACGACGACAATAATTAAAAAAAAAACAATACCCCGAGCGGGGATCGAAAACACGACCCCTTGACCTCAAGCTGGTAGCACTGCTACCTACACTGCACCGCTTCTATCAGACGATAAAACTTACTGATCCATAAGCGACTCTAAAAACTTTAAAGGCGTTTTTCTCAAAAAGGGGGGAGTGTTGAGGTCTAGTATTTTAAGGATCGAATATCCTTGACGTCTTCTACTTATGTGCCAAATTTCATCCAAATCTGAGACTACAAAGTCGGAGCCTCTCCTAGTTAGATAGATTATAATCTATCAAGGTTCGAATCTGCACCCAAAATCTCAACTCGAAACGTGAAGGATGTAGTACCATTGTAATGTCCCAATCATATTTGAAACACAGTCGTCCCCATCAAATGAATACTACTTTCGCTTGCATTGGCAATGCATGCCACTAATTCGTCCTAATGGCCCTAAATAGAATCCGCAAAGCACTTCCATATCAAAAATTGAAGTCACAAAATGAGTGGCGACAGTAAATCAAATTAGTGAACGACGTCTATGCACTTTCACTTTTACCACATCAAATGGTTTGCTTACTTCCGCTCTGCATTACTGTTGCCAAGTGGCTTATTAGCTCCGGTCAACGGACAATCTTTAGGTTGATAAGTTACTGATCCATAAAAACTGCATTGTTGGGGTCAATGTTTGCAAATATGAAGAATTGATGTAGGAGTAGCAAATAAGGATTTGATATTATGAATTGCTTGGGTGTTGAGAATCGTAATCCTTTATTTTGGTTAGATTGATTTTAACGTGAATATAAGTGGCGGCTAGACATAAAGGAAGTTTTGTATAAACGAAGCATCAATGTAAACGGCAAATACAGTCTTTCTTAACATCAACTGCTATCTTCATGGTTCACTCACGCTGTCATTTAGAGAAGAATTCTTTAGTGCTGCATTGAAGCGCTAATTCTTTGATTTTTAATAGAGACTGCTTGTAGCCTATGTCTGCTGCGTTAAATTCGTGGCAACTTGATTGCCGGAGGCAATTTCACTCTTGAATTGAATTTGAATTTTGGAATCTACAAGTTTTCTCCTAACGTAACAAAAAGGAAGAACTGTGAGCCTGGCTGAGTATTGAAAAATCAGCCCGGAGTCAAGTGACCAAAGAAATATGTCAGACGACGGCGGCAGCAGCATAAGGTCATGACAATGAATAACAAGCCGCGAAGTGCGACCCTTGAGGGCCACACGGTCAACTTCCCAGTAATATCCACATGAATATTAAAAATACTAGACATAATAATAATTATGAAAATGATACCATTTTGAATAATAATAATTAGAGGTGCTCATAACAGTAATTGAAATGAGTTAATATTAATCAAACCAACTACGAGAGCGTCCATTGATTACGTAAGGCTTTTGTAGGATCGGGGGTGGATTGTTTTGATTAAATATTCACTCGGATCAGTCGATGGGTGGTGGAGGCAGGCTACAAAGCCTTTTCTACGTTATTTGTTATTTTCATATCGAAGCTTGACGGACAAAAGAGCCCTAGCAAACATGAATGGAGTTTTTTGTTTATACGCCAACTGAAGAGATTTTCTCGCGTGGTGCAGATTTTGAATAGTTGTGTTCAAAATCGCCACGACTTCGGCATAATCATTGAATTTATATTTTTTGTATGTGTGTGTGTGTGTATGTACGTACGTGCCTTCGCGGGCAGTTTTTCTACGAGCATAACTCACGTAAACAAAGTCGTATCGACTTTGTTGAGGTGTCAATCGAAGCGTCTTTGTAATCTTAAGAGCTGATTAGTTTTTGGAAAACTTCGGTCGGGGGGAGGGTTTGCTGTTTTCACCCCTTGAAGGTCAACCATGTTATGCGCTATATCTCACGAACCAAACATGCGATTTTCACCATAAAGGTGTCAATCGACGCGTATTAACAATTTTATGAATCTATCAAATTTTAAAAAGATCGTTGGATCCGTTTTTTAATTTTTTTAAAAAAAGTGCAAAAAATTAGGTTTTTTTTCAAAAACACAAAATTTTAACCTGATTTTCAAACCTAAGTAATCAATGTTTATATTATTTATATACTCCAAATAGTTTTTGTGAAAAAACCAACAAAAGTTTTTTTCATGATTACAAAAAAAATTAAATAAAAAATAAAAAATCATTAAACGTTCAAGGTCATTTACGTCATTCATTATATCTCGAGAACCAAATATAATCTTTCCATCATTAAGGTGTCAATCAACGCGTATCAACATTTTTAAGATGTTTTTATATCTTAAAAAAATTTTTAAAGCGATTTTTTTGATTTATTAAATTTTTTTGGTAAAGTAGTGTTTTTTTAAAAAATAAAATTCGTTTTTAACCTGATTTGCACATCGTAATAGTAAATGTTGATAGAATTTATAAACTTTTATCAATTTTTGTAGAGAAACCAGCAAAAACTTTTCTCATGATTACAAAAAAAATCATTCAATCACCATGTAAAAAGGGTTCATTCGAATCATTATACCTTAAATCTCTTATTTTAAAGACATTGTTATAAAGTCAATCAAAGTTTATAATATTTTCAAAATTGGAGCAGATTTTCAATAGTCATCACAGCACCATGTTTTAACTTTAATGAAAAACTGCTTTGAAACCTGTCTCCCCTCTGATTGATCCGCGTGAATAATCAATCAAACCAACGCACCAAAATCCTTACGTAATCAATTGACGCTCGCGTAGATGTTACGATTAATATTAAGTCATCCCAATAACTTTTATGAGGTACATTTTTATTATTTGAAGAAGAATTATTTCCATAACTATTATTGTGTTTAATATTTTTAATATCTTTTTAGATATTACTGGGAAGTTGACCGTGTGGACCTCATGGGTCGCACCTCACGGCTTGTTTCGTTTTCATTCATTGATAATGCTTGTATTTTTTCATTATGAAGACTCTTACAATCATAATGACGGTAAATTTGTCCATGTTATAAGACATCGATGATAGGAAGTACATTAACTAAGCATCGCTTCTTTTATATCTCCTAATATAATATAATATAATATAATATAATATAATATAATATTCTAATAAGAAACTACAAATATCCAAAATTCCGTGTTAAGTAAAAAACTAAATGTTTTTGACTATTATAAAATGTCACCATAGTAGTTTTCAGTTATTAATTGATGAGAGAACAACGTCAACAATCTCAATAATGTCTTCAAAAATGATGCATAAATTGATATTCATTTGAAAGTACTTAATTGCATCCTCACTATTTTTTTGTCAATTGTTTGCAGGAACTGACATTTCTTCAGCTTTTCTTCTGTGAAGCAGCTTCTTTAAGTATTGATTATTTTTCCATTAGCGTATGCTTTGGTCCATTCACACGGTAGCGAAATAATTCCATGCGGACATACATATGTGCGGTCCACGTAATATAATCTGCTTTAATATTGTTCTGCCAAACGTGAAGATATTTCACGGTAACTTCAATTGTTGAAGTGATAAGATAATAAGGCAAATGGATCCGTTTGGACGTCGTTAGTTATTGCTTGGTCCAGCGGCTGTCTATGCTATTCGAAAAAAGGAAGTGCGACTAGTTTGAGTGAAGCCAGCAGTGGATTTTAGTAAGGGAAAATTTTCTCAGGTTAAGGGGGCACACTTTTGTTAAAGCAATAACACCACATGAAAGGCTACCGGTTTTTTTGCGAATTTAACCTCTCTGGAAGAAGCTACATATACATAAGCTTTCAACAACATTTGAAAACACGTTGTTTCAACTTATTCAAATTACATATTGGAATTTTACCACTTCGGCAATACTCGCATCAGTACAACGTTGCGTTTTAATATGGAGACAACCCCGCTGCTTGTCCATTCATGCCGGTGTGAACTTAAAATGATTTGACACTTTTCATAAGAGTACTGCGCGATAACCACAGACAGGTCCGATCGCTGCACACTCATCCGAAAACACGTCCAAAAGCACAAATAGCACAATTTTCGCTGCGGAAATATTTTCACTACCGTGTGAACCAACTATTCGGCGAAGACTTTATCGCATTTATCAGCAATGAAGATATATGATAATATCTCATATGCTTCGCACATTTAAAACTCAAATAAGTTCATTGCCGTCGACCGGCGGCAAAGACATTTATTGTACTGTAAAATAAATAGAAAAACCCTTGGTTTATTACCATTGCCGCCTGCTGTTTACTAACACTAAAGTGACAAGCATACTTAAGAAAAACCTAGGTATGTACATACTGGAAAATTTTCTTTAAGATATTAAATAAAATTTAAACAAGCCGCGAGGTGCGACCCTTGAGGTCCACACGGTCAACTTCCCAGTAATATCTACGTGAATATTAAAAATATTAAACACAAAAGAAATTATGAAAATACTACTACTTTAAATAATAATAATGAGAGATACTCATAACCGTAACTGAAATGAACTAATATCAACCATATCATCAGTTACAAATGTATAGACTTCACTGTCTATATCTTTATTAAAACACGTTTTTGAACACAATTATTTTTATTTTCAATGAACCATTTGGTTCGAAGATTTTTCACGAACTAGTGCTTAAAACCTATTTTATCTTATTTATATACTATCTTATTTCTAAACATGTAGCCACCTTACTTAACTAATTTTTACATTGGTAGCGTCTTGCCTTAACGTAATATACATTTCACAAATTCGTATCAAAATACTTAATCTATATTTACATAGATCCTGTGGAATGCCGACACTGCCACAAGGTAATAAAATTGGAACGCGGAATGCGGAATGCCGACAACGTCATAAAACTAGTGAGAAAAAAGGATACGTATGGTGGGCATGTGAGAATTACGTAACTCATCTACTGTAGCGTTCATTGATTACGTAAGGTTTTTGTTGGGTGGGAGGTGGATTGGTTTGATTGACTATTCACGCGGATAAATCGGAGGGGGCGGGCTAAAAGCCTTTTTTACGTTATTTGTTATTTGTATATCGATGCTTGAAGGACAAAAGAGCGCTAGCAAAAACGAATGCATTCTTGTTATTACGCCCACTGAAGAGGTTTTCTCCCGAGGTGTCCATTTTAAATAATTTTGTTCAAAATTGCCATGACTTCGGCATAATCATTGAATTTGTGTTTTTTCACGAGCCGTTTTTTAGGTTTTTTGGATCATGCAAAAAAATTTGACCAGTTTCTCTTCGAAAACTATTAGGAATGTATAAATTATATAAACATTTATTACTGAGCTGTGCAAATCAGGTTAAAAATTTATTTTTTATGAAAAAATCTCTAATTTTTCCCATCTGCCGTTTTTTCCATTTAATAGAAGTTAAATGGAAAAAGCAGCAGAAAGGATTTTTTATAAAGTTAAAAACATAACAAAAAAGCTAACACACGTTGAATGACACCTCAATGATGCAAATATCATATATGGTTCGTGAGATATAGTGAATGATAAAAATGACCTTGAAAATCTTGATGACTTTTAATGATTTTTAATTTTTAATTTCATTTTTTACTTCATCATGAAAAAAAATTTTGCTGGTTTTCTTACAAACACTATTTTTACTATATAAATTTTATATACATTCGTTACTGGGTGCTGCAAATTGGGTTAAAAACTTATTGTTTATGTAAAAAAACTAATTTTTAGCACTTTTTTTATAAATTAAAAAACGGTTCCAACGATTTTTTCAAAAACTTGAAAGAATCATAAAAATGTTAATACGCGTCGATTGACACCTTAACTATGCAAATCGTATGATTCGTTCTGGAGATATAACGCATGACAGAAATGACCTTCAAAGGGTCAAAACAACAAAACCCCCCCCCCCCGACCTAAGTGTCCGAAAAACTAATCAGCTCTTAAGATTGCAAAGACGCTTCGATTGACACCTCAAGAAAGTCGATCGGACCTTGTTTACGAGAGTTATGCTCGTAGAAAAAACTGTCCACGAACGCACGTACGTACGTACGCACACACACACACATACATACATACATACATACATACATACATACATACTTCTTACTAAAAACACTTTATATATACTCTATAGGTCTTAAAACGTAAAGAAATGTTGAAAATTTCAATTTCGATTTTCGAGTCGATTACAAGAACTTCCCATATACTGGGAAGTTAATAAGTTCCATATTAGACACGTTTTGTACAGCAATGGCGTTAAAAAGGCAACGGACGCCTAACAGGAGATATGCGCTGTGTACGGCGACGAAGACGATTCAAGAAGATTTTAACGGGAGACAAGAAATGGGTTGTTTACAAGAACATCAAGCAAAAAAAATCGTGGTGCACGCACGGAAATTCATACCCAACCGTTTCGAAAGCAGCTTTGCATCCGCATTAGGTGGGATGACGAGGGTGTAGTCTCCTACGAAATTCTTCCAAGTGGTCAAATTATTGATTCGAGGAAGTATTGCATTCAGCTGGAAAAGCTTCAGCGAGCAATAGCCGAAAAACATCCGGAATTGCAAACAGAAAAGGGGTCGTTTTTCATTACAGCAATGCCAGACCCCATACTTCTGTGCAAACGAAACAAAAGTTCGCCGGATCTTGCGCCGTTGAATTTCCACCTTTTCCAGTTTCTTCAGAATCATTTGGATGAGAACCAGTTTGAATCTGTGAAAACCATTAAAAATGACCTTGATGAGTTTTCCGCAACAAGCCACAGCGCTTTTAAGAACGACATCATGCTATTGGCAGGAAGTTGTAGACCCAAGCGGGCAATATTTGATTGATTAACTGCATTTTGAAAACTAAAAATTTTTGTCTGATTTTTGGTGTTAAAAATCGCAAAACTTTTTCTGCGGCTCAATATCATTCGCGATATGCACCATTTAAGCCTGAACTCGTTTTTATCAACGCTGAAGTTAGTCTAGTTCTCTTATTCAATATTCAATCCGCTCCCTCTAGATATTGGAGTTACTATGATTTACGTGCTAATTTAGTAAATCAAGTATTGAAACTCCATGTCAACAAGGTACTCGTAATTTTTCCCCTTACACTACTTAGCATCAACTTTCCGATTATTCAATAAATTACCAACTCAATTAAGAAGCGGAAAGAAGACATTGTTTAAAAAAAATCCCTGAACAATGGCCTTTTATATTTACCAAGGCGAGTTTCTGCATTTGACTAAATAAATTGCATGAATCGAGTTTATATTCTTTGAATTTATTAACGATATCTTCAACTTGGAAACGATCTAGGTTTACATGTATTTTAATCTTGATTCATCAATGAATAGTTTACTTGCCTTGTTTATCGATAAATTCCCTTTTTTTATATTTTTTTTGTTAGTAGTGTTGTCTTATTGCACTATTTATTCATTCATGGACTCGTGGAGTTGTAAAATTATAAAAATCGTGATTAAAAACCAAATTCATCAATTTTAAGACGGGTAAAGGACTCGTTTATTAGTTATAAAAACAGTTGTCATAAACTGTGTCACCATACACACAGATTTATTTAGAAAGAAAATAGGTGGCTGCATTTGAAATGCGGCAAACCCCATGAGGACCGCATTAGAACTGCATGAGGGTCGCATGAAGCCTTTATAAAAGTCGTATCTCAAATTCTGGATAAGGTTGATCTAACACTTGAAAACAGCAACGCACCATTCATAAAAACTACCTTTTAAGATTCAAACACATGGGAAAGACTTCCACCTACACAAAGTTGCAATATTTATACATTGTTTGTTAATTGACGCATGAAATGGTCAAAATTGGCAAAGAACCAAACAAGTTCTCCACGTTTAAATTTGAAGATTAGAAAATCTAACCATACTCAGCCTCTTCTAGGACTGTCCAAATAGTTTTTGCTCCTAATAACTAATTTTTGTTGTAATGATTTTCAAATTGATGGTTAGGTTTATTTTCACGCATATGCATGGTTTTTGGAATAGCTTTGCTTGGCTTAATCCGGATATTTTATTTATTTATTTCTCCTCTTTAACTTTCTTTAATGTTGACGATTTGAATAAAATTCATCCTTCTTCGAGTAAATTTTGTTTTGATGGTTTGTGATTCAATGAGTGAATGGTAACGTGATAATTGCTATCAATTCAGAAAATCAAATATATCTATATGTATATGACAAAAATAATCTTTATCTGAAAAGACAAACGACAAGATTGCTGCAGAATCTGCCGATTAACTTTCTTTTAAATTCAAAACTGCAATATTTCAGAGTCATAGAATGATTCATTGATTTTCCTCCTAGATTCTGCTGAAAAAGAATAGGACTGTGATCATATTTTGAGAAATCTCTTGCATATCGTAATTGTTTCAAAAATTGAAATGTTACCCATATTTCTGTATCTATTATTGTTGACTTCAAGAATGTTATGACATTATAAAAATTCTCTTTTTCGATTCAAATTAATCTGCAAAATCTGTTGCATAATTGATATCAATATAGAAAATTCCACATACTTATCTGCTTCATAAAGTCGCATAAGGAATAACGACCAATTAACTAAATCCCTGCTAGGCAAGTAAAACGTTTTTTCCATTATCTCAGAATTTTAACCTCGATTTGGGATTAATGAACTCCAGAATATTCAAAGTGAAAACATGATGTGATTTCAATGAATAATGAAAAAACGTTGTTTACTTATACAATATGCACAGTACTACGAAGTACAGCTCAGCAATTCTTTTATGTAGGACACTTGAGAGGTTTATTGGATAATTACATTAAAGTACAGAAAATTGCATTGAGCTTGACATGAACAGCTAAGAAACAAACGAGAGTTCTTCATGTCATGCTTACATGAAATCAATTTGTTGTCCTTTGTTGAAGGAATTTCTACGTAAAAATGTATTTACGATTTAACCTTAGAGTTTTGGTTTAACTTGAGGGATTTCTTTAAGCTGAATGACTTGAAATTTCTCTTTGGTTGAGAAAATTATAGGAAACCCCATTTTAAAAGCTTGACATCTAACTATCATCCAAACAATTTTTGAAACTTTGTTTGTAAAGAAGGTTTGAAGACACGCCAAGCCATGAAATTTTATCACATAAAAATACATTTCAGTTTTAAACAAACCTAACGGCTACACCATTTTTAAAAATTAAATACAATTACATCGATGCTAATACGCGTCGATTGGCATCTCAATGATTGAAATCGCATGTTCAGTTCAAGGGATATAGCACATGACAGCAGTGACCTTCAAGGGGTCAAAACAGCAAACCACCCCCCCCCCCGGAGTTTCCAAAAACTAATCAGCTTTCAAAATTGCAAAGACGCTTCGATTGACACCTGAATGATACGATACGACTTTATTTACGTGAGTTGTGCTCGTGGAAAACCCGTCCGCGAACGCACGTACATACGTACACACATACATACTTCTTTCTAAAAACACATAAAATATACTCTACAAATCTCAAAGCGTATATGTTGAAAATTTTATTGTAAATTTTCGAGGCGATTTCAAGATCTTTCCATATACTGGGAAGTTAACAAAACAAAATGTACTGAGAACTCTCTGGACCAAAAAAGTTCGGCACATAGAACCCACTACCGAACCATGAAATGGCTTACAGAATTTTTTGACAAAGATTTACGTGGAAACATTTCCGCAACATTCAAAATGTATTTCCAAAATTCGCGTTCTATGCACCTAACTTAAAGAAGCGTCTAGTAAATGGTGCTCATAATCGTCCATGCGAGCATCTCACAGCATGGCAATACGATGGAAAGATTTAGGTTCACATATACTCTATTCGACAATGTTCATCCAACACAAGCCTTTATAGTGCGTACCGAGGCAGCTATCGCTGCTGTAGAGGGTAGTGTAACTGAGGATCCAGATTTATCGATTCGACGCCGTTATTAACAGCTTGGCTGCTGTCCGTCCACTGTATGGAAAATTTTGAGGAAAGACTTGGGCCAAAACCCTTTACGATCCAACTAGTGCAGCATTGGTCATTGGTTCCATTAATATGTAATAGTAATATTCGTACTTTCCGTGAATGAGCAGAGAATGAGTTGGAAGTTTACGCGCAGTTTTACCGTCGAATCATTTTCAGCGACGAGACTTATTTCAGTCTTAATGGGTACCAGTACCGAAGCGTTCATATAAGCCGATTCCCATCGGCTTCCCTTCCCAAATATGTTCCAAAAATGTCTAACACTTCATTTTTATAAGGGAATGAAGTGTTTATTTACTTGCATGCATCACTGTAAAGATGCACAATCGTTCCACTTGATCTCAGTGTTTATTCCATCATACTCCATTCTCTTCATTCTACACATTCTCATAGTTCCATAATAGCCAGCAAAGCGATCAACATCCGTAAGAGTTGCAGCAAAGCTTTCCGAGTCTCGAATTCATCAATAATTTAAGGTGCCGTGGGCATTCAACTCCCGTTTGTTGGAATAGCAGCTCGGTTTTCCTCAATAGGATATGGAAACAAATCAAAAAGCCGGTAGCGTTCCCGGCTTGCGAATCAGCTGTGAAAATTGATGCTAGAAAATCATCGAAAACTCCTAATTACAAATACATACTGTTGCAATAGTCTATATGTCTATACCTTGATTGTTGTAGCAGGAAATTCACGTAAGCGCTACTAGTAAGCTACAAAATTTCTCTATATGCTCATAATATACTGTTTTGTCTGTTAAGGGTCCATGTCTTTCAAATAGTAAGCGGCTTACCCACAGTAATTTTTCACCCCTCGCCACTGATGGGTACGTGAATAAATGATCATTTTCGTTGTGAGGATAGTTCTCAAAAGAAAATGAAAGCCCGATTATATTCCAAAAAAGTCACTGTATGGTCCGGTTCTCATGCCATTATTGGTCCTTTCGTTTCAAATCCGATGATGGAATCAACATTACCGTTAATGACGATCGCTATTGTAAAATTATTCGTATTTTTTTTGGATTCCCAACATCAATGCCAATCGTCTGAGGGATAAATGGTTCCATCAGCATGGCGCAACATACTAATATGTGTTTATTAGGCTGAACCTTTGGTAAACGAATCATCTCAAGGAAAGGACCTGTGAACTGGCCCAGATCATGTGATTTGACTCCATTGGACTACTTTTTGTGAACGTACGCCATATTATTTGTCTATGCTGATAAATCAGCAACTATTTATTGATGACTTGGAAGCTAATATTTCACGGGTTATAGTCGAAATAAGGCTGGCTTTGCTGTATAATGTGAATCGTGTCAAATATTTTTTTTTCGAACTTGAAGTACAATGACTGAATACAGACTACTAAATTTATCCATTTCAACAACAAAAAGAAAAGTTGCAAAGTTCATTAAGAAGGTAAAACTGTTTCCTATTTTTGATTTTACATTTTGCTTACGATATTCAGGCTTCATAAGCGTTGACTTCCTAGTTTAGTATAATACTGGAAAATTCTGAAAATTAGATGTGAAAAGCAATAAAATAAAAATCAAGGGAACAGGGGAATTATTTGATATATAATTAAGTTTGAAAGTTCCTTGAATCCACACTCCAGAAAGAATTTGAGTGGGTAAAGTTTTAGATTTTTTACATAATAGGTTTAGCAAAATGAAAACTGGAAAACATATTTTCTTACATTAAATCAGCGTGCTAAGATTTTATATTGTATTCAGTTTTATTTCGATAATTTAATAAAAATGTCAATATTCATCCCAACTTCAGAAGTTTTTCTTAGAAAAATAAATAATTTGGCGCCTGTTTAAAAAAATTTTCTTTGCTTTTAACACAATATGAAATATTTGACAAATTTATAAGTTGAATTAAATCAAATTCAAATTGTTTTCTGCAGCCGTTGCGTCGCTGAGGGCGAAGTCAGCTCACTCATTGCAAAACTCTTCTATAGTCCTTGACAGTAAAACTTACGCTTCTAGTAGTTTTTCCGCCTTGCAAAACGGCACTTCCAACTCAACACTAGCAATTGTCCCAGAAGAAATAGACTTTCAACTATGGATGCGATCGAAAAACACATAATGTTTGACAAACTGAGACACCGTGGGATCAAATTTCATAGATTAAAATGAATATGCCCGATTATTTTAGCAGTGCCCAAAGCGGAATTAATTTTAAGTAGGTTTTTAATATGTAAGCAAAAAAAATATCTGAACCCAATTTTGTGGCTCACTTTTCATTTATTATACAGTGTATGTATGCTTACCTGTCATAGTCCATGTATTAATGACCAGCAACTATTTCATTACAAAATATAATTAGCTAAATAAGTTAATTGTCTTGGAAATACCTAAATTATTTGTCCTAAAATATCCAAGAAATTATTTTAGCAGGTCAAAATGCAAGATGTGCGATACAGCCACATGCAACATATGTTTTGCCAAACATTATTGTTTTCAAACATCTTCAAAATATTTATCAAAAGTAACACTAATTGCACTTTAATTGAGTTGTATAAATAAATAATCATGACACCTCATATTTGACGCAAAAAGGTATTTTTAAGTTTCTAAAATGAAAATTTGCAGCCAGGCTCTAATTGTTAAGCTGCGTTTAAAGTTTGGAAACTTTCCAGAAAATAACTGTAATTGGTGCAAGACTCGAAATCGAAATTTTCATCATTTCAAGGTCTCTTGAGTATTTGCAAAATCTCTTTGCAAAGAAATATGTATGTATATGTATGTTTATGTACGTAACGTACATGTGTACATTTGTGATCAATATTTCATATTATATCCCGAAAACAAAGTTATATTAACTTTGTTGAGGTAACGAAAGAAGCAATGACCCGAATTGATTAGATTTTGGCAAAATTAAGCTCGGCAGTATGTTGTTTTGTTTTGACATACCAAAGGTAATTTCTGTCTGCCACGACATAACACGAACAAAACGTTGTATTAAATTGCATCAATAAATTAATTATAAACAATATAATAAAAATTATATTTTTCGATCGGATTTGCACTTGCGACAATCAAGGCTTTGTACGATCGGATGCTTTCAACAATATTTATCGATCGAAACATTGTCGTTATATAATGCAAAAATATTCATGTATAAACGATAAATATTTTGAGGAGATAATAATATCAACATTGACTCACTGCACTTACTACAATTAGTCATTATTATTAGTATATAATGTAATATTAATTTTAGTATTGCTTTTATTGTTTTGACGCATGCATTTTTGGAGAGTTTTTCGTGTGAACTTGAAGAGTCGCACCTTGCGGCTTGTAACAAACATCTTGGTAATGTTCATCGTCTTCATTTTGTTGTTATAAGCGAAACTTGATGCAACAATGTATCTTTTCTGCTTCAAGTGTGCTAAAGAGGCAATTCGTACCTACACAGCTACCAAATTTAAATCACAATTATGATTAGTCGCAATTGCATGCTAATCAAAAACGCACTCGCTGCTTTCTTGATATTTTCGTCATTGATGCTTATGATCTGATTAACAGCTCGATGTTAGTATTACTTCTTCGTAGCGCACGATTAGCATTGACATAGAATCACTATTCTAGCGTCTATACTCCAAACGAATTTGGGACACCTTCAATATGTTACATTGTTGAGCAAAAACTGTTATATAACAATTTAATTCTGTACATTTAAATGTAATTGTCGATTTAAAAGCCTATAAATGGCTCATGACCTCAAATAAAGTCATAAAGATTGCAATAATACTTATTAATAATAAAGGTCATAACGGTTGTGTGTGTCTAAAGAATGTCCCGAAAATATGAAAATTGCTCATTTTCCATGTTGCCCACTTTTTAGTTATTAGGAAAGTTATTGTTCCGAAAATCGAAATATTCATTACGTTTTAAAGTTTTAGAAGCAAATTAAGAGAAGTTTTAGAAAGAAGTATGTTCATGTGTGTGTTCGTACATACGTTTGATTACTTTCTTTCTAGAGCGATATCTAACAAAGACAAATGCTTACCGATGTTGTTGGGATGTTAATCAAAGCGTCTTAGCAATGACCTGGGCCGATCAGATATTCATTAGATTCAGTTGGTTAGTTAATTTTTTTTTGTTTTTGACACATCCAAGGTCATTTCTATTACGCATCATATCTCAAGGCAAAACATTGCATTAACTTTGTTGAGGTCTCAATCGATATTTGAAGGTATTGAAACACAACCGTTTTTTTTTAATTTAAAAAAATGCAAAACATTACTTTATTAACATACCAGTACCTATATGGGAAGTTTTTGTAATCGCCTCGAAAATCGAAATTGAAATTGAAGACCTCGGTGCAAGAAGAGAACAAGTCCATTGTTCAAAACTTTTCAAAAACGAAGAAAAACGTTATAAAATTTTTTTTTAAAAAATTTCATTTTTATATTTCCCATTATTTTAGACTTTGTCACTGAAAAACCGAATTCAATAATATTTTTAAAAAAAAATTATTCGTCATATGATATTAAGGTTTATGTATTGGAGTTGTCCCGTTTTTGCTCCAAATACATGTGTTTTTATTAGTTTCCTTGAAAAAAAAAGAGAGAATAGTGACAAAAGCATCATATATTTTTAAAATATAACAGTATATTACATGTTTGCTGTATAACAAAAACAATGTTGTATTTTGATAATAGTAAACTTAGTTTTGCCCACGAAACACAGACTGTTACAACTCCATTTCCTTTACTATCTTATGAAATATTGGTTGAAGCTGTATCGTTCTTCCACACAAACTGAGAGAATATTTTTCTTCATATATGTCAATAAAAAAACAACAACCAGCAAACAGTGGAGCTGTCTGCTTCTTGCACCGAGGTCTTCAATTGTCGCCTTTCCTTGCGTTTTGAAGTCTCTAGAGTATATTTAAATAGTTTTTAGAAAAAGAGATATATGTGTGTGTACGTACGTTCGTGGACAGATTTTCCTACGAGCATAACTCACGTAAACAGTCGTATCGCCTTCGTTGAAGTGTTTTGCTGATTATTTTTGGCGACACTTCGGTCGGGGGTGTTTGTTGTTTTGACCTTGTGAAGGTCATTTCTGTCATGCGTTATATCTCGTGAACAAAATATAGGATTTGCTTGATTGATACGTCAATCGACGCGTAATAACATTTTTGTGATGCTCTTAAATTTATAAAAAAAATCGCTCAGGCAGTTTATTAATTTAAAAAAAAAAAACGTGGAAAATTAGTGTTTTTTCATAAAAAATTATATTTTAACCTGATTTGCACATCGCAATAATAAATGTTTATAAAATTTGTAAAGAGTCATCAATTTTTGTTGAGAAACCAACAAAAATGTTTCCCATGATAACGAAAAAAATTCAATTAAAAATAAAACATCATTCAAAGTCACCATGTAAAAAGGGTTCATACGAGTGATTATACCTTATATCTCTTATTCTAAAGACATTGTTGTACAGTCAATGAAAGTATATTAATATTTGCATATTTTGAGAAGATTTTCAATTGTCTTCACAGCACCGTGTTTTAACTTTAATGAAAAAACTGCTAAAATTTTGAAAACCATTTGCATTTGCGGTAATCAACGTTTTGAATGGTAAAATTTTTTGTAGACAACATTTTCTAAGATCAAATGCTTCAAAAAGCTTTCATCACATAAAAAATTGTAGTTTTTACTAGTTTTGTTCTTTAGTATTCCTGAGATTTTAATTACTTGCTCCATCATCATATGTTTCCTTTTTACATGCAATTAAACCGATTTTTGACTGCATAATCAATGTTTCTCAAGACCAACAGAAAATAAGAAATAATTATTAGTTTCATTGATGTAAACTCGTAAAAAATACAAATTCAGTGATTATGCCGAAGTGCTGGCAGTTTTGAACGCAACTATTCAAAGTGGTCATCACGCGAAAAACCCTCTTCAGTGGGCGTAATAACAAAAACTGCATTCATTTTTACTAGCGCTCTTTTGCCCTTCAAATATCGATATGAAAATAACAAATAACGTAGAAATGGCTTTGTAACTCCCCTCCGATTGATCCGCGTGAATATTCAATCAACGTCTCATGCACCAAAATCCTTACGTAATCAATGGACGCTCACGTAGATGATATGATTGATATTAACTCACTTCAATTACTGTTAAAAGTACCTCTCATTATTATTATATACAGAAGTGCTATTTTTAAGTATTTTTATGTTTAATATATTTAATATTTATGTAGACATTACTGCGAAGTTGACCGTGTGGTCCTCAAGGGTCGCACCTTGCGGCTTGTTAACTTAACAAATTTTAATTAAAATTAAATTTTTCACCTGATTTATGGAACACAGTAATCAATTTTCACAAAATTTATATACTTGAAGCAGTGCTTGTAAAAACATAGTCAAATCTTTTTCTCATGATTACAAAAAACATTAAATAAACAAGCCGCGAGGTGCGACCCTTGAGGTCCACACGGTCAACTTCCCAGGAATATCTACATAAACATCAACAACATTACAACAATGAGAGGTATTCATAGCAGTAACAGGAATGAGTTAATATGAATCATATCGTCTACGGGAGGGTCCATTGATTACGTAAGGTTTTTGGTCGATGAGGACAGATTGAATATTCACGCGGATCAATCGGTGGGGGCCTTTTTGGTCTTGAACATTTTTGTTGGTTTTAAAAATTTAAGCATTTTTTTTAATTAAAAGACTATAAAAACTATTTAAAATCTGCTAAAATTATGCAAATATTTTAAAACTTTGATTGAATTTACAACAATTTTTTAGAATAAAAAATAAAGTAAAAGCATTCGTATGAACCCTCTTTACATGGTAACTTTGAATGATTTTTTTATTTTTAATTTAGTTTTTTTTTATAATCATGGAAGAAAATTTTACCGGTGTCTCTTCAAAAACTAATGAGAATGTATAAATTTTATAAACTGGTATTACTGTGCGGTGCAAATCACATTAAAAAATATTTTTTATAAAAAAAACATAATTTTTCGCATTTTCTTCTATTAAATTAAAAAAACGGCTGAAACGAATTTTTATATTGTTGAAAACTTCACAAAGATGTTAATACACGTCAACTGACACCTTAATGATCCAAATATTATATCTGATTCGTGAGATATAGTGAATGATAAAAATGACCTTGAAAATCTTGATGAGTTTTAATGATTTTTTATTTTTAATTTAATTTTTTACGTTTTCATGAGAAAAGGTTTTGATGGTGTTTCTACAAACATTGTTTAGAAATTTTATAAACATTGATTACTATTTTTCGCAAATCAAGTTAAAAGTTTATTGTTTATGAAAAAACCCTACTTTTTTGCACTTTTTTTTCTTAAATTAAAAAACGGCTCCAAAGATTTTTTTAAAAATTTGAGAGATTCACACAAATGCTAATACGCGTTGACTGACACCTTGTTCAAGGAAATCGTACGTTTGGTTCGCGAGATATAACGCATGACAGAAATGACCTTCAAAGGGTCAAAACAGCAAACCCCCCCGACCGAAGTATCCCAAAAACTAATCAGCTCTCAAGATTGTAAAGACGCTTCCATTGACATCTTAACAAAGTCGATACAACGTTGCTTACGTGAGTTATGCTCGTAGAAAATAGTGTCCACTAACGTACGTACGTACGTACACACACACACACACATACATCTCCCTTTCTAAAAACACTTTATATATACTCTATAGACCTCAAAACGTAAAGAAATGTTGAAAATTTCAATTTCGATTTTCGAGGCGATTACAAGAACTTCCCATATACTGGGAAGTTAAAAATAAAAAATCATTAACAGTCATCATGATCTTCAAGGTCATTTCTGTCATTCACTATATCTCACGAACTAGATATAATATTTGCATTATTAAGGTGTCAATCGACGTGTATTAACATCTTTGTGGTTTTTTCAACGAATTTTTATAATTCGTTGCAGCCGTTTGTTTTCAATTTAATAGAAGAAAATTCGAAAAATTAGGGTTTTTTTCATAAAAAATATTTTTTTATCCTGATTTGCACAACACAGTAATACCAGTTTATAAAATTTATACATTTTTATCAGTTTTTGAAGAGAAACCGGGAAAACTTTTTTCCATGATTATAAAAAAACTAAATTAAAAATAAAAAATCATTCACAGTTGCCATGTAAAGAGGGTTCATACGAATGATATTAATTTATATCTTTTATTCTAAATAAATTGTTATAAATTCAATTAATTTTTTTAAATATTTGCATAATTTGAGAAGATTTTTGATAGTTTTTACAGTCTTTCAATTGAAAAAACTGCAAAAATTTTGAAAACCATCAAAATTTCAATCAAATTTGCATTTGTGGGAGTCAACGCTTTGAATGGTAAAATGTTTTATAGTCAATACTTTGCAAGATCAACTGCTTTAAAAAGCTTTCATTAAATAAAAATTGTAGTTTTTAGTAGATTCACCATCCATCATGTATCATCATTTGTTAAACATTTTACTTTTTACATGCAATTGAACCTATTTTTGACTGCATATTCAAAATTTACCAATAGAATGTATAAAGTAATTATTAATCTCATTGATGTAAAATCGTGAAAAAATATAAATTCAGTGATTATGCTGAAGTCATGGCAATTTTGAACGCAACTATTCAAAATGACCATCAAGCGACCAAATCTCTTCAATGAGAGTAATAACAAAAACTGCATTCATTTTTGCTTGCGCTATTTTGTGCTTCAAGCATTGATATGAAAATAAGAAATACCGTAGAAAAGGTCCCCACTGATTGATTGATCAAATCAATCTACCCGCATCCACCAAAAGCCTTACGTAATCAATGGACCCTTCCGTAGACGATATGATTCATATTAACTCCTTCCTGTTTCTGCTATGAATACCTCTCATTGTTATTACTTAAAGTACTATTATTTTCAAAATTATTATTGTGTTTAATGTTGTTGATGTTTATGTAGATATTACTGGGAAGTTGACCGTGTGGACCTCAAGGATCGCACTTCGCGGCTTGTTTTGAAATGGTATTCGCACATCTGGCAATGTTTTAAAAATTCAAATTGTGCTTTGAGTCTTAAGTAATTTAAAATTCATTGTTTTTTTCTCAATAGAAAAAGGAATTCATATAAAACCAATAAACCATTTATAATTAAACTACTAAGGAATTAAAACGAACGATATCACCTAATTTCACTTATTCTAATGATGGTATTGATCGACACGTTTTATCGTTGGTAAGATTTGGTAAAATTTTTAATGAATTTAGTACAATCGTTTTCAAATTTAATAAAGCACTGCGAAAACTTTAATTCCAAAAAGCAATTTTCTCGATTTGATTTGCACTTACAAAAATCATAATTTTAAAGAATCCAAGTAGGAGTACCAAAAGAAAGATTTATAAAAAATAAACAAAAACACACAGACTCTATTCACTTACTGTAACGGATCATTGTCATTATTATTATTTAAAGCATTTTTGTTTTTATCTTTGTTTTCAATAACTGTGTAAAGATTACTGGGAAGCTGTTCGTGTGGCTCTCAAAAGTCACACCTTACGGTTTGTTACGAGTAATTTCCAGTATTTATGGAAGTTATTGGAGTTGGTCCGAAAATTGCAATGGAAATCGAAATTCTCAATATTTCTTTACGTTTTAAGATTTTACGAGTATTTAAAAGTGTTTCTGTAACGAAGTGTGTACATTTATGTATGTGCTTTCTTTTTTTTCCAGAACGATATCTCAAGAAGGCATTCGTAGTGACTTAGCCAAGGTGTCCATCGAAACGTCTTAGCAACTACCCGAGCTGAAAATCTGAAAAAATATAATCACCACTGAAGAAGGAAGCAACTTACTCCCGAAATATATATATGGGAAAAATTAAATCATTAATACAAGCAATTATTATTATTATTCTTGATGTAATGACCATAAAATAATTACCCATTACCAGTTCTAGTAAATAAGGTTGATTTGAATAATATCACTTCATATCCTTATTCTCATGATATATTTGTGGTTTTGATCAACGCTTAGTATCATTCATACAATTTGGTAAGCATTTTGGTAAATTTTTTACAATTTTTTTATTTAGTACCGGTTTTCATAATTACAAAAAATATTCAAATCAATACATAGAAAATCGTTATAATAAGTTAAGGATAATACGATTAATATTGCCTTTTTCCAATTACAGTCTTGTCTCATTTTTACCTACGTAACTACTAAAAAAATACAATAAATAATAATTAATAATAATGATATATTAATTATTATTAATTGTATTTTTTTAGTAGTTACGTAGGTAATACTTAAAACTAGATCGTGTAAACCTCAAAGGTCGCACCGTCCGCTTGTTTATTTATGACTTACACTCTAACTTTGGCAGTAAAAAATTCCTGCTCAGGAAGTTACTTAAAATAATTGTTTTATCGTCTACAATTATGCAACCGAATTTGGTTTATAAAATTATCGCACACTATATTTTTTTTAAAGTTTTTATGAATAAAGATCATCTAAAGAATATCATTATTTATCTTGAAGGCAAACGAAAAAGTCCTTAAAAATATGTTTGAAGTAGTTCTTTGCATTCATTCGTGATTGAATTTAATTTATTCTTCTTGCAGTGGTCAAGTTTTTGATAGGTTTCACTGTATATGCTTAACATATTGTGTCAAACCACGAATTGAATTAAAAAACATCAACTAGCGACATCAATTGCTAGTGTCAAAATCGTTTACTTCCAAATTTAATTGTCCCGTAGGTTTATGATCCAATTCGATCCTTAAATATTTCACGTGATTGGTGAGCACGAGCAGTAGCGTAAGCAGGATTTTGATAAGGGGGGGGGTTCTATTTTTCAAGTCTTCTGTAGATGAAGTAAAATGCTGGTGGAATTTCGCAAGTATGTTTTTAGTCGTCGTAATGTTGAAAATGATCGTTCGTTTGTACACGTAGATACTGGGAGAACAGCCAATATCTCTAGCAATTTCAATATATTCGGCATAATGTTTGAATTACATATGCTTAACCAATCTATGGCCGTTTTTGGGCGGTTTACTACTTCAAGATGCCCTATCTTTCTGAACCACAGAGTCAACTCAGCATTCAATTCTTCTTCAAGGGGGGGGGGGTTGAACCCGTAAACCCGCCCCGCCTTGAGTACGCCACTGAGCACGAGGCTTCTGTCGTTATGCATGGGCAATTTCCTGCAAAAATGACAATTACTGTCTTAGTAGGACTTGCAAAAAGCTCTTGGCCTACCTACTGCTAATATTCAAGCCAAACTGCATCCATTCAGACACAACTTCGATAAATCTGCCCGGGATTATGATGGCCACGTTGACCGTGTTTGCGACGACTTTGATACCATCTTCCTTCAGTGCCAACAAAAAATTGTCCATTGTCACAAGCCATAGAAGTGGTGAAAAAACTCTTCCTTAAGTGGCTTTCCTGGCCACGTACCTATTGATAGTCACGTAACCGATGGATGAACTCACTATTATTCCTGTAAATAGTGTGTCAATCTAGTTACATAAGCTCATATGAGGACCTTTCTCTCTAGGCTCACGACATATGGCATCCGGTTTAACGTTTTGTAACGCCCCTTCTATATACAAGACAGTGGAAGATGCCTCCAACAGTAGAGACCGCAAAGTGCAATGCCGTTTCTAAGGACCTTCTCCTTATAGAAGCAAACTGTGGCCGTGATGAAGGTTTACATTAACTTTTATATTTTCTTGGAAAGAAAGTAAGTCAGAATGATTGGCCAAGAATCCTTGACACTGCTATGGTTTATTTTTCCCGCTTTGGGTATATAAATCACTCTAACCAGTCTCCAGGCTTACAAGATGCAACCAAGCTGGAGACATCTGATTTAGATTCTTTGCACCCAGAGAGCTAGGTGTAAAAGAGATTTCTGGAACATTATTGGCCTGATGTCATCCAGTGTATGAAATTCAAGAGGTAAAAATGATCTCACCGCCCAATTAGCTATCTTGGCATTTACGATACACCGTATATCGTCATGCTATCGAACCTCTTTGAAGCATCTTTTCTTGACTAAATCAGAGCTCTCAGGTAAGTGCTGTTACAATAGCGCAATAAATTGCTTGTCTTTTGTACTAGCCCAGTCACAGGCCACATTCTAGATGAAGCTAGATGAGCTTCTGCTCACTACACGAACTCTTTAGAGTCTGGATGCCTCCACCATTGACTCTTAAAAATCCTTTCATGAAGTATTTTTTGCTCATCTGAAAACACTAGGACTATTCTTGAAATTGAATCATTTATTTGGCAATTTGCTAACCTTGGCTACATTATATGTGCTGTCTTTCTTAAAGACCCTATCTACCGGCTCCACCTAGTCCACTGACTCCCCAAGCGTAAACTTTCCAATCCTACCTCAACGATGTTTGCAAATCTTGGCCTGTCGCCTTTTCGAGCATTTGTAAACGTGCAGTGCACGACAATATTTCGATGTTGAAGATACAATGATTCAATAAGGAAGTCCTGTCCTAAGCAGTCTCCCTCAATCATGTCCATTTCAGAAATCCCCACGCAAGTGTCAGGCCCAAACCCTCAGTTTGTAGGTTTGCTATCGTTACTACATATCCAAACAGTAGTTCCCAGCAGATATTGGTACAATTACCATTAATATTGCTACTACTCTACAAAGTATGATAAGCATTAGCTTAACTATGATATACCCCCCGTGCACCGGCTAGCAATGTTCTCTTGAAAATTTGCAGGTATACCTTTCCTAGCGTGAGGAATATTCTACTCTGCCTGCCTACAATGATGATGCCAAATTCGTATCCATAAGGATAACGAATAATTTTACACCATCCTTAGATAGCTCGTCATTGATGACTTGCCATTCCAACATCGATATGTATGGATTCTGAGCCTGCAGGGCAATGAACAGTCACCTTTTTTCCACGCCGTCATTTAAGATCCAAACGCTGCCTTTCGGCTACCGTCTGTTAAATAAATTCCTAAGAAAAGACATTTGTACACTTCAGCACTCGAACTCCGTACTGCTAATTTTCAGTCCGAAAATTTGGGCATATTGATGCCGAGATTATCTTCTCCACCATCTTCCAATGCGTTCCTTTAGAGACTACTTCGTTTTTTTTTGAAACGGAGCCTATCTTGTCTGTAGATCTAACTCTCTTACTTTTCTCAAACTGAACTTTTTTGGAATTGACTGTCGTGTTTCAAAATGGTATACCAAACCTAGTGAACTCGTCAACACACCTTCCGCCCAAAAAATGCTTGTTCGTTTTTCTACGTCCACTTTTCCGCCTTTTTTTGAGAAGGGTTGCAAGCAAACGTTAAGCAGTCTGGTACTTCTTCTTTCGCTTACACTTTTGGCCTCCATACCGGCAAAAAGATTCTCCACTGTTCGTAGACTAGCTCACTTACAGTGTCCAGCTCTTCCCGACCCGACATGTGGCGCTGAGACTCTAGCCTCCCACTCTTTCTCTTCAACTTTTGATCGCTGCTAATACGCAGAGAAAAGTCAGATCTTTCTCCATAACTGCCGGTAGTTGCCACTAAAGCTACCATTGACGATATCTCTGATACCTCAGATATCGCTGCTTCCGATTGTTTCGGTTTCATGTCGTAAAAACTTCTCTGTTGGTCGGGATAGCTTGTGTGTTATTCATTATTACGCTCTTTTCGAGCGCCGCGATGAGTTCCGCCGGAGGCCCTCTAGCTATTTGCCAACTAATGACTCCTCCCCCTCTATCCTGACCACGAACTAGAGTTTTAAGGGGGGAGCCTGCTTTAGACGCTTCAAAAAATCGATGTTTTTTTTTGTTGCATAAATGTCATCCTACACTATCCAAGTATGTGTCCGAAAAAATTTCAGAAGCAAATTCGAAATATTTTCGGAGTTACAGAAGAAATAGTGAGCAAGCGACGAACATGTATACGAGTGCCCGGATCGCTCGGAGCGCGCGCGCTGCGCCCCTCGATCTATTGTATGTATTATAATGCATAGGGACTTACGGTCCTTCGAGACCCTATTAACTGTTCGTAGAATGTCTTTATCAGCAGGGCAACTCTATGGACCAGGAATCGCTGATAAGCATATTAATGCGGTAAGTTCGAGAAAATTGCGATTTTTTATGTACGAAAACTTTGCCGCGCGATTTCTCGGCTTTTCATTTTTACAATTGTTCCTAATTGGCGGGAAAGATAGAGAAAATAATAAAGGTCCTATCGTAACGGGACAAAAAGCATTGTATTTGGGATTAAATTTTCTTCTAATTGAACCTAAAAAACCTTAAGAAAGTTAAGATTAACCTACTTTTTAAACAATCAACAGTGAATTTTTTTCCCAAAAAAATGATTTTTTTTAATTTGCGAATTTTTTTTGAATTTTTCACTTTTTCTGGAATTTTTTTTGGTTTAACTAGAAACTATACTATTGAAAAATGATTTTTTTTTGGTTCGCTTGTTTCTGATGGAAACTGCGACCAGGATCTTTCCCGCCACACGAGAAATACATACTCGAGGCGCCTCGGCGAAATGCTTGTACGAAGAATAATATTACATGTAGCATAATAAAAAAAAATGAGAAGACTCTTCAAAGATGTAATAATAAATGCTGAAAGTTTCGTTTTAATCGGACATTTCTTTCCACCCCAAAAAAATTCTTGAAAATATCGATTTTTTGAAGCGTCTAAAGCAGGCTCCCCCCTTAAAGAATTTCTTCGTATAAATTACTCTTATCATTTAAATTGTCAATAACTACGGTACGCGCGGTTACGATATTTTCCATCGTACTGCCTGCAATGAATAACCCATAAATGTAAGCAAATGCGTTGGCTTTAAAGTGTGCGGATAGTTATAATAAAGTAGTAAAAATAAATGTTTATGTAGCAGAGTAGTTATGTATACAGAAAAAGTGTTGTGGTGGCCACGCTACATACGCTTTCGCCAAGTTAACATATTTTTGTTTTTTAGTCTATTTTATATCTATTTATATTAAAAATCACCACGTTCTATAGACTCCTCGCGACTATTCACTTACCTCTTAGCTCCAATCTTGATTCAATTGTAATCCAAATCGTAAAAATTCTTTAGCTGTACTTTGTTTTGAGTTTCAGTGGAATCGCGAAACACGGAGCACCACTGACTAATGGTGTTTCCCCTCGAAAAAACACCGTTTCCTTTCGATAATTTTGGGAATCATGGAGTTTTTGTATAATAGCCACAAAGTAAACTTACTTCAAATCTAGTAAACACCCATCACTGACTGTTAAATGTAATTCAGTCATAAGACTACAGAAATATTCGGAAGAAAACACTTACCGGTATCCAGAAGAATGGAAAACGAGAAACTCAAAGAAACACACTACTCTTGTAGATTTAAAAAAAATTATTTAACAAAAACCTTTAACTATTTATTCATTAATTCGTGTCAACACTTAGGTGCTTCCAGTACTGGATCATTTTTGCTGCAGCCGCTATCACCATTGTTATCATGGCCACCTCTGCTTTTCCATGTTTTTTTTCCAAATTACAGCCTTGCCGAAATTCTGTGCATACTTCGGGATCCTGGAAAGTAATCAACAATTTCAAACTATACGACGTGGTTGGCCAGTTGGCCTACTTTTTTGCGATTGTATTTTGATGATCATAAGTTACACCAAACTTGCATCTGTCATTTAGCACAAAAAAATGTAGCCATCGTTTTCTATATAAAAGATTACTCTGACCCTCAATTACTGCTAACAATTTAAATATGGTCACTTAAAAAATGCATTTGTTCTACTTGCGGTTGTCGTTCACCGCATAAAAGAAGATACACGTGAAAAACAAACTACGTTTTTTAGCGGCCAGTTTCTACTCAGGAACCATTGTTCCACTCACCTGTAACCTTCACCATAAAAGCAGAATACTTGCTGTCACACTGGCGTCCATTTAGCGAATATTAAAAAAAAATCCGACTAAAGTTTTTGAGATGTGGTTGGTATTTACTTCGTTCGCAGGTGATTGTACAGCGATCTATCTTTTATGGATGTGTGGTGAATTCGGTTATTCCATCTGACGTGATATCCAACACTTCCCAATTGTTAGATTCGTTTTGAATGAATAGTTGAATAAGACCAACATGTTTGATAATAACCATTCATAAAGAGTGGTAGACTTAACAGAATATAGAATCCTACGCTTGCCACTAACTTTGCTGCTGAGGAACTCTTTTAAACCATCCGCATTGCGTTGGAAAAACGCTTACATCTCGATTGTTCGTTGGTAACAAAAGCGGTCAGAAATCGCTTCCGTAACTTCCCAGTATAAAGAAAGTTTTTCTTATCACTTCGAAAATCAAAGTTGAAATTTTCAACATATCTTTACGTTTTGAGGTCTTTAGAATATATTTTAAGTGTTTCAAGAAAGAAGTATGCATGAGTATGTGTGTGTGTATGTACGTACGTACGTGTGTTTGTGGACAGTTTTTTCTACGAGCATAACTCATGTAAACAAAGTTGTACTGAATTCGTTGAGGTGTCAATCGAAGCGTCTTTGCAATCTTAAGAGCTGATTAGATTTTAGACACTTCGGTTTTTTTTTTAAATATTCTAATGAAGTCACAAAATTCATTAAAGAATTCGATACTAAATTCTCATTTATGCAAGAGTACGAGAAAATGTTCAACATATTCTAAGCTCCATTTTACGTTGATGTGTGTACAACTTCCCAGTAATATTTACATAAATATTAAAAATATTAAACACAATAATAATTATGGAAATAATAATACTTTTAATAATAAAAATGTACCTCTCATAAAAGTTATTGGAATGACTTAATATTAATCATAACATAAAGATTTTCGTGGATTGGTTTGATTTAATATTCACGTGGATCAATCGGAGGGGGGACAGGTTACAAAGCCTTTTCTATGTTATTTGTTATTTTCATATCGATGCTTGAAAAATGAAAGACCGCTAGCAAAAATGAATGCAGTTTTTGTTATTACGACAACTGAAGAGATTTTGTCGCGTGATGGCCATTTTGAACAGTTGCGGTCAAAACCGCTAGCACTTCGGCATAATCACTGAATTTGTATTTTTTCACGATTTTACATTAATGAGACTAATAATTATTTCTAATTTTCAGTTGATCTTGAAAAACATTGAATATTCAGTCAATAATCAGTTTAATTGCATGTAAAAAGTAAAATGTTTTACACATAATGATGGAGGAAGAAATTGAAATCTTACGAACACAAAAGCGTTGATTAGCTCAAAAGCAAATTTGATTGAAATTTTGTTGGTTTTCATAATTTAAGCAACTTTTTATAAAATTAAAGCAACTATTCAAAATCTGCTCAAATTATGCAAATATTATAAAACGTTGATTGACTTTATAACAAAGTCTTTAAAACAAAATATATAAACGCTTTTTACATGTTAACTTTGAATGATTTTTTTAATTTGGTTTTTTCCAGCATCATGATTATTTTCATATCGATGCTTGAAAAATGAAAGACCGCTAGCAAAAATGAATGCAGTTTTTGTTATTACGACAACTGAAGAGATTTTGTCGCGTGATGGCCATTTTGAACAGTTGCGGTCAAAACCGCTAGCACTTCGGCATAATCACTGAATTTGTATTTTTTCACGATTTTACATTAATGAGACTAATAATTATTTCTAATTTTCAGTTGATCTTGAAAAACATTGAATATTCAGTCAATAATCAGTTTAATTGCATGTAAAAAGTAAAATGTTTTACACATAATGATGGAGGAAGAAATTGAAATCTTACGAACACAAAAGCGTTGATTAGCTCAAAAGCAAATTTGATTGAAATTTTGTTGGTTTTCATAATTTAAGCAACTTTTTATAAAATTAAAGCAACTATTCAAAATCTGCTCAAATTATGCAAATATTATAAAACGTTGATTGACTTTATAACAAAGTCTTTAAAACAAAATATATAAACGCTTTTTACATGTTAACTTTGAATGATTTTTTTAATTTGGTTTTTTCCAGCATCATGAAAAAAAAAATCGCTGGTTTCTCTTCGAAACTTGACAGCAATGTATAAATTTTATAAACATTTTTTATTGAGCTGTGTAAATCAAGCTAAAAATTTATTTTTTATGAAAGAAATCCTAATTTTTCGGATTTTCTTTTATTAAATTAAAAGAACGGCTGAAACGATTTTTTTATAATATTAAAAATAGCACAAAAAAGTAAGTGCACGTCGATTGGCACCTTAATGAAGCAAATAGCATATTTGGTTCGTGAGATATATTGAATGATAAAAATGACCTTGAAATGCATGATTACTTTTAATGATTTTTTATTTTGAATTTAATTTGTTACGTAGTTATGATAAAAGTTTTGCTGTTTTTCTTACAAAAACATTTTGGAGTATATAAATTTTATATACATTAATTACTGCGTTATGCAAATCAGGTTAAAAACATATTGTTTATGGGAAAAAAACCTAATTTTTAGCACTTTTTTTAATAAATTAAAAAACCGTTCGAACAATTTTTTTACAAATTTGATTGAATGAATTGTTAATACGCGTCGATTGACACCTTAACTTTGCAAACTGTATGTTTGGTTCTGGAGATATAATGCATGACAGAAATAGCCTTCAAAGGGTCAAAACAACAAATCCCCCCAACCGAAGTGTTCCAAAAACTAATCATCTCTTAAAATTGCAAAGACGCTTCGATTAACACCTCAACAAAGTCGTGAGTTATGCTCGTAGAAAAAACTGTCCACGAACGCACGTACGTACGTACGTACACACACACATACATCTCCCTTTCTAAAATCACTTTATATATACTCTATACACCTCAAAGCGTAAAGAAATGTTGAAAATTTCAATTTCGATTTTCGAGGCGATTACAAGAACTTCCCATATACTGGGAAGTTAATAATTAAAAGTCATCATGATGACCCTCAAGGTCATTTTTGTCATTCACTATATCTCGCGAAACAAAGATAATATTTGCATCATCAAGGTGTCAATCAGTGCATCTTAACATTTTTGTGATGTTTTTGAATTTGAAAAGAAACCGTTGGAGCCGTTTTATATTTTAATAAAAAAAACGAAAAATTAGGGTTTTTTCATAAAAAATAAATTTTTAACCTGATTTGCACAACAAAGTTATGAATATTTATAAAATTTACAAACTCTTATCAGCTTTTGGAGAGAAACTTGCAAAAAAAAATCAATGAAGACAAAAGAAAATTAAATTAAAAATAAAAAATCATTCAAAGTCTACATGGTGACTTTGAAGAGTTCATACGAATGATATTACCTTATAGTATATCTCTTGTTCTAAAGACATTGTTGTGAAGTCAATCAAAGTTTATTAATATTTACCAAATCTGAGCAGATTTTGAATAGTTGTTACACTACAGTGTTTTAATTTTAATAAAAAAAATGTTTAAATTTTGAAAAAAAAATCCAATGAAATTTGCATTTGTGGTAATCAACGCTTTTAAGTCAATACTAGGCAAGATCATATGCTTTAAAAAGCTTTCATCAAATAAAAAAAATGTAGTTTTTAGTAGCTTTGGTTTTTAGTGCTTGTAAGATTTCAATCTCTCATGAAAAAATACAAATTCAATGATTATGCCGAAGTCATGGCAGTTTGAAACACAAAATTATTCAAAATGGGCACCACTCGACAAAATCTACATTATTCGTTCATTCGCATTAGAAGTAATTAAGGAATTTTTGGACACAACTTACATAGACTTTTAAATGTTATTATAGTTTTTGACTTCAGTGCATTCCGAACATTAAACTTTAGGGATGCATGTATGTATACTCGCGTTTGCTGTGAAGTTCAGAACAATCGCATGGAAACTCGTTAACCACATCAGCTTCTTTCCAAGACAACTCAAACCATCAGAGGAAGATTGAATTTCTAGGGTTAATCTATAGAATCAATTTCATGAGCCCCAAGTGAGCATGTGTGTCCATCGCAATCAAAAGCTTGTGAAAAATTAAGCGCCCCGCTCGTATGCTAAGTACATCGCGTTCCGCGACTTTGGGGGACCGCGAGCCGCTCAGCCAGGAAATCGCTGATCCACTGGACGTAGCTGTAATTGAGCGGCAATTATCGAAATCGGAAAATAGAAAAGCAGCGGACACTGGGCTCCCCACATGCGACTTTCACGCAGCTACATAGTCTCTAGAAGGCAAGCAGCCACGCCGGGAGTGGTCAATACGTGAGTGGGCTTGCGATTCTGATCGTTAAGGATACGCCAGATCCTTGCTAGTTCGAACGGAATCGCTTGAAATATTCGGGAACACTTTCTGAGCGCTCTAGTTTTCATTGTCTGCAAAATGCATACGCCGGGTGCAAATATAGCAGGCTACGTGAGCCTTTTCGGAGTGCAAATCATTCTGTTGATTACGTACTGGATTTTTGTTCGTTATGACGATGGACTCCTACCGCGGAGCCCGGACGAAGTTTCTGAAAAAGTGCAGCAAGATGAAGGATTAGAGGAAAAGCACGTTGCCAGCTACACCCGTAAGTGTTTGTTCATTCAAAGATAACTCGTACCATTCAATAAAAGTGGATAAACTTTTGAAACGCGCTGGCAACAATCTATGTTAGTTGTTCAAGATAAACTAAACTCATCCCCATTTCTTCCCCGAACGACTTTCAGGATGTAGATTGTGACTTTCGGAAATACTGAGGCAGATTTCGTGCAACGACAAAGCTGGAAATCATTTATTCAAAAAAAATGTATGGAGTGAAACTATCGCTCATCTAAATGATTGTTTTGCTGATTTCAATCAGCAAACTAAACTATTCCGCATTTTCGTAGAAAAGTTTGGTCTTTAGCCACTTTATTTGCTTGTCTCTTTCTTGTCTGCGGCAACTTTGCTCAGTTTCCTTATCGTCTAAGCTTCCTGCAAACGGTGCGGCGTTAATAATGAGCACTTTGCATTAAGGATGAAACTTTGCCTCGAAGCTGCTTGCAGAGCTGGTGATGCCACGTGAAAGTTAAACCGAGGGCATCAGGTGTGCCAAGCGATAAACAAGAGGTGGCATTAGAACATAAGCTGCTGCTGCTTATCGCGAGTTATTACCGAACGATTATATAATAAAACTTAAGTTCGTAACCTGCTTCGCGTCGTTAGTTAGTTTAGATGGTGTTTACCTTTCGAAACTTTTAATTGAGAACAATGATAAGGTGCGAAATCAACAATTTGTTCGATTTATGATCGATTTGTGTTTTCGTTTAATGAAAAGGATTTCGACTGGAAAAAGTTATTTTAGCAAAGCGATTCAATTTGAATCGCCTAGTATATAGATGATATTGCTGTATACTGAATGTATTCTTCAGGTCCACAAAAATAATATAATATAATTTGAAAATAAATAATTTTTACTATTTATTGATAAGATTTCGCACATCGCATCGTGAATTTTATATTTATTACAAAAGCCAATCAAGAACATCTCAGCAAAAATATAAAAAGAACTGAAAATTTTCGAGCAGTTTTCCAAAAAGGAAAACCGTGCTTTCTAGAGCTGATTATAGCTCCTCATGAAGAGAATTAGATAAGCAAGGGCTTGAGTGTTGAATCTAGTAGAAGTAAAAATGACAATGGCATGTAACCGCTTATAGTCTGACGATGATGACTACATACAAATAGTCAGAAGTAACTGTTTGACTTTTAGATCTTTGAACCATCATTCAATTTTTGATTGTTTGTATTTTAAATTTAAATTTTATTTAAAGTTCTTCATTCAAATGTGAAACTTTTGAAAGAATGAATGACTGCACAAAACAGTTGGCATTTGTAAAATCTAGCAGTTTAATAACTGAGCTGTGTTAGCTAACGCGTTTAAAATTGGAACTATCAGTAGCTTTTGTCGCTCTTGAAGGAACTTTCCAGCATTGAAATGAACAAAAAGTCACAGAAATCTGAAAATGTAGAAAAGCCTCATCAACTAGCAGAAATGAAATAAGCCAAGAGTGATAGTTAACTGTAGTTTTCATTTCTGTTAAAAAAATTGATTTCTCAATTAAAGGAAAATAATTTGATCTTAGATTGTCTATACTACAGACAAAATAAGACAAACCTCTTTTTTGTTTACATATCTTCATGGATGCTAATTCAGTCCCAAGTTAATAAATATGTTTGCTTATTTTGGAGTTTTAGATGAGAAAATGTAAGCCTAAACCTATTTAGGGATCTGGGCGGCTAGTTCACAAGTCCATTTCTGGGCTTCGGCAAATCTGCCCAATAAATTAATGGTTTCAGGCGCTGTATGGCATGTTGCGTCATCCTGTTGAGACTATTTGTCCCTTAGACAATTGCCATTGATGCTGAGAATCAAAAAAATACGAATCATTAACGTTCCGTTGTTTCTGTCTTAAAATTTGAAACGAAAGGACCGACAAGCAAACCGCCACATCCAGTGACTTTTTTGGAATGTATTAGGTTTTTCGAAGTCTCTTATGAGTATCCTCACACCGAAAATGGCAATTTTGTTTGTTTACGAAACCCTAAAGCCTGAAATGAGCTTCATAGCTGAAAATGATTTGACGGTGAAAATGCAGTGTAACTTTTAACTCATTCTCAGCCCATTCACCGAGTAATATGTAGTTCGTACTATGGTGCACCTTAATGAAAATCAGCTCTTTTAAATCAAGACTTTTATTAATAATATGTTTCCTTACGAGCTAACAAAACCGAACTGAACTATATGTAGTATAATTGCTTAAAATGAAAACTCGTATCTATAAATTCCAATTATACGAGTGTACAAATTCTTAATTAGAAAACGTTTCCCTACAATTTATTGTTTTCAAAACAATTGTATGCATCTTAGGTTCCAATCATCTTGGGTTGCAATCATCTTGCGTTGCAAAGAGTGCATTGTTTATTTACAGAAATAATTAGATAGGACCGAGTTCCATCTTGTAGGAATCTTTAAACTATTTTAAGTATCGATAAGCAAAAAGTATCGAGTATGTAATGTAGAACTAAAAGATTGATTCTGCATGAGAACGTACGACGCAAACGATGGCTCAATGGCTTCAATTGCTGCACTATTTCGATTTCATAGGGCTTAAGTCCAAGATCTTTGCCCAAAATTTTCAAAGCAGTGGACGAACAAAAGCCACCCAGTAGGACCAGTAATGCTTACTGCATCGATTCCGTAATCATTCTTCGGAAGCTAATACGGATCGTTTACGCAATACCGCATCGATTACTTTAACATGGCGATGTCATTGGCAGGATCCGTGCTAACTCCATTTCGTATTACCAGGAAGCGATGCTGGAACCAATTTCATCGTTTTCCGTATGAGCTAGTCAAATGGACGATTATGAGCACCATAAATTTAATGAAATGGTCTATAAGCTTGGTGCTCAGAACGCACATTTCGGAAACAAATTTCCACTGTTTCCCAAGTTAACCTTTCCATGGTACTTTGCAAAAGAAAATATAACATAATGTCAAAATGGCCGTTGACAGCTACATTGATATATGTATATCTTAATCAAAAACTTTAAGCATTTAAAAAAATATCTTATATCGATAACTAAGCAGCAGACAAAGTTAAACAGACGAGAAAATGCTGATTTATTTTGAATTAAAGAGATGACGGAAGCTGGTGTTATATCTTTACTTGACAGTTTTAAGTCAACAAAATGAAAAGCTAATAAAATCTTCACCTATAATGCAAATTGCGTGTTGTTTATTACAGTTGCCGGATTTGCCACCTCTCGGCATGCCAGATTTCTACCAACTAAAATCACCTTCGTCTCCTTCAATCACTGTCTTAATCAGTTTTCAGTAATTTTCCGTATTTAAATTTCAATACATACATACATACAATCGGTATAAGCGATTGTACCAAAGTTGTAAGTTTAAGTATCCTAGTTCAGACTATATGTTAATAAATTATTTCATGTTGATTACATGTTTGGCTTTGACTTTAGTAAAGCTGATTGTACTTGTAACTTATTCCGGATGTTGGTTCTGAAGGAGATATTTTTTAGTGTCTTTTTAAGTTGAAACTTGGGTTCGCTTTGTTTTTAATTTTGTCCGGTACTATATTGTGAAAGTTAGCTGCTTTGTTAAAGGAGTCTTATTTTAGCCGATCAGTTCTGGCAAATGTGTTAGGTGTAAATCCTTATGTATGACCTTAGCTCTTTCCATGGAAATCATGCCTTGCAAATTCACTTCCTGGGCTGTTTTTTAAACTTCGCTAGTTGGAGTTGGCATAGAGAGATTGTAAATGATCTTGTTTGCCTTGGTTACTAATCTGGAGATGATCAAGAGGTTACCTTCAGAGGTTTGGATCCAATTCAAGATGCCGTAGGAAATTTTGAAAAGGAGGTGCACATACATAATTTGGATTTTTTTCTTTGGAAAGAAGTAGAAACGAAGTAGAAGACCAATGAACGCAGACAGTTTTTTCCTTAGATCATTTATGTGTGGAGTCTATGTTAGTTTCTCGACTATTAGAAGTCTTAAATATTTTATTTGTTCTACTTTTTGGAGTGTTGTGTCATTGATTATATATGTGGTTGTATGCCAGTCTTTTTCTTTTGTTTGAAAATAATATATTTTGTTTTCGCCGTGTTTATTGCCAATCTACTTTGTAGAAGCCAAAACCAATACTTCTACAGGTCAATATTTACTTTTTGTTCAATTTCGAGATTAATTTTACCTGAGTATATGAGCACAATGTCATCTGCGTACATAACCACTTTCGCAACAAGATCTGCTTTTTGTATGGAGTTGATATAAATTAGAATAAACGTTGGTTCTAGGATCGAGCCCTGCGCAATACCTATGCCAATTTCAGCAGGTTTACTTTTGACACCTTCAATTAGTGTGTTTTTAAATTTATCCGCCAAGTAATTGCGTATTAATTTATTTGCTTTTCCAACAATTCCATATTCACCGAGCTTGGTGATTAAAGTTTCATGTGTAACTGTGTCGAAAGTATTCATGAGGTCCACGAAAACTGCTGCAACGTAGTGGCCCTTATCCAAGTACTCATTTACAAATCTAGTTACATCAGGAATGGCATCTGTTGTGCCTTTGTTCGCCTAGAATCCATACTGATTTCTTTCCAAGGTTTTGTTTTGCAATAAGAATTCTTTAATTCGGGAATCTATAATTTTTTCGAGGATTTTACTTTTTGAAATTCAAGAGTGAGATTGGTATGTAATTGTTTGGGTCAGTTTCATCACACCCTTTAAAAATCGGTAAAGCTGCAGAGATTTTTAAGTATCCCGGGAATCTTCCCTGCTTAATACATTTATTTATTTATTAATTTCACGAGAGTATCAGCAATATTTTCTTTGATTAATTTGAGGTCATCAATGGAAATACCACCAGCACCTGGTGCAGGATGGTTTTGTAGAGAATCAATAGTTTCGATTATTCCTTTTTTATTGGTTGTTCTTAAATGAAAAGAAGAGATTGGAGATGTGTTTCGGGACGATGATGTCCGCTTTGGCGGTAGTTTTGTTTCTATTTCATGACCTATTTTTGGGAAATTATGATTAAGGCAGTTGACGATTTCCTCCGGTTCACTGATCATCTTGGTCGAGAAAGGTAATTCGTCGATATTGTGTGTTTACTTTTTTCACATTTGCTTAGAACACCGTGAACTAGATTCTAGAACTGGCTATGGTTTTTTGAGCTTTGCTCAAGCTTTATGGTATAATAGTAGTGCTTTACTTCTTTTATTATTATTATTTTTTCATTATTTTGTATTGTTTTTGTTTTGTAGGACTGTAAGGATCCTTAATTAGCAGTTTATATGCTTTATGTTTTTTTCTTTGGGGAAGTAATAACTTTTTGAGTAATCCACGTTACGTTCCTTGTCCTAATGGATTTAGTAATCGTGGCAGAATGTTTAGCTTCCTGTATTAGCCGGGCCAATTCCTGGCAACTTTCTGGGGTTTTCTTTTTAAGTACATAGCTGGTTAGTTGTCTCAATGAATTTATCTTTTCTAAGGTAAGTTATATATTTGACACTTGGTTTTACTTTCGTCATTGTATGTCCTTTAACTGTTAAACATATTAGTTTATGGTCTAGTCGTGACCAATCTTTAAAAGTGTAGTTGGTGCTGCGTTCAATCGTCTGGCTATTTTTAGTTATATGGGCTAAGTTTTTACCTGAGATTAACCTCGTCGGTGTTTTTGTGTTTAATACTTCAGAATTATTGGCTGCAAGAGTATCCATGTATGTTCGGTAGTGTGTATCATCGTCTAGTAGATTCATGTTGGTGTCTGCTACTGTTATAAGTGATTTGTGCGTAAAGTATAAGTCATCTATATGTTCAATGAAAGCAGAAAAATGTCCGAAGATTTGTAAAAGGTTCCTATATTTAGAGTTTGTTTGTCTGTTTGTATCTCGATTATAGTTGTCGAAAAATTTATGTTTTTATATTTTACTATATATTGCAGACCATATTACACGACTTCAAATGGCGCCACTATATTTGAATTGACTGTTCCTACATCGCCGCCTATCTGCTCAAAGGAGTTTTTGAAACATTCAACCTTCCTAATAATCACATAATCAATTTCTTCATATTTTGATGCTTAACATTCACCTGACGTTCCTTTTTTGCCGATATGTATTACTCGACCGTAGAAGAAAACCACATCTTGTTTTCCGCTAAGTGTTGATGAAATTCCTACAGCGTACTTCATCGGCGATTTTTAACTCACATGACATATGTACATGCAGACCCTTAGAAATTTGGAAAAGACTACCATGTTGTTTTTATACTATATATCTTAACTGTATTGCAGCCCGATCACTAAACACTTTCCCTTTAAATACATTCTTTCCCTTTTGAACTTCCTTCTCGAGTCTCTCTTTCCTTTAATCGTTTGATACACACGACTGTAATCATACTCAAAACTCTTCTTTGCGCGATAAGTGGTATAAAGATGAATGTTGGCTTTTAGCACAACCATGTGGTTTTTCAGTAGTATTGCTTTAAGAGATTAAGCCTAATATGGGGGCTATGGCATAAATTTAAGTAATTTCACCTGCTAAATTTTGGGATAGGCTGTGAATCGAGAAAACGCTCGTTGGCAATGCATTAGTTTGCTCCGTATTCAAATATGCCTGCATCATTCGGATGCGTGATTGTGAAACGCACAATCTTATAATAGATTCTGTTCAAACGCAGCTCTTACTTTTCACTTTGAAGATTTTTAATCTTGAAGCAAAGTCAACAAGCCGCGAAGTGCGACCCTTGAGGTCCATACGGTCAACTTCCCAGTAATAACTAGATAAACATTAAAAATATTAAACACAATAATAATTTTGAAAATAATGCTACTTTAAATAATAATAATGAAAGGTATTCAAAGCAGTAACAGGAATGAGTTAATATTAATCATATCATCTACGGGAGCATCCACTGATTACGTAAAGCTTTTGGTGGATGGGTGATGATGATTGATTACCAAAAATGCAAATTTAATTGAAATTTTGATGGTTTTCAAAATTTAAGCCGCTTTTTTTAGCTAAAAGACTGCAAAAACTATTAAAAATCTGCTCAAATTATCCAAACATTTTAAAACTTTGATTGAATTTACAACAAAGTCTTTAGAATAAAAGATATAAGGTAATATCAATCGGAAGAACCCTTTTCATATGGTAACTTTGAATGATTTTTTATTTTTAATTGAATTTTTTTCAGAATCATGAAAAAAGTTGTAATGGTTTTTCATCAAAAACTGATAGGAATGTATTAATTTTATAAACATTTATTACTGTGCTGTGCAAATCAGGCGAATCAGGTTAAAAATTTATTGTTAATGAAAAAACCCTAATTTTTTGCACTTTTTTTTCCTTAAATTAAAAAACGGCTACAAAATTGTTGTCCAAAATTTCACACAAATATTAATACGCGTCGATTGACACCTCAACGATGCAAACCGTATGTTTGGTTCGCGAGATATGTATAACACATGACAGAAATGTCCTTAAAGATCATGATGCCTGTTATTGATTTTTTTATTTTTAACTTCCCAGTATATGGGAAGTTCTTGTAATCGCCACGAAAATCGAAATTGAAATTTTCAACATTTCTTTACGTTTTGAGGTCTTAAGACTATATTTTAAGTGTTTTTAGAAAGAAGTATGTATGTGTGTGTGTGTATGTACGTACGTACGTACGTATGTGCGTTCGTGGACAGTTTTTTTCTACGAGCATAACTCACGTAAACAAAGTTCTATCGACTTCGTTGAGGTGTCAATCGAAGCGTCTTTGCAATCTTAAGAGCTGATTAGTTTTTGGGAAACTTCGGTCGGGGAATTTTTGTGTTTTGTCCATTTGAAGGTCATTTCTGTCATGCGTTATATCTCCCGAACCAAACATGCGATTTTCATTATTAAGGTGTCAATCGACAGGTATTTACATTTATGTGATTCTATCAAGTTTTTAAAAAAATTCATGGAAGCGTTTTTTAATGTTTTGGAAAAAAGTGCAAAAAATTAGGTTTTTTTTCATAAACAGTAAATTTTTATCCTGATTTTCGAAACACAGTAATCAGTGTTTATAAAATTTATATACTCCAAACAGATTTTGTGCAAATACCAACAAAACTTACTCTCGTGATTACAAAAAAATTAAATTAAAAATCAAAAATCATTAAAAGTCATCATGATTTCAAGGTCATTTCTGCCATTCACTATATCTCACGAATCAAATATAATATTTGCATCACTTAGGTGTCAATCGACGTGTATTAACATTTTTGTAATGTTTTTGTATTTAAAAAAATCGTTGGAGGCGTTCTTTAATTTAACAAAAAAAATGCAAAAATTTAGGATTTTGTCATAAAAAAATAAATTTGTTAACCAGATTTGCACAACACGGTAATAAATGTTTATAAAATTTATAAATCCTTATCAAGTTTTGTAGACAAACCAGCAAAACGCTTTTCCATGATGTTTAAAAAAAATCAATTAAAAATAAAAAAATATTCAAAGTCGCCATGTAAAAAGTGTTCATATGAATGATTTTACCCGACTACTCTTATTCTGAAGACATTGTTGTTAAGCCAATCACAATTTATTAATATTTGCATAATTTAAGCAGATTTTTAATAGTCTTCATAGCACCGTGCTTTAATTTTTATATCAAAACTGCTTAAATTTTGAAAATCAAAAAAAAATTAATCAAATTTGCATTTGTGGCAATGAACGCTTTGAATGGTAAAATGTTTCGTAGTCAATACTTTGCTAGATCATATGCTATAAAAAAAGCTTTCATCAATATGAAAATAACACATAACATAGAAACCACCCCCCCTCCCCCATTGATCCGCGTGAATATTCAATCAAATCAATCTGTCCCCATCGACCAAAAACCTTACGTAATCAATTGACGCTCCCGTAGATGATACGATTAATATTAAGTCATTCCAGTTACTGTTATGAGAGGTACATTATTATTATTATTTAAAGAAGTATTATTTTCATAATTATTATTTTGTTTAGTATTTTTAATATTTATGTAAATATTACTGGGAAGTTGACCGTGTGGTCCTCAAGGGTCGCACCTCGCGGCTTGTTTATTTAATTTTTTACGTAAAAGTTTTGATGTTGTTTTTACAAACACTGCTTGAAGTATATAAATTTTATAAAAATTGAATACTGTCTTCCGTAAATCAGGTTAAAAATTTGTTGTTTATTAAAAAAACCTAATTTTTTGCACCATTTTTCCTTAAATTAAAAAACGGCCCCGTATTTTTTTTCAAAATTTGATAGGTTTACAAAAATGTTGATACGCGTCGATTGACATCCAAACGATGCAAAACGTATGTTTGGTTCGCGAGATATAACGCATGACAGATATGACCTTCAAAGGAGCAAAACAACCCCCCCCCCCCGACCGAAGTATCCCAAAAACTAATCAGCTCTTAAGATTGCAAAGACGCTTCGATTGACGAAGTCGATACGACTTTGTTTACGTGAGTTATGCTCGTAGAAAAAAGTGTCCACGAACGTACGTACGTACACACACACACATACATCTCCCTTTTTAAAAACACTTTATATATACTCTTTGGACCTCAAAACGGAAAAAAATGTTGAAAATTTCAATTTCGATTTTCGAGGCGATTACAAGAACTTCCCATATACTGGGAAGTTAAAAAATTACCATTTTAAGAATACGCATTCGATTTTTAAAATTCACCCCATAATTAGCAAGAAAAATAGTTATATGCTGTTGTTTTACGTTAAACATCCTTGTAGATGTATGTAGAGTTTTTTGTAGTAAAATAAAATTCAATTATACAGTAGGATGTACTCGGCACCTGTGACTGCACAACTAAGAATCATAACTTGATCTAAGAATATTGGGTATATTTGAAATTCAGTTTGCAAAAATTCATTGAAGTCGTCTATTCTTTTACGTCTCTCACTAGCCCTAGCCCACGGCATAAAGAATATATAGCACAGACACCAGCCCCAAATTATCGTAACTCTGTTATTCGACACACTGACACACAATTGAGACATCACTACAATACATTTGCCCAATTCCACATGGAGAAATTTTGTTGTGTGCTTTCACTCGTCATTTTGCGTACGAGTGCGGATATGGAAACCAGAGCGCTCTCTCTCTCCAGAAGAGGTAAATTTCAGAAATTTTGTCTGATGTTTTTTTGGACTACTCGGAGTGTCCTTGCATGCTATACCCCAGCCTTTTCAAGAATTTCAGCGCATCGCATCTTATGCAGACAATAATCCGTCAAAATTTGCTGGTAAACTATTTATCAGCTTATGTAAAAATCACCTGCTCTTTCTATCCATTGTAAAATTTTCCTTAGTAGCCAACCCAAAAAAAGTTCCTAGATAAGAAACCTAAGTTTTGCTTGTGGAAAATATATTTTTGTTAATGTAAATATTCAAGAAATAAATATATAAAATGATGCATCATCGTCTTCGTCTAGCTATTGTTTCTCAATAATACTGAGAAGTTTATTTCAAAATTACAAAGAAAGGAAAAAGTTGAGCCCTTCGACGGATAGTTTCACTGTATTAACAGTTACTTACACTTTTTGAATTACTTTTTTGTTTATGTGTAAAAAATGGTTTAAATGCCCCAAATTGACTAACTGGTTTCACAATGAAACTACCAGAGCTCACACAACAGTCAAGCTGCATCAATATCCACAATGGAATAATTAGACATATTTTAGCAACAAAAAAAGCTTATATTCAACCAGTGCTTTTGACTGTAACTAACTTTATTGTAATTCTATGAGCAATTTTAAGCCAGTCCAATAAGAATACATTAAATCTTATATTGATATGGTTCTAGTTAAATATTTCATAATAAATTTTTAGATTTGGATTTTAAGCTGGTACCCAAAACTTCTATCACTGTTAGTTCGGAACTTAGCGACGGATCAAATGTTATCAATGATAAGAAATTTAATCAAATAATACTTATTTGAATGCGAATCAAAATGAGTTTTTGATTGGCAAGATAATGCTGGCCAGGAAAAAATGATATAGTTTTCGCATGGATTGCTAAAGTTCGTTTTCATTACATTTAATAATACCCAAGCTTAATACTATTTTAGGCCGTCAGAAAATGATGTTGAAAAATATAAACTGAGCCTAGTCAATTTTATTTATCATTTAAATTTTATTTGTCTCTATCGGAATCTAATTGCAGCTAAAACTTAGATAATGAATACAATGCATGTCTTTCTTTGAGTTTGCCTGAATCACTCTTCAATCACTTTGGTCTCCTTTCAATTTCTACATTCTGAAAAATTATACGATAAAAGTCTGATTTGTATTTGGTGGCAAGATTGTTATCATAAGTTTTATCGAACACAGAATTAGTGTAATTAATTTTACTAATGGCTGTTCACTGGAAAAAAGTTTCACTATTTAATTTGCTTGAAAAAAATTGATTGAATGCCAGTCATTTCGTCAATTATGATAATAAACAATCTAAGAAATCCATCATCCAAACTATTTTATTTTATCGCCTGAAGATAAAAATGTCAAATTAAAGAACATTTACGAGCTTTCTTCTCGAATAAACAACAATCGACTAAACAAATAGGGCCTCATTATTTGGAAAAAGGTGAAATAAGAAATATTTTTAAAGTGGAACAAATTAAAGTGATGCAGTGATGGGTGTATGGGTAAATACTGATTTCTCCAATGCCAAAATATCCGGTTGCAAAAATATCCATTACAAAAATATCCAGTACAAAAGTATCCGATCACAAAAATATCCGGTCCAATAATATCCGCAACTAAAATTTGTCAGCAATTAGTGACAAAAAATAAAGAAAACAAGCCTCGAGGTTCAACCCCTGAGGTCCACAAGGTCAACTTCCCATTAATATCTACATAAATATTAAAAATATTGAAAACAATAATAGCTATGAAAATACTACTACTTTAAATAATAATATTGTACCTCTCGTAACAGTAATTGGAATGACTTAATATTAATCATATCATTTACGGGAGCGTTCATTGATTACGTAAGAATTTTGGTGGATGGGGTGTTGATTGAATATTCGCGCGTATCATTCGGAGAAGGGACATGTTACAAAGCCTTTCTTACGTTATTTGTTATTTTCATATCGACGCCTGAAAGACAAAAAGGCGCTAGCAAAAATGAATGCAGTTTTTGTTATTACGCCCACTGTAGAGATTTTGTCGCGTGATGGCCATTTTGTATAGTTGCGTTCAAATTTGCCATCATTTCGGCATAATCACTGAATTTATATTTTTTCACAATTTTGCATAAATGAGATTGATAATTATTTCTTATTTTCTGTTGGTCTTGAAAAAAATGTAATATGCAGTCAAAAATCGGTTCAATTGCATGTAAAAAGTAAAATTCAATTCAATTCAATTTAATACTCTTTTTTATATACATTTTATTTTTGTTGAGTAACTAAATACAAGTGAGTGATCAGACATTTAATTGTCTCTACAGCTCTGTTTATGATTTTGATTAAATTTCGAAGTTAAGGATAATTGGATGTAAATTTATTTTAAAACGGAGGAAAATGCTTTGAAAACCTTACTGGCAGTTTTATAAATAAGAACGTTATGCTAAACGTATTTCTAGTTTAACTTACTTATTATATCGTATATACATTTTTATAATTCAAATTTAATTTAGGGCTGCTTAATTTTAAAATATATACATAGAGTCGCTTAACATAGAGCACGAATTGAGGAATCTATTTTGGATTTTTAGATATCTAGTGTTTGCGTATTCTATGCCTGCCATAATATGTAGGCGTGAGGTCGAGAACCAGGGTGGAAGGTCTAAAATCAGCTTTAAGACTTTATTTTGAGCCACCTGTAGCTTATTAACTTCCCAGTATATGGGAAGTTCTTGTAATCGCCTCGAAAATCGAAATCGAAATTTTCCACATTTCTTTACGTTTTGAGGTCTAACGAGTATATTTGAAGTGTTTTTAGAAAGAAGTATGTGTGTGTGTGTACGTAGGTACGTACGTTCGCGGACAGTTTTTCTACGAGCATAACTCACGTAAACAAAATCGTATCGACTTTGTTTAGGTGTCAATCGAAGCGTCTTTGCAATCTTAAGAGCTGATTAGTTTTTGGGACACTTCGGTCGGGGGGGGGGGGGGGGGTTGCTGTTTTCACCCCTTGAAGGTCAACCCTGTTATGCACTATATCTCGCAAACCAAACGTATGATCTGCTTTATCAAGGTGTCAATCGACGCGTATTAACATTTTCATGATTCTATCAAATTTTTAAAAAAATCTCTAGAGCAGTTTTTTAAGTTTTTGAAAAAGCGAGCAAAAAATTGGGTTTTGTTCCAAAAACATCAAATTTTTAACATTTTCAAGACGCAGTAATCCATTTTTATTTAATTTATATACTCCAAACATTTTTTGTAAAAAAATCACCATATTTACATAAATATTAAAAATATTAAACGCAATAATAATTATGGAAATAATACTACTTTGAATAATAAAAATGTTCCTCTCATAAAAGTTATTGGAATGACTTAATATTAATCGTAACATCTACGCGAGCGTCAATTGATTACGTAAAAATTTTCGTGGATTGATTTGATTTAATATTCACGTGGATCAATCGGAGGGGGACAGGTTACAAAGCCTTTTCTACGTTATTTGTTATTTTCATATCGATGCTTCAAGGACAAACAGCGCTAGCAAAAATGAATGCAGTTTTGTTATTACGACAACTGAAGAGATTTTGTCGCGATGGCCATTTTGAATAGTTGCGGTCAAAACTGCTAGCACTTCGGCATTATCACTGAATTTGTATTTTTTCACGATTTTTCATCAATGAAACTCATAGTTATTTCTTATTTTCTGTTGATTTTGAGAAACATTGATTATGCAGTCAAAAAAAGGTTCAATTGCATGTTAAAAGTAAAATATATGTATAACAAATGATGACGGAAGTAACTGAAATTTTACGAATACTAACGAACAAAACTGCTAAAAATTACAATTTTTTATTTGATGAAAGCTTTTCAAAGCATATGATCTCAAAAAGTGTTGACTACAAAACATTTTACCATTCAAAAACTTGATTATCACAATTGCAAATTTGATTTGATTTGTATTGGTTTTCAAAATTTAAGCAGTTTTTTTATTAAAGTTAAAACACGGTTCTGTAAAGACTATTAAAAATTTCCGCAAATTATGCAAATAATAATAAACTTTGATTGACTTTACAACAATATCTTTAGAATAAAGGATTTAAGGTATAAAAATTCGTATTAACCCTTATTACATGACTTTGAATGATTTTTTTATTTTTAATTCAATTTGTTTTGAAATCATGAGAAAATATTTTGCTGGTCTCTACAGAAATTGATAAAAGTTTATAAATTTTATAAACATTTATTATCAAGATGTTGATTTTATTAATTATTAATTAATTTTTTTATGAAAAAAAACACTAATTTTCAATATTTTTTTTTTTAAATTAAAAAAATGGCTTTAAAGATTAATTTTGAAAATTTAAAAACATCAATAAAATGTTAATACGCGTCGATTGACTTCTTAATGATGCAAAGATTATATTTGGTTCTCGAGATATAATGAATGACATAAATGACCATGAAGGTCATGATGACTTAATGATTTTTCATTTTTTATTAATTTTTTTTGTAATCATGGTTATTTTTTTACAAACAAGCCGCGAGGTGCGACCCTTGAGGTCCACACGGTCAACTTCCCAGTAATATCTTCATAAACATCAACAACATTACAACAATGAGAGGTAATAGTAACAGGAATGAGTTAATATGAATCATATCGTCTACGGGAGGGTCCATTTATTATGTAAGGTTTTTGGTCGATGAGGACAGATTGAATATTCACGCGGATCAATCGGGGGGGCCTTTTTGGTGTTGAAAATTTTTGTTGGTTTTCAAAATTTAAGCAATTTTTTTTTTAATTAAAAGACTATAAAAACTATTAAAAATCTGCTTAAATTATGCAAATATCTTAAAACTTTGATTGAATTTACAACAATTTTTTTAGAATAAAAGATATAAAGTAATAGCACTCGTATGAACCCTCTTTACATGGTAACTTTGAATGATTTTTCATTTTTAATTTAGCTTTTTCATAATTAGGGAAGAACATTTTGCCGGTGTCTCATCAAAAACTAATGAGAATGTATAAATTTTATAAACTGGATCACTGTGCTGTGCAAATCAGGTTAAAAAATATTTTCTATGAAAAAAACCATAATTTTACGCATTTTCTTCTATTAAATTAAAAAAACGGCTAAACCGAATTTTTATAAAGTTGAAAACTTCACAAAGATGTTAATACACGTCAACTGACACCTTAATGGTCCAAATATTATATCTGGTTCGTGAGATATAGTGAATGATAAAAATGACCTTGAAAATCTTGATGAGTTTTAATGATATTTTATTTTTAATTTATTTTTTTACGTAATCATGAGAAAAAGTTTTGATGATTTTTTTGCGAGCATTGTTTGTAGTAAATAAATTTTATAAACATTGATTACTAAGACTTGACAATAAGGTTAAAAATTTATTGTTTTTGAAAAAAAACCTAATTTTTTGCACTTTTTTCTAAAAATTTTGAAAACCGCTCGAAGGCTTTTTTTAAAAATTTGATAGAATAACACAAACGTTAATACGCGTCGATTGACACCTTGTTTAAAAAAATCGTATTTTTGGTTCGCGAGATATAGCGCCTGACAGAAATGACCTTCAAACGGGCAAAACAGCGAACCCCCCCAACCGAAGTATCCCAAAAACTAATCAGCTCTTGAAATTGCAAAGACGCTTCGATTGACACCTTAACGAAGTCAATCGGACTTTGTTTACGTGAGTTATGCTCGTAGAAAAAAGTGTCCACGAACGTACGTACGTACGTACGTACGTACGTTTACACACACACACACACACACACACATACATCTCCCTTTCTAAAAACACTTTATGTATACTCTATAGACCTCAAAACGTAAAGAAAAGTTGAAAATTTCAATTTCGATTTTCGAGGCGATTACAAGAACTTCCCATATACTGGGAAGTTAAAAACGGCTAAACCGAATTTTTATAATGTTGAAAACTTCACAAAGATGTTAATACACGTCAACTGACACCTTAATGATGCAAATATTATATCTGGTTCGTGAGATATAGTGAATGATAAAAATGACCTTGAAAATCATGATGACTTTTAATGATTTTTAATTTTTAATTGATTTTTTTACGTAATCGTGAGAAAAAGTTTTGATGATTTTTTTGCGAACATTGTTTGGAGTAGATAAATTTTATAAACATTGATTACTAAGACTTGACAATAAGGTTAAAAATTTATTGTTTTTGAAAAAAAACCTAATTTTTTGCACTTTTTTCTAAAAATTTTGAAAACCGCTCGAAGGCTTTTTTTTAAAAATTTGATAGAATAACACAAACGTTAATACGCGTCGATTGACACCTTGTTTAAAAAAATCGTATGTTTGGTTCGCGAGATAAAGCGCCTGACAGAAATGACCTTCAAACGGGCAAAACAGCGAACCCCCCCAACCGAAGTATCCCAAAAACTAATCAGCTCTTGAAATTGCAAAGACGCTTCGATTGACACCTTAACGAAGTCAATCGGACTTTGTTTACGTGAGTTATGCTCGTAGAAAAAAGTGTCCACGAACGTACGTACGTACGTACGTACGTACGTACACACACACACACACACACACATACATCTCCCTTTCTAAAAACACTTTATATATACTCTATAGACCTCAAAACGTAAAGAAAAGTTGAAAATTTCAATTTCGATTTTCGAGGCGAACACCTTAATGATGCAAATATTATATCTGGTTCGTGAGATATAGTGAATGATAAAAATGACCTTGAAAATCATGATGACTTTTAATGATTTTTAATTTTTAATTGATTTTTTTACGTAATCATGAGAAAAAGTTTTGATGATTTTTTTGCGAACATTGTTTGGAGTAGATAAATTTTATAAACATTGATTACTAAGACTTGACAATAAGGTTAAAAATTTATTGTTTTTGAAAAAAAACCTAATTTTTTGCACTTTTTTCTAAAAATTTTGAAAACCGCTAGAAGGCTTTTTTTAAAAATTTGATAGAATAACACAAACGTTAATACGCGTCGATTGACACCTTGTTTAAAAAAATCGTATGTTTGGTTCGCGAGATATAGCGCCTGACAGAAATGACCTTCAAACGGGCAAAACAGCGAACCCCCCCGACCGAAGTATCCCAAAAACTAATCAGCTCTTAAAATTGCAAAGACGCTTCGATTGACACCTTAACGAAGTCGATACGACTTTGTTTACGTGAGTTATGCTCGTAGAAAAAAGTGTCCACGAACGTACGTACGTACGTACGTACGTACGTACACACACACACACACACACACATACATCTCCCTTTCTAAAAACACTTTATATATACTCTATAGACCTCAAAACATAAAGAAAAGTTGAAAATTTCAATTTCGATTTTCGAGGCGATTACAAGAACTTCCCATATACTGGGAAGTTAAAAATGTTTGGAGTATATAAATTTTATAAATATTGATTACTCCGACTTGAAAACAAAGTTAAAAATTTGAATTTTTTTAAAAAAAAAACTCCAATTTTTTGCACTTTTTTTCAAAAAATTAAAAAAACAGCTCGAACGATTTTTTTAAAAATTTTACAGAATCACGAAAATGTTAATATGCGTCGATTGACACCTAGATGAAGCAAATCGTATGTTTAGTTCGCGAGATAAAACGCATGACAGGGTTGACCTTCAAGGGGTGAAAACAGCAACCCCCCCCCCCGGACCGAAGTGTCGAAACTAATCAGCTATTAAGATTGCAAAGACGCTTCGATTCACGCCTCAACCAAGTCGATACGACTTTGTTTACGTGAGTTATGCTCGTAGAAAAACTGTCCGCGAACACACGTACGTACGTACACACACACACATACATACTTCTTTCTAAACACACTTAAAATACTATTACTATACTATTAAATATTCTTATCAGTTTTTACAGAGAAAACAGCAAAAAAAATTCCATGATTATGAAAAAAACTAAATTAAAAATAAAAAACCATTAAAAGCTACCTTTTCAAGAGGATTCATACGAATGAAATTACTCAATATCTTTTATTCTAAAAACGTTGTAAATTCAATCAATGTGTTATAATATTTGCATAATTTGAGCTGATTTTTAAAAGTTTTTACAGTGTTTTAGTTTCAACAAAAATCCTGCTTAAATTTTGAAAACCAACAAAATTTCAATCAAATTTGCATTTGTGGTACTCTTCGCTTTGAATAGTAAAATATTTTGTAGTCAAGATCATATGCTTTAAAAAGCTTTCATCAAATAAAAATTGTAGTTTTTAATAGATTTATTCTTTAGTAATCGTAAGATTTCAATTACTTTCTTTTTACTTTTTACATGCAATTGAATCTATTTTTGACTGCATATTACATTTTTTTCAAGACCAACAGAAAATAAGAAATAATTATTAATCTCATTTACGCAAAATCGTGAAAAAATATAAATTCAGTGATTATGCCGAAGTGCTGGCCATTTTGACCGCAACCATTCAAAATGGCCATCACGCGACAAAATCTCTACAGTGGGCGTAATAACAAAAACTGCTTCCATTTTTGCTAGCGCTCTTTTGCCCTTCAAGCATCGATATGAAAATGACTAATAACGTAGAAAAGACCCCCACCGATTGATCCGCGTGAATATTCAATCAAATGAATCAACCCCCATTCACCAAAAACCTTATGTAATCAATGGATGCTCCCGTAGATGATATGATTAATTTTAATTTTTTATTCCTGTTACTGCTATGAATACCTCTCCTACCTTGTTATTTACAGTAGTACTATTTTCAAAATTATTATTGTGTTTAATTTTTTTAATGTTTATCTAGATATTACTGGGAAGTTTACCGTGTGGACCTCAAGGGTCGCACCTTGCGGCTTGTTGAAATTTGTTTTTGCCGCGGAAGTCAGTAATGGAGCGGCGTAGAAGAGTGTTGGTTGAAATATCATTTTGTAATTAAGAAGCTTATTCTCTAGGTTTAGTAGCGATCTTCTATTGATCAAAGCGTAAAGTGATTTTATAAGAGTGCTATTGACTTTCAGACGATCTCCGATGCGAGGTGAGCTTGTGGTCTAATATGAAATCTAAATATTTGACTGATTTTTTCCATGCTATTGATTCGCCCTGAAATCGGATTGTAGTCTGCGGCAGAAATTTTGACGACCTGCGCTTTGTGAAGAAAATGCTTTGAGTTTTGCTCACATTGATTTTGATCTTCCAGGTGGAGATATAACTATCAATTAATACAAGTGCATTTTCTAGTAGGTTGGTTATTATTTGTGGATTTGAGTGGGCGGTATATACAGCCGTGTCGTCTGCATACAATGCTAGATTGCATGAAGGTATTTCTGGAATATCGCTTGTGTATATATTATACACCAATGGACTCAGAACTGATCCTTGAGGGACACCTGCTTTAATGCAAAATGTTGTTGACTTGGATGAATTAAGGAAGAAATGTACCTGTGTTTTACGTGGTGGCCTGACAAGTGTGTCTTAACACCACGAGCTTCTCAAGCTACGAGTTACGATATGTTCGCACCAAGACCCCCCATAAACGTACTAGTCAATAGTCCATATCAAGTATGGGTACTGCTTTTCGGAATACAGGTACCAGATCTAGATTCGAAGTTACTGAGTCTTCTGCACAAACCTTGGTTTGGATTCGGACCTATCAATCATCCTTGCCGCTTTTTGGGCAACGGCACCCCTGTCGTAAACGCAACAGCACGCCAATGCACCACATACAGAAGGATTTTATACCAATGTGTTAAGATCCAAACTGTATTATAATGAAAGTACCCGCTAATGGGTGTACAACCACAGCCACTAAGTTGCAGCCTCCACAGGCTCCTCACCGACACCGGCAGGGACAAAGTCCCTGGGGCCCCGGATCCCTTAGTACCAGTATATCCCTAGTAAGGTTTCGAGGAAGCCCAATACAACCTCTTCAATTGATCCCCCAGATGCTCCGGATTGATCGCCGTTTGGTCCATGGGTCACTAGGGGTCAACCATTTCCCTTTATGTCGGTCAGCAAAGTATAAAACCTACTGTTTTGACACACCATGAGTGCAGGTAGTCTTGAAGTTCCGTGAGGTAGACAAACTCCCCGTAAGTCGATCAGCAAAAGTAGCCAACTCTACTATTTCGACTCCTTCATCCGGTTTTTGGTCCAATGGGTTACTAGAGGTCAACCACTTCCCCTTGATGCCAGTCAGCAAAGCATTTTACAACCTACTGTTTTGACACACCATGAGTCCTTTTAGTCTGAAGTCCGTGAGGGAGACTATCACCTCTTAAGTCGGTCAGCAAAAGTGTTCCTCTACTGTTTGACTCCTCCAATCGGTTTGGATCATTTAGCGTTACCCAGGATGCACCGCGAGGAGGCGACCCATTTACATCCCAAATTAAGGAAGACAAAGAATTTTCTGTTGGTTAAAAAGCTTTGTATGATTTTTGTTATTTCCTTTGGAAAGTTTAACACATGCCTTTTGTGGAATCCGCCATTATGTTAGACTGTGTCGAATCCTTTTTCAATATCGAGGAAAACAGCACCCGTGGAATATTGATTTTGAAAATTTTGCCTGATATAATGTGTGATCGTACTATATTTTGCTCGAAAGCCACATTGTGTGCTCGGTATAATTCCTTTACACTCCGTGAATGTGCTAATTTTGCCGGCAAGAAGCTTTTCGAACACTTTCGAAAAAACATTTAGAAGACTGATAGGCCTGTAGTTGTTGGGATCGGTTGGATCTTTATTTTGGCTTTCGGATGGGGATCACCTTGGCTATTTTCCATTTTTCGAGGAAATATGATAATTTCAAACACCCATTGAACAAGTGAGTCATGGGAATTATCATTTTTCTGGGAAGTTGCTTAAATACTGGAGGTTTTATTCCATCATTTGTTATTTTTAAGTTTTCTTATGATTGTTAATATTTTCCTGGGACGAAAATATTGTTTTACGTTGACCTGGGTATTACGAACATTTACAATGCTAGTCTCTATGGAGCACTGGATATAGCTGCTAGAAGTTTGAAAAATAGTATCAAATGATTTTTCTAGTCTTTTACCAATAGCGTCGGTTTTTTCTTGTGGTGAGGTGTACAATACACTATTAACCTTCAATGGCGGAAAAGGCTGAAAACGCTTGCGAAGTGTTCTGTTGAGATTCCAAAAAGGTTTTGAACCTTTGTGCAAAGCTTGTAGCTTTATATTCCAGATGTTTCTGAACCGGATGATTTGAGTGTTTACTTCCTCGCAAAGATATTTCAATATTTCTCTATTGACTGTATTTCTGTTGTTCCATTGCCATCTTCTTCTAGCATCGTTTCCAAATTTTATAAGTTGTTTAATATGTGGCGGAAAAGGGTCACATGGTGGCTTTTGTTTAACTTGAGGTACAGAACATGTGAGTGCTTCATTCATCAGAGTGTTAGAAAAGTGTAACAAGCTATCAATATTTTTAGGTGAGTGTATTTTATCGAGTGAACAATTTTTTAAGTTAATTTTACTGTTGAGAAAACTGTGTAAAAGTTGCCAGTTGGCTTTGTTATAATTGACAACTAGTTTCGGTTGGTTTATTGCTGAAGCATTATTTACAGAGTATATTATAAGATGATGATTCGAGGAGAACACATTGCTAACTTCTGGTTGCGACACTGATTCGGGCTTATTAGTGAAAATTAAGTCAAGTGTTGATGGCATTTGCTTAGGATTAGATGGATAAAATGTTGGAAAAATAAGGTGAATGATAGTAAAATTTTGATTAAATTGTTTAGTAAACAATATTCTTCCCCATATATTTTGTCTATGTCTATTTTGTTTGACAATGATTTCTCACTTCGTGCTTTATACTGCTTTTAACAATGATAGCAACACCTCCGCCTTTGTTGTTTAATCTATCTAGCCTATGCACATGGTAAATTGGGGAATAAAACATATTTTGTGCTTCTAGCCATGTTTCGCAAATGCATATTACGTCTGGTTTGTTTTCCAGAGGGAAATTTTTTAATTCCAGGATTTTATTGTGAAGACTACCTGCATCCCAAGAGTAGATTTTCAGATCGATTAGATGACTAACCGTAGACATATTTGTTTGCTAAGTCTGCAATTACGTTGAACTGGTCTTCTTTATTTCTGCAGTCTTTCAGTTCGTTATAAGTTCTCTTGAGAGGCTTATCAGTTCCTTCGGCGAAAATAATTGTGTGTTGTTGTCTTCCTTCTGCACCGATGGCCAGAAAGTCGTTTTTGGTTCATGGGCTTGTTGCTTTGATAATGCTGGAAAATTATTTACATTGAATTCCGTCAGAGTTTTCGGTTGAGTGTAAGGTGTCGCTCTACGCTGCGATTTCGTGCTGAATCTTTGTTTTATTTCGATATACTTCGCACGTTTTGAACAGTTTAAGTCTGATGCTGGATGGTTTTCTTGACAATTAGCACACCTTAATTTGGTTTCGATGCAATTAATAGTCTCGTGTTATTTCCCACATTTTCTACACTTTATTCGAATGTTACAATTACTTTGGCCATGACCAAATTTTTTGGCTTCTTTGGCATTGGGTTATGCTTCGTGGTATTTTCTTAAAAATTTCAAAATAAACGACAGTACGAAAAAGTGTTTTGACCTTGTTCAAATGTTGAAGCTTTACAGTTCCTCGTGGAATATAAAGCAGATACATAATCTGGCCTTCGAATCTGGGGACACGATTTTTCAGAATTTTTATACAGGGTGGGCCATCTACATGTGATCCATCTAAACTCTAAATAACTTTGACATACGTTGTCAAATCGATAAACATCATATCACAGTTTATGCGTCATTTCAAGAAGTTGTTTACCATGGATAACTATACTCCGCCTAAAAGCGCTGAAATTGTTCAGCTATACATCCAAAAAAATTGCTCGATCGTGGCTACTCAACGTGCGTTTCGTTTAAAAAAATAAAATCAAAAGTGCTCCTGCAAAAAACACCATAAAGCGTTTGTACGAAGAATTTATATCAAGTGGTAGTCTTAGTAATGTCAGGCGTCCAAATAAAGCAATACCAAGGCGTTCCGATGAAAATGTCGCTGCCGTACAGGCCAGTGTTGAAAGGTCTCCGGAAACATCGAGTCGGCGCAGATCTACGCGCAGTTAAACATCCCAAGATCCACTCTCCAACGCATAATCCATTACGATTTGAATTTCTTCCCGTATAAAATACAACGACGAACACAATCGAGCCACAGGACAAACCGCGTCGGATTGGCGACAAATCATCATGAGCGACGTGGCACATTTCTCACTGAATGGAACGGTAAACAAACAAAACTGCCGCTACTACGCCACTGAAAACCCACAAATAATCCACGAAAAGCTTCTCTATGACCAAAGAGTGCCGAAAAAAAGAGCACATTTTGCCATCAGGGAAAAGGGCGAGCACTTGAGCCAAATAATATTTTAAAGGTTATTGATTTGTATCTCCTTGGATCAAAATAAATGCCTGTGCAAAAAAGAATCAAATTATCCTTTCCTAAACAATTTTATTAAAGAATCGCATGGGTCACATGTAGATGGCCCACCCTGTATCTGTCCAGTGTATACCTTTCGCCTTAAGCTCGTCTAACAGTTCCATGATGTCTATGTTCTCAAGGCCCTTCAGAACCACATTCGTTGGTATTTCGCTTTTACTTGGATGAGTATAGAACTCCACTTTTTCGTTTTTCAATGCTTCGAGTAATGTCTTTTTTAGGCTTTCTTCTTCCAGAAATATTGGCATAAAAATATTTCTGGAAGAGGAAAGCCCAAAAAATTGACATTAGTTTCAATTGATATTTTTCAATTTTGTTTTTCTTCAGAATCTCGTTAACAAATTGCTTTGTTCTGTTAACGATAACGATTGGCGTTACTTTCATTACCTTGGGTGGCAGACTTTTTGGTGCACTTACACTTGCACTTTCATCTTCATTGTTTGGATCACTTAACCATGCGAACCGGTTATTCGAAGCGGTCGCCATTAGGTTTCGCTTCAATTCAAGCTCTTGATAATGTTTTTGATTTCAAGCAATTTTCGCGCGAATTTCATTTTCTAGCGAAAAAGTGTTCGCTGGAATTTCGATTTTTCTTTTATTAGCACTCAGTATTTTCAAATTCAAAGATCACACTCAGTCGTATTAAATGAAAACTCACCGTCGCGATAACACCCTATCTGCTCGAGCTTACTCTCGACTGTGTAAAGTAAAATGAATAACAAATGATGATGGAGGAAGTAATTGAAATCTTACGAATACTACAGAACAAAACTACTGAAAACTACAATTTTATGATCTTGCAAAGTGTTGTCTACAAAACGTTTGACCATTCAAAACGTTGATTACGACAAATGCAAATTTGATTGAATTTTTTTGGTTTCAAAATTTAAGCAGTATTTTATTAAAATTAAAACATGGTGAAAACTGACAAAAATCTTATCAAACTTTGCAAAAATTAATAAGCTTTGATTGACTTTACAACAATTTCTTTACAATAAGAGATATAAAGTAATATCATTCGTGTGAACCCTTCTTACATAGTGACTTTGAATGATTTTTTATTTTTAATTTAGTTTTCTTTTTCATAATCATGGGAAAAAATTTGCTGGTTTCTCTACAAAAACTGATGAAAAATTATTACCTTTGTAAGCATTTATTACTGTGCTGTGCAAACCAGTTTAATTATTTATTTATTATGAAAAAAAATTTAATTTTCCGCATTTTCTTCCATTAAATCAAAAAATTGCTCAAACGATGTTTTTATAAAGTTAAGAATATCACAAAATGTTAATATACGTCGATTCACATCTTCGTGATGCAAATATTATATTTGGTTCAAGAGATATAGTGAATGAGATATATGTAGTAAATGACATAAATGACCTTGAAGGTCATGATGACTTTTTGATGATTTTTATTTTTAATTTCATGTTCTTTTGTCGTCACGAGAAAAGTTTTGCTGGTTTTTTTACAAAAACTGTTGGGAATATATAATTTTTATATACATTACATTACATTACTAAGCCTCGCAAATCAGATTAAAACTTTGTTGTTTATGAATAAAATCCTAAGTTTTTGCACTTTGTTTCTATTAAATTAGAAAATAGCTTCTGAAAATTTGAAAGAATCACACAAATGTCAATTTGCGTCGATTGGCGGTGCAAATCGTATGTTTAGTTCACGAGATATAGCGCATGAAAGAAATGACCTTCAAATGGCCAAAACAACAAACCTTCCCGACCGAAGTGTCCCAAAAACTAATCAGCGCTTAAAATTGCAAAGACGCTTCGATTGACATTGTTTACGTGAGTTATGCTTATAGAAAAAAATTTCCACGAACGTACGTACGTACATATGTGCGTAAACACACATCTCTCTTTTTAAAAACACTTCAAATGTACTCTATAGACCTTAAAACGTACATAAATGTTAAAAATTTCAATTTCGATTTTCGAGGCGATAACAAAAACTTCCCGGATACTGGGAAGTTAAAAAATGTTCCGTCAAAGTTTCGTAAAAGGGAACATTAACTCAATGTTCGTTAAACGTCACCAATTTACATATAATGATTAAATGCCTTCGCTATAGAGTTTTGCCTATACGCCATTTCAAATAAATTTACTGCTTACATTACAAATCCTATTAGCAGCTTGTACCTTGTTAAAGCGTGCTATTGTTTGAAAGTAATTTGCATAAATAAAATATACATACCAGATAATATCTACTCCTTGTAGAACAATCCCTGTGTTTTGTGAGCTTTGTGTAATTCAATTGTAATGTTCTCCGGAATAAGTGACCGTTGCTTTTCTACACACTGAATCCTTTCATAGCCCAAAAACACATTTATGCAAACGTATTTTTACTAAAGACATTACCGTAATTGAAATCAGTCTGTCGGAAATAGTTAACTCATAATTTAGCTTTTCATCTGTTCACTGTGAAAATGAAACTTAATTATTTTTTGGCATAGCTCCTAAACTAAGCATATTGTCTCGTACAGATTTAGTTGATTGTTCGAGTGAAATGTGAATTTTGCAAGGGTACTCTCATGCAATTGCAAACCTACTTGGTAATTCACCATATTTGTTATGCACATAAAAGCTCAATTAAGTGTTGCAAAAACGAATTTTCCACGTCTTTGTGGAACACAATATCTAAATATTTGCAAACCGATTGATTAGTTTCCTAATTTAAACATATTTCAGCCCAAATTAAAATGATAATTAGTTCTTACCTAATATACATGCATACTGCGAAATGTGCAGCACACAAAACGCACCTTGCCCCCAGGACGAAAAATAGCACGCATGTACATACATAGAGCCTCGCATGCAAAGGGGAGTCTGGGAAACAATAATTATGGTGACGTCCATTGTGTGTAATCGTGTTCCTGGCCCCGGTGAGCAAATGCGATGCAGCTTCCATTCGGCACTAGCAACAAATCCGGGCAATTTAATTTAAAGCGGCGGACACATGTTGATAACTAAATTGCAGGGTATTAGTGAGCTCCAGGGTTGAATTTTCAGGAGGCCAAACAATTATTTGAAATTAGATTGGAGTCACGGATTGTCCCACTTATTACCACTTTGTGCGACCGGGAGCTACACTGCTATGAAATTGGCCATTTCTAAAACAGATATAAATTCTATCGACTTTATGGACTAGCAAAATAATATTTGAAACTCATTTAATTGAAAATACGCCCGCCCGGTGGCGATTATTGAGGCGAGAGTATGCAGATTCGCATACATCTATCCTTTGATATAAGTCCTGCGGAAGGAATAGATGTGCAGCCAATTAAATATTGGTTGAGTACAGCAGGAGTCTAATAATCAAAAAGCTTTTATATTGGATATCCAATAAATGTTTGCATATTTGTATTGTAGCAAACTATTTCATTTCCTGAACATTTTACAATTTTTACATTACGATTGCTTTTAAATCAATCTGGGCTCATGACACTGCGATAATATGAGGCGAAAGTCAATGTGTTGTATATCAAGTAAGGTTCAGTTTGCGATACAAAGTGTTTTACCCTCAACACCGCCAAAAATTACACGTTATTGTATAAAGGAAATGAACATACATTGAAACTTTAATTTACTTGAATAGTATATTCGTCAGGTCAAGGGCAGATGCGGTGCTGGAAAGACTTGCCAAAAACATATAAATATAACCACATCTGAGTATGCGCCAAGTAACTAGAGTCATTGGAAGTGCCAAAATTGACTCAAATAATACTAATTCAAAACCGTACGACAACTGATTCATTATGTTACCAAGTGAAAATTTCACAAGGCAATACCATCTGAGTGCAAATAAGGAGGAAAGGCATCTTCATTTCCACATGCCATAGAATGCAACTCCATTCAATGACGCGTCTAGATTCTATGTACTGAAATGAAAGGAGACCCACTTCATAGTGAAGCCGAAACATTATCCATGGAAACACCTTTTCCACCGAAATATTCACGAAAAAGAAACAATTAGTCCTTCAAAATTCTGTGCGCAATTCACAGTTATAACCCTTGCGCTACGGGAGACCTCGCCGCGAAACCATCCCGCAGAACCAAGCATCCCGCCAAAAGAGTTGACATTGTTCGCACCGCACACACCATCTTCAATGTACGAGCCAAGTCTTTCATTTTTTCCCCAAAAATTCAACAATTAAATTTTGCATGTGTATGACGAGTGTACAATAAGTCTTAAATCAAAATGATGACCTTGTACAAGATTAGCTACCATCAACGATTTAAGTCTTTTGCTATTATCCCGAAAACCGTTGATTCTAAAATCATGTTTGACTTTTTGTTTGAAACTAATGTTTTGAACCTTCTTTTTCTTTAACTTCTTAGTATATGCGAAGTGCTTGTAATCGTCCCGAAAATTAAAATTGAAATTTTCAACATTTACACTTTGAGGTCTTTGGGGTAAATTCAAAGTGTTTTTGAAAAGAAGTCTGTATTCGTGTGGATGTGTGTGTATATACGTACGTACGTTCGTGAAGAGTTTTTTTCCACAGGCATAACTCATGTTAAGAAAGTCGTATCGATTTCGTTGAAATGTCTATCGAAGCGTATTTGCAGTTTCAAAAGCTGATACGATTTTGGGAAACTTCGGTCAAGTAGTTTTTTGTGTTGAATTCTTCAAGGACATTTCTGTCATGCACTTTATCTAACCAACCAAATATTGAATATCCATCGTTAAAATGTCAATTGAATCGTATTATTATTTTTATGATTCAACTGAATTTTGAAAAAATTGTTGGAGCCGTTGTCAATTTATCAAAAATAAATGCAAACAAATCGCGAGGTGCGACCCTTGAGGTCCACACGGTCAACTTCCCAGTAATATCTACATAAATATTAAAAATAGTAAACAAAATAATAATTATGAAAATAATACTACTTTAAATAATAATAATGTACCTCTCATAACAGTAATTGGAATGACTTAATATTAGTCGTATCATCTACGGCAAGGCTCTTGAAACGCTATCAACATTTCAAAAGCTTCGGTCTACTGCTAAGCAAAAGATACAGCAAGCTATTCGCTCTTACCACGGTTCCATTGAGAGCTCATTGCTCTCCAATCATCCTAAACCGTTCTGGTCGTACATAAGATCCCTTCGATCCTCTTCATCTATTCCTAGTTCCATGCATTGGGACAATAGATATGCCTCTTCTCCTATTGACATCAACAACCTCTTTGCCTCATACTTTTCATCAACTTTTTCATCTTCCTTGCCCTCATACTTCTTTCCCAGCATGAGTTTTCAAAACTCGGTGATATCGTCCATAGTTATTGACCCTCTCTTGGTGAAATCTGTTATTGATTCCTTGGATCCGAATGTTGGTCCAGGTCCTGATGGCATTCCTAATTTTTTCATTAAATCCTTATCCTCTTCCCTGTGTACTCCTCTCGCCTTCATCTTTAATCTGAGCTTATCCTCTGGTGTTTTTCCTCAGTGTTGGGGAACAGCCAACATCATCCCAATTTTCAAATCTGGTGACCCTTCTTCCGTTTCGAACTATCGTCCCATTTCTCTCTTATCGGCCTTCCCTAAAATCCTGGAGCGTATAATTCACACTCATCTCTATTCTACCTTAGGTCATCTTATTGTACCTGAGCAGCATGGTTTCCTTCCTAATCGTTCCACCACTTCAAATTTACTTGAGCTTTCCAACACCATATCTGCTTCGCTGGATAGTCACTTACAAGTTGATTGCATTTACACCGATTTTTCTAAGGCTTTCGACACTATTGATCATCTCATACTATATCGCAAGCTTGTGCGTTTTGGTGTCTCAGATCCCCTCCTTTCGTGGCTGCTTTCCTATTTATCGTCAAGGGTTTCCCATGTTTCTAATTTGGGTTCACGCTCTGTTCCCTTTTATCCTCGGTCAGGTGTTCCTCAAGGATCAATTCTTGGTCCTCTCCTTTTTATACTCTATATAAATGATCTTCCTTCAATATTTAAGTCTTCCTGTCTTCTTTACGCTGACGACCTCAAGATTTTCAGAGTGATTCGAACGCTCGAAGACTGTAAAGTTCTTCAATGTGATCTTAACTCACTGAGTTCTTGGTGTCAAGCAAATTCTCTCTCCCTTAACATTCCGAAGTGCAATTCATTGACCTTCACTCTTAAGTTCTTACCCGTCTTCTTTGCGTATTCTATTGACTCCGTCCCACTAAGAAATGTTGATCAAGTAAAAGATCTAGGTGTCACCTTCGACCCCAAACTTAGGTTTGACGCTCACATTCATAACATAGTTGCCAGAGCCTCAAAGCTATCGGGATTTGTGTTGAGACATTCCCTTATGTTTGTTAACCCTCATTCTGCAGTCCATTTGTTTATGAGTGTCGTTCGTGCTATCCGCGAATATGCCTCCCAAATTTGGTCCCCTTATTTTGAGTCCCATATTTACGTTATGGAATCTGTCCAGCGTAAATTTACCCGCTTACTCCTTTTTAAATTTAAAATACCTTATATGTCCTATGAAGAACGCCTTTCACTATTTAAGATACCATCTTTAGCATCGCGGAGGACATACCTGGATCAATGCTTTCTTTACAAGCTGTGTCATAATTATATAGATGTGAACATCGATAATCTAATTTCCTTGCGTCAATCCACTAGACCCTCTCGATCAACCAATATATTTGTTTTGCCTTTCGCTCGGACGGATGTCTATTTTAATTCTCCTCTACTCCGTTTACCGAGGACTCATGATCGACTCAAGCTTGGACCTTTTCCTTCCAGTCTCGTAGCTTATAAGCGAATTTTAAATAATATTTTATTAAATTAAGTTCTTATTTCATCCTTACACTCTTTATTTTATTTTGCCACATTTTATAATTGGAGTTTTCTGTTAAATGTGTTGATATAAATAAATAAATAAATAAAAGGCCGTAGCCAGAAAAATATTTCGGGGGGGATGTGTGAGTTCATTTTTTTTCAACGTTGGGAGGTTGAAATCTTCAAAAGATACCGATAAGCTCCTGCACCTCGGCATGCCGGGTTTTTACCGACTAAAACCACCTCCGTCTCCTCCAAACCTCTGTCATTATCAGTCTGTGTTAATTTTACATAATAAAAATGTACATTCCAATGATATGAAATCATAAAGTTTTACTTTTCATATTTGCATATTTGCACTGGGGCAACTAACTCACACATTTGGCATGAATTCACATATTAAACAACAGTTAGGCTCTTATTCTCTTTAAAGTTTAGAAGCATAGTGTAATTTCGTTTGGATATTGTTATCACTTCAAAAAAATATAACAAGATTTCAAATTCTACTTTAGCTTACATACTGGAAATGAAACAGTAGTTTAAGTGAAAATTGAAAAATTTAAGAAATAAAATGTTTTCTACAATTTATTTCATGAAATTAAGAGTTGAAAATTGCTGCGTTTCTAGAATTTTCCCCAAAAACCAAAAAAACTGAATGCCACCTAGATCAACTCACCAACATAGCCAGCTCTTGATAAATGCATAAATAAAAATATGAGTAATAACAATAATAGTAATAACAATAACAAACAATAATCATATAACATAAAAGTAGACATTTTATTCTTTATTGTTGTCTTTCACGTCAAGAAAATACCTTAAGAAATAATCGCATTCGCAACCAATAAAGATGGCATGTTTGTTTTCAAGCAATTTTAAAACAAGACTTGTGTTTTCTTCTCTGTTAAATCAAAATGATAATAAATTGACGTTAACAATAAAATAATACTAGGTTTTGACCATGAGATTTTGTCGAGAAACAGAACAACCCCGCATGTAAATACAAACATAGACACTTTCTTCTTTCCAAAATATATTGGAAAGATTGCAAACGAAAACTTTGTATTTTGTAACATTTTCAGGAGCAGCTTTTTTTCTTTAATTTTTTGCATTGGCTGCTACTGAAAAATGTTCCTGAATTATTTTTCAATCTTTTCGTATGTATGCTGATATCTAGATGAGACGTTTTTTATTTCTTTTTGAGTTAGTCCTAAGACGGTCCGAGAAAGATCAATACTGCGAACTGTCATATAAGAAGCTGGGTTATTTTAATTTCATTTTCAACCAAATTAATATAAAATTAATGCAACTGTAGTCTTATAATATTTTTGACCAAAATTAAGTTAATTTTGTAAAATGAAAAGTATTACAATGGAAAATTTAATCTTCGAGCCCTTTTTCTGCGAATAAGTTTATAACTTCCTCCGTATTGATATCGATTTGACGATATTAATGTAAACCCAGTTAATCTTTCCTCACCAGTCGAGTTTCGGAGATACGTTTTCAGACGTTTCATTATCGAAAATGTTTTCTCAGGTGTGCAAGTCGTAACTGGTAATGTCACCAAATTTTTTAAAAGTTTGTGAATATTTGGAAACAGTTCGTTATTGCACTCTCCAAGGGCTTCAATTGCACAAGTCGCACGATCTACTTCAGGCTGCTGTTGGCATTTTGTTTGCCAGAGCTCAAATTCAGATTTGATTGCATCACATTCAAAAAATTTACTATAAATTTGAAAAAAATCTTTTCCGAAACTGTAATCCTTCTTACCGCATTCTGAGGGTATCAAAATAAGTAGCAGTTTTAGTGTAGAATTATGATCTTCGAATCTTGATTTCAACTGCGCAGTAAAATCATCTAATAGTGGAATAAGTTTCTGGATCTAGTGAATTTACATTTGGTCTTAGTAGTAGCACGATTCTACAGTTCTACAGTTTTAAGCAGATTTTGAGCAGTTTGGAATCACTGAATTCAAATTTTTGGGTGGAAAATTGAAAGCAGTGCAGTGGAAATAATTTATGAAGTTTGAATTAGAACCACTTTTGGATTTTCAATGCATAAATGATTACACATCCTCGGGCTCAGTTTTGAGACATATTTTTACCACTTATACCTTAATTACATCGCACCAAATTTTGGAAAATCATTAGATTTCGCGAAATTTTTCCTAAAATCTACGATTTTCCATACAAAAATCGAAACATAGTCGATCACAAATCCATTAGATTTCAAAAAAATCTACTTAAAATCTCTTGTTTGTGTGTGGCTGTTAAGTAGTTAGATGTATCGCTGGCATGTGGGAAATGTCGTCGGTTTATATACAGGAGCACCCGGTTCAATTCCCGGAAACTCTATTTGTTTGAGTTGCCAAACAAAATCTAGACAAGGCGATGTTAACATTTGACAAAATTTTGAAATCTCAGTACCCTAAATCTTGCGATGTGATTGAACAATATGACTACTTTTAATCATGGGAAAATTTCGGGGGGGATCAAACACTGGCTATCCCCCCCTGGCTACGGCCTTGATCTACGGGAGCGTCTATTGATTACGTAGGTAAGGGGGATGATTGAATATTCACGCGGATTAATCGGGAGAGGGGGGCGGTTACAAAGCCTTTTTTACGTTATTTGTTATTTTCATATCGATGCAGCATAACAAAAGACCGCTAGCAAAAATGAATGCAGTTTTTTGTTATTACGCCCACTGAAGAGATTTTGTCGCGTGGTGGCCATTTTGAATATGCGTATCCAAAATTGCCATGACCTCGGTATAGTCATTTAATTTGTTTTATTTCACGATTACTAATAGTTATTTCTTATTTTCAGTTGGTCTTGAAAAACATTGAATGCAGTCAATAATCGGTTTAATTGCATGTAACAACTAAATAGCCTTACGATAGATGATGGAGAAATTAAAATCTTACGAACACTAAAGACCAAAACTACTAAAAATTACAATTTTTTATTTGATGAAAGCTTTTTAAAGCATATGATCTAGCAAAGTATTGACTACAAAACATTTGACCATTCAAATCGTTCATTACCACAAATGCAAATTTGATTAATTTTTATTTTGGTTTCAAAGCAGTTTTTTTTTATTAAAATTAAAACAAGGTGTTGTGCAAATCAGGTAAAAAATTTATTTTTTATGAAAAAATCCTAATTTTTTGCATTTTTTTATTAAATTAAAAAACGGCTCCAACGATTATTTTGTAAAGGCAAAAACATAACAAAAATGTCACTACACATTGTTTGACACCTTAATGATGCAAATATTACATCTGATTCGTGAGATATAGTGAATGACCATAAAAAGCATGATGACTTTTAATGATTTCTTATTTTTAATTTAATTTTTTTGTAATCATGAGAATGGGCGCTCTCATAGATGATACCATTAACATCAACTCACTTCAATTACTGTTATGTCTATCTCTAGTTATTATTATTTAAAGTAGTATTATTTTGATAATTTTTATTGTGTCTAGTATTTTTAATATTTATGTGCATATTACTGGGAAGTTGACCGTGTGGACCTCAAAAGTCGCACTTCGCGGCTTGTTTTTTTTTTCAATTTGACTTGTACAGGATGTTTCTACCAACGTCTGTCAACGAAAAGTAAGTACTCTTGGATACATCTTAAGAAAAAAATATTGATATTTTTCAATATTTCACCACATTCCCTCGACACCTTCCAAACTACATTTCAAACAGCAATAGTTTTGATTTCAAATGAAAGGATATTCAATGCTCTGGTTTTAATAATATTGAAGATATACAAGTCTTATGTATTTTCAAAGATACGATGAAAGAGAGAGATATTTAGCACGAAGATAATTGACAAAGTCATTTCTTTACGTTTTGAGGTCTATAGAGTATATATAAAGTGTTTTTAGTAAGGGAGATGTATGTGTGTGTGTACGTACGTACGTGCGTTCGTGGACATTTTTTCTATGAGCATAACTCAAGTAAATAACGTCGTATCGACTTCGTTAAGGTGTCAATCGAAGCGTCCTTGCAATTTTAAGAGCTGATTAGTTTTTGGAACTTCGGTCGGGGGAGTTTGCTGTTTTGCCCGTTTGAAGGTCCTTTCTATCATGCATTATATCTCGCGAACCAAACATACGATTTCGTTGAATGAATTGTCAATCGACGCATATTTACGTTTATGTTATTCTATCAAGTTTTTAAAAAAAATCATAGAGCGGTTTTTTTTTAAAGTGCAAAAACCTCCGGCTTTTTTCCAAAACAATAAACTTTTAACGTTATTTTCAAGCCGAAGTAATCAATGTTTATATAATTTATATACTCCAAACAGTTTTTCTAAAAATCTCATCAAATTTTTTTTCTATGAATACAAAAAAAATAAAATATAAATACAATATCTTTAACAGTCATCATGATCTTCAAGGTCATATTTGTCATGCGTTATATCTCGTGAACCAAACATACGATTCGCAAGTTCAAGGTGTCAATTGACGCGCATTATCATTTTTGTGAATCTATCACGTTTCGATAAAAAAATTTGGAGCCGTTTTTGAATTTAAGAAAAACAAGTGAAAAAAATAAGTTTTTTTCATAAACAATAAATTTTTAACCTGATTTACGGAACACAGTAATCAATTTTTATAAAATTTATATACTCCAAGCAGTGTTTGTAAAAACATCATCAAACCTTTTTCTAATGACTACAAAAAACATTAAATAAAAAATAAAAAAAATCATGAATAGTCATGTTCAGTCATGTTCTTCAAGGTCATTTCTGTCATTCACTATATCCCACGAACGAGATATAATATTTGCATCATTAAGGTGTGAATCGACGTGTGATAACATCTTTGTGATTTTTTTAAAATTATGAAAATTCGTTTCAGCCGTGTTTTTTAATTTCATAGAAGAAAATGTAAAAAGAAATTGAATTTTTTTTCATAAAAAATATTTTTTTAACCTGATTTGCACAACACAGTAATAAATGTTTATAAAATTTATACATTCTTATCAGTTTTCAAAAAGAAACCGGCAAAACTTTTTTTCATGATTATGAAAAAAAACTAAATAAAAAATAAAAAATCATTCAAAGTTACCATGTAAAAAGTGATCATACGAATGATATTACTTTACATCTTTTATTTTAAATGAATTGTTGCAAATTCAATCAAAGTTTTGAAATATTTGCATAATTTAAGCAGATATTTAATAGTTTTTACAGTCTTTCAATTAAAAAAAAACTGCTTAAATTTTCAAAATCATCAAAATTTCAATCAAATTTGCATTTGTGGTAATCAACGCTTTGAATGGTAAAATGTTTTTTAGTCAATACTTTGCAAGATAATATGATTTAAAAAGCTTTCATCAAATAAAAAATTGTATTTTTTAGTAGATTCATTATTAAGTAATCGTACGATTCCAATTATTTCCTCCATCATCATTTGTAAAACATTTTACTTTTTACATGCAAATGAACCGTTTTTTGACTGCATATTCAAAATTTACCAAACGAATGTTTAAAGTAATTATTAATCTCATTGATGTAAAATCGTGAAAAAATATAAATTCAGTGATTATGCTGAGCTCATGGCAATTTTGAACTCAACTATTCAAAATGGTCATCACGCGACAAAATCTCTTCAATGAGAGTAATAACAAAAAATGCACTCATTTTTGCTTGCGCTCTTTTGTCCTTCAAGCATTGATGTGAAAATAACAAATAACGTAGAAAAGGCTCGGATTGATACACGTGAAGAAATAATCAAACCAATCCACCATAATCCTTACGTAATCGATTGACGCTCGCATAGATGTTACGAATAATATAAAGTCATTCCAATAACTTTAATGAGAGGTACATTTTTATTATTTAAAGTAGTATTATTTCCATAATTATTAATGTGTTTTATATTTTTAATATCTATGTAGATATTACTGGGAAGTTGACCGTGTGGATCTCATGGGTCGCACCTCACGGCTTGTTTTAATTCCTCCTTACACAAAATCTGCCAGCGACTGATATTAAAATTTTGGTGATGAAGAGCTACTGTTACCGACATCAATAACATAATTCTGAATTCGGCTTCGTGGAATTGTTAAGTGGTATAGGCATTTGAAAAACCTTAAGAAACCGCCAAACTCAAGACGATTTATTGGCAAAACAAACACAGTTTAAAGTGAAAATATTACAGGAAAGACACGTAATTTAGATCGTACGCCAACACTTATAGTTATATATTTTTGACACGTTTATCAGTAAACAGTATTTAATCATATTTTTAAATATGCCCGTTACTATGGCAGTGATAGTGATTTTTTTTTCTTCAACAATTCTCTTTTCACTTTAGATAATTTTAAGATTTGTTCCTATTCTTCCAGAAATCTTATTTCTAAAAGTAGATTCATTCAGAATACAAAATCGGCTTAAATACAATGAGCTACTATTGCTTTCATTATTTTATTTTAAATTAAAAATTACGTGGCACACTAAGAAAACTTTACGGCACACCCATTGATCAAAATTTCCCAATAAACAATAAACTTTCATAATGATTTTTCCAACAGTTTCACATGATCTAACTTTGGAATAATGCTCTTTTTTGGTTTGAATTGGTTGTTTTAATTTATTGACTCTTTAAATTAAAAAAAAACCTGCGCACGATCTTTCGAAATTAGGCAATATATATTGACATCAAGTCTGCATCTGAACCAACGCTAGATAAAGAAGACCTCACTTTTCTGATGCCCTGCTTCCACCATGGTTTCAAGTCAGACATGCCTTGTAGAGATGACTGGATCATGGAAAGAAGTAAGATAGAAGAATCGGTCGACATGTGATATGGTGGATCAAAAATGAATGGAAAAGTTGTCGCTTCACTGTGAAGTGATTTTCTGCTGGGTGCCTGGTCATAGTAATATACCTGGGAATTGCGAAGCTGATACCCTAGCGAGAGCTGGTATGAGCTCCAGGATTTTACACTAACACCCTAAGTCGGCCATCCCCTGGCCTCTGTCAAGCTAAGTTTGAAGCAGTATTATATGGAGGCTGCAAACTGGGCTTGGCTGCTGGAAGAAAGTTGCAGGACATGCCTAAACTTGGCATGCACTTAGCTTAAAACGCACTAAACAGCTCTTAAATACGATCCATTAAACATTAAGCTTCGTCGTATCCGTACTGACAGGACATTGGCTCATTGGCAGACATGCAGAAAGATTGGGTGTTCCTTACAATGACTTCTGCCGAAGCTGCAGATCGGAAGAAGAAGAGGAAACGATCCAACATTTTCTTATAAATAGTTTTCATCATCCCGCATCCCGTCCTTATCTTTTGATGGTATCACAATAAGCCTATCGTAGCCTAAGTGAGCCACCTTTTGATAAAGGTGGCTGCCACTACACCAACCAACCAACCTGAACCTGAAGAGTTTGATTTATCGTTTCTTCTTCGTTTTTGAAAAAAGAACATTCTATGATAAAAATCTGAATTATAATAAAAAAGTATAATATTCGTCTGGACGTTTATCCCTTTTCCCAAAAATGAAAAATCTTTATGTCGACTAAAATTGAATTCCATTTATTTGAACAGTTCTCAACTAAAATGTGTTTATTTTTCAGACTTTCAGGATATTCATGTCATGATTTTCATCGGTTTTGGATTTCTCATGACCTTCCTGAAAAAATACGGATACGGCGCCACCGGATTTACACTCTTCCTAGCTTCGATCGTCATTCAATGGGCAATTCTATTCAAAGGATTCCTGCACATGGAGAATGGAGTCGTGAAGTAAAGTGGAATGCATCTGATTCGTAGACTGGTGGAGAAAATTAATAAAATCTCGTTATTTTCCCGTTAAATTTTCACAGAATCAGTCTAGACAGTTTGATTGATGGCGACATTAGCGCAGCTGTGCCACTGATCAGCATGGGAGCGCTTCTAGGCCGAGCCACTCCAATTCAGTTGCTGTTCATGGGACTTGTCGAAATCGCCATTTTCGCTTTGAACGAGTATCTGCAACTGGATGTCCTTCGGGTAGGTGACTGCGATGCTAAAGAAACCATTTGTGGTTGGCAATATGTTTGACTATCTAACTTAATTGGAACATTTAAAACTTGCTAATATTTCTTTAGTTTATCGATTGTAATCATTATAAGTAGTTTTCCTTATTTACCATCTCTACCTATCGAGGCAAATTTTTATTTTCAGCAATTAACTGATAAAAGATGAACTAATTTGTCAAAGAGTAATATTTTAGCGTCATTATGTTTTTTTAATTATTAAATAATCTTCTCCAGCATTATTGGATAAAATTTTACTTGAATATCAAACCTGAGCTCACACCAATTTCACTACACATCTTTAATGTATTCTCTGCAAAAATGCCGAAAATGCGGTAGATTTATCGACTCAATTTAAAAGGACACTATTTCAATTCGAACAGGTTACAGATGTCGGTGGCTCGATTACAGTGCATGCATTCGGAGCCTATTTCGGTCTAGCAGTGAGTTGTATCCTACGGCCTAGCAAGGACGAAAATGCTGCTGGGCAACATGAGGGTGCAACCACCACATCAGACTTGTTCGCAATGATCGGAACGATTTTCCTGTGGCTCTTCTGGCCTAGTTTCAACTCCGCCCTTGTGGATGGCGCGGATCAGGAGCGAGCCATCGTGAACACATATCTTTCACTGGCCGCAGCAACAGGTTTGTGGAATTACACATTCCGGCACTCTTGCATGGTGTCTGGACATATATAAATAACTAATCAAATGTTGATTGCATTTGTTCTAACAATTATTGAAGTGCCGTTTTGTTGTAGTTTGTACAAATGAATATAAATATTTGCTTCGTTACACTGCATGAAGGAAATTATCGTGCATTGAGATTAATTATAGTACAATTTTTATTTACTAGTAATCAAAGCTTTCTAAGACCATGAAAAGCTTTTTTGTTTTGTTTAAAGATTCTATCTCATACAACATTGAACAAAACCTCGACCAACACTATTGATAATGTACTATTACCACCATTATTAGACACAGCAACTGTGAACGGATTAACTGCAAAAGGTTTTAATAAAATATTTCGGTCATTTCATATTTGGTATGTTACAGTTTTCATCAACAAAAAGTTTTTTCAATGAGCATTGCTCATCACATTTCTAGAAATCTACGCAGTTCAGCTTACACGCAGCTGGACTTTAGCTTATATAGGGCACTGTCCTTTCCACATCTGGTCTGAAGCCTCAAATATTTTTTCATACAAGTTTCATTAAAACCGTTTCAATCACACATTAAAAAATTATTATTTTTTCAAAGTTTGGACGTGGAAATCTTCAAAAAGATACTGATCAGCTCCTGCTTCTAGACATGCCTGATTTCTACCGATTAAATCCACCTCCTTCTTCTTCAAATCACTCTATCCATCAACTTTACTTATTTCTTCATATTTAGGATTTCCCTGACGATAAGAATCGGTATAATTCGTGGGGTTTAGAATATTTTTTGTACGACTTATAGTTCAACATATATATATTTACAATTTTATTTCATATTGACTTCATGTTCAGCTTTGAGTTTGTGGAACTGATTGTAAATTACTTCGAATGTTGTTTCTGCAGGATATATTTTAGTATTGGTATTGATTTAAAGAAATTTGGGGTAATTATTTTTTTTATATTTTGTCCAGTAGCGTATTGGAAAAGCTAGCTGCTTATGGTCTTCTCATAGTCGTTCAGTTCTGTCAAATGCGATAGCTATATAATTCATGTTTCTTATACTGTAAGTGCTTTTCTTCCTGAAATTTTATCTTATCTTAAAGTGTGGAGCATTCATTATGGTGTCAATTCATATGTACACCCTCTGTCTTAAAAGAAGGTTTATATTTTGTAAGTCGATAAAATAAAACATAAGATGTCTATAAAACCAGCCGCGAGGTGCGAGGTCCACACGGTCAACTTCCCAGTAATATCTACATAAACATCAACAACATTACAACAATGAGAGGTATTCATAGCAGTAACAGGAAGGAGTTAATATGAATCATATCGTCTACGGGCGGGTCCATTGATTACGTAAGGTTTTTGGTCGATGAGGACAGATTGAATATTCACGCGGATCAATCGGTGGGGGCCTTTTTGGTCTTGAAAAATTTTGTTGGTTTTCACAATTTAAGCAGTTTTTTAAATTAAAAGACTATAAAAACTATGAAAAATCTGCTCAAATTATGCAAATATTTTAAAACTTTGATAGAATCTACGACATTTTTTTAGAATAAAAGGTATAAAGTAAAAGCATTCGTATGAATCCTCTTTACATGGTAGCTTTGAATGATTTTTTTTATTTTTTATTTAGTTTTTTCATAATCATGGAAGAAAATTTTGCCGGTTTCTCTTCAAAAACTGATAAGAATGTTTTAACTTTATAAACTGGGATCACTGTGCTGTGCAAATCAGGTTAAAAAATGGTTTTTATGAAAAAAACTATAATTTTCCGCATTTTTTTCTATTAAATTAAAAAAAACGGCTGAAACTAATTTTTATAATGTTAAAAACTTCACAAAGATGTTAATACACGTCACCTGACACCTTAATGGTGTAAATATTATATCTGGTTTGTGAGATATAGTGATTGATAAAAATGACCTTGAAAATCATGATGACTATTACTGATTTTTTATTTTTCATTTAATTTTTCACGTAATCATGAGAAAAAGTTTTGATGGTGTTTTTACAAACATTGTTTAGAGTATATAAATTTTATAAACATTAATTACTACATTTCGCAAATCGGGTTCAAAGTTTATTGTTTATGAAAAAAACATAATTTTTTGCACTTTTTCTTCTTAAATTAAAAACGGCTCCAACGATATGGGAAGTTCTTGTAATCGCCTCGAAAATCTAAATTGAAATTTTCAACTTTTCTTTACGCTTTGAGGTCTATAGAGTATATATAAAGTGTTTTTAGAAAGGGAGATGTATGTGTGTGTGTGTACGTACGTACGTCTGTTCGTTCGTGGACACTTTTTTCTACGAGCATACCTCACGTAAACAAAGTCGTATTGACTTTATTAAGGTGTCAATCGGAGCGTCTTTGCAATTTTCAGAGGTGATTAGTTTTTGGGAAACTTCGGTCGGGGGGCTTTGCTGTTTTGCCCGTTTGAAGGTCATTTCTGTCATGCGTTATATCTCGCGAACCAAACATACGATTTGCATCGTTAAGAGGTCAGTGATCGTGTATTAATATTTTTTATAGATCTGTTGCATTTTGAAAAAATCTTTGGAGCCGTTTTTTTTTAATTTAAGAAAAAAAAGCGCAAAAAATTAGGTGTTTTTCATAAACAATACACTTTGAACCTGCTTTGCGAAATGTAGTAATTAATGTTTATAAAATTTGTGTACTCCAAACAATTTTTGTAAAAACACCATCAAAACTTTTTCTCATGATTACGTGAAAAATTAAATGAAAAATAAAAAATCATTAAAAGTCATCATGATTTTCAAGGTCATTTTTATCAATCACTATATCTCACAAACCAGATATAATATTTACACCATTAAGGTGTCAGGTGACGTGTATTAACATCTTTGTGAAGTTTTTAACATTATAAAAATTAGTTTCAGCCGTTTTTTTTAATTTAATAGAAAAAAATGCGGAAAATTATAGTTTTTTTCATAAAAACCATTTTTTAACCTGATTTGCACAGCACAGTGATCCCAGTTTATAAAGTTTAAACATTCTTATCAGTTTTTGAAGAGAAACCGGCAAAATTTTCTTCCATGATTATGAAAAAAAACTAAATAAAAAAAATCATTCAAAGCTACCATGTAAAGAGGATTCATACGAATGCTTTTACTTTATATCTTTTATTCTAAAAAAAATGTCGTAGATTCAATCAAAGTTTTGAAATATTTGCATAATTTGAGCAGATTTTTCATAGTTTTTATAGTCTTTTAATTTAAAAAACTGCTTAAATTTTGAAAACCAACAAAATTTTTCAAGACCAAAAAGGCCCCCACCGATTGATCCGCGTGAATATTCAATCTGTCCTCATCGACCAAAAACCTTACGTAATCAATGGACCCGCCCGTAGACGATATGATTCATATTAACTCCTTCCTGTTACTGCTATGAATACCTCTCATTGTTGTAATGTTGTTGATGTTTATGTAGATATTACTGGGAAGTTGACCGTGTGGACCTGAAGGGTCACACCTCGTGGCTTGTTTAAAAATGCGACAGATCTACAAAAAATATTAATACGCGTTCACTGACACCTTAATCCTGCAAATCGTATGTTTGGTTCGCGAAATATAACGCATGACAGAAATGACCTTCAAACGGGCAAAACAGCAAAGCCCCCCGACCGAAGTTTCCCAAAAACTGATCACCTCTTAAAATTGCAAAGACGCTTCGATTGACACCTTAACAAAGTCGATACGACTTTGTTTACGTGAGTTATGCTCGTAGAAAAAACTGTGCACGAACGCGCACACATACATACATCTCCCTTTCTAAAAACCCTTTATATATACTCTATAGACCTCAAAACGTAAAGAAAAGTTGAAAATTTCAATTTCAATTTTCGAAGCGATTACAAGAACTTCCCATATACTGGGAAGTGAAAAAAATGATTTATTATTGAAGTACAGTATTTGGGAATTTCTTAAAAACAACATCATCTAAATGTAGACGTTCGCGTTCACGGCGTTTATTTAGTCGAACGATTAAATTTTCTATGGCGGCTCGGCAGGTCGACTCCGTGATGGCTGCCATTTCGTCGCGAATATTCACTTTCAAATGCGTCAGAGAAGTTGGTTTATTTTTATAACTTTTTGGTTTGAGATAATCCCATAGAAAAAAGTCCATATGAGTTAAATCATGTCTGCGTGGAGGCCAGGTTATTTCGCCTGTCTTGGAGATCAATGTACAAGAAAAATTCACATATCATAGGCAGGGACGTATTGGACGTATGTTAGGGTGCCCAGTCCTGCTGGAACCATATTTTATGGTTATAGCCAGAGAAGTTTTGCAGTTCTGGTCCCTTCCCCTCTGATTCGATGCCTTCACGCAGTTAGCTAAACAAATGTAAACTTTCCCCCGAATAAATTTATATCTTTCCATTGAAATCATGCCCGGCCGTTAAGGTTAGCAGATTGAAGGTTAGAAGATTGTAGATCATTTCATACGCCTTGGTTACTAGCTTGGTAATGATCACGAGGTTACCTTTTCAAGTTTGAATTCAATTCAAGATGTCGTAAGAAGTTCTGGAAACAAGATGCACGTACAATTTAAGTTTAAGTGACGTAGAGAGCAAACGAAGACAGCCATTTTTTTATTAGATCATTTATGTGTGGGGTCCATGTACGTTTCTCAACGTGACTTAGATTTTTCTATGTGACTGTCAGTTTTGTTTTTTTGTTTGATGATAATATATTTCGTTTTCCCAGAGTTTATTGTTAATCTGCTTTGTAATAGCCAACGAAAGTGCTTGTTCAGGTCAGTATTCACTTTTTGTTTAATTACAAAATTGATTTTGCATGAGAACAGCGTCATCTGCGTACATAACTACTTTCGCAGCAAGTCCTGCACTTTTTATGGCGTTGGTATTAAGTAGGAATAGTGTCAGTCCTGGGATCGAGCCCTACAGAACACCATCGCTAATTTCAGCAGTTTTGCTTTTACACTCCAATTACTGTATTTTGAGATTTACTCATCAAGTAACTGCATTTGCTTGTCCCAAAATTCCATTATATCTGAGCCTGAATTCCTCTCCATCAATACGCTCTCTACTCCATCTACGCAATATTCGTTATATCTTGCCAATTAAACTACTGACACTTTCAGCGCCGTGGCTTGATGTGTTTCACATTTTCTTTAGCGGAGATTTTTTGAGTCATCTAGATGCTCATTTATTTGGCTTTAAAATTATTTAAAAATTATTTCCTAACGCATTTCGTGGAAATAGGGAAATCAATGAAGTTGTGGCACTCAATAGATGATTACCCTTTTCAGCGTTGTTTTTTGTTTTTGTTGTTTACTTTTTTTCTTTTATTATTGACACCACGTGAAAATTTTATACTCACAAGTTGCTGAAAATTCCATCCTACACAAGTTTGTCATACTTGTTTGTGGGTGGCACGATTAGCGAGATACGTGGGTATTTCACTTTTTCTTCTTTCTATCATGCCCCCCAGAAGATTGGAGCTGTGACTCCAGAAACTTGAACTTAAGCTAACTAGTGAGCTGGCCACAGATTGCAATAAAAATCTGCCTAACAGTTAAAAATGCACGGTTGACGTCACAAGCCGGACGATTTTACTGGACCACTTTCGCCGACGAAAATCTATAAATTTTCTTTCGCTCAGTTGACTGAAGAATACAAAGAGATTCTTTTTAAGCATTATTTGGCAATCATAAGAAGCTCAGAAAACTATTAAAGCCAATTGGTCGTGATTAACATTTGTTCGACCCTGAAGGACACAGAGTTAACCTTTACCATCAAATGTGTTTAAAATAAGTTGGCTTGGTTGGGCGCTCCATATAACGATGAGCTGCAGAGTGGAAAATTGAATGCAAGGATTTCCAATGACATGAAAGAGGTGATAGAAATGAAAAATGGAGTCAATTTTCGACACTTTTCTTCAGAGGCACGACGATCTTTCGAACGATTATCGATGATTGCAAATGTAAAATTTGGGTTTACCTAACTGCTTAAAGATGAGATCCATTACTGCAGGTCGTCTTGAAGAGAAACTTACGTTGATTAACCATTCAGGTCTAAAAGTCACATATATGAGATATTTGGTATTTGATGTTTTTAAAATAACAAAAGGCCAACACATCACAATCTTTTTGAAGAGATTTAAAAAAAAGGAGAACGCATCTACCACGGAAACATCAGTGTGATACTTATATTGGACATAGTATTAAGAACGTAAGTGGCGAGAGATATGGCGAACATTGTAATAAAAGGAATCTGAAAGGGTAATGAAGTCAAGTTTGGAGGATTTAAGGAATAACTTAAAATTAGTTATCACCATGGATCTGCAGAGTGTACTGATAGAAATAAAGCCTTTTAATCTGAAACTATGCTAGCAAATAGCTGATGAGTTCTTGTTAATGAAAGTCTTTAATTTTTTTGTACCCCTTAACATAGACCACCACAAATAAACTCTACTGATGTCTGTCCTGAGTAAACCTTCTCCAGTTTAACCTTGCTATCCGCTTGATTTCTTTTACTCATCTTGTGGGCTGTTTTCCCGGACTCCCTTTGCCATCGAAAATCTTTAGAGTATATTTTAAGTAATAATACTAGTCGTGACTGTTTCTTTTACCAAATTTTATTTTCTTTTCAAATATATATTTCGGCTACTACTTGCAGCCTTCTTCAGTGATATGTTCCCATTACATACGTAAACTGTATGTTTCTGTGGATTGAATTCAAATTCCGGAGTGTTTTTTCAAGGTCGTTTTCTTTGATTATTGCAAAGCAGTCATCTACATATCTTGTCCAGCCTCTAGGTAGGAGCACATCAACGAAGCCAACCGAGCAAAAAAGAACATACAGGCCGGAAAAACAGCAGAAGTAAAATCAAAGGTAGCAGAACATATCATCAGCGAGGACTACGAATTCGACATCGAAAACACGAAAATCGAAAGTGTAGGAAGCAATAGGCAGCTGGATGTGAAAGAAAGCATTGCGATCCACAAGGGAAAACGGTTGACGCTACTCAACGCTGATCAAGGAAACGGCTATTCGTGGTTATTCAAATACTTGAACCAGAAAATAATTCGAAAATAAGATACCTTTAACATATAATTAAGCACCAATTAAAAACTAAGGGATATAATGAACAAGTAGGGATAAAAGTTTAATAGATAAAGATATAATTTACAAATAAGGAAAGATGTAATTAAAGAGTAAAGATATAAATAAGGACAAAATGCCTGGAGAGAATCAGTCGTGCACATATCACTGAAGAAGGCTGCAAGTAGTAGCCGAAATATATATTTGAAAAGAAAAGAAAATTTGGTAAAAGAAACAGTCACGACTTGTATTATTACACCAATTTACCAAAAAGCTCGAACAGACAACCAATATATTTTAAGTGTTTTTAGAAAGAAGTATGTATGTGTGTGTGTGTACGTACGTACGTACCTGCGTTCGTGGACAGTTTTTTCTTCGAACATCACTCACGTAAACAAAGTCGTATCGACTTCGTTGATAATCGAAGCGTCTTTGCAATTTTAAGAGCAGACTAGTTTTTGGTACACTTCGGTCGGTGGGGTTTGTTGTTTTGACCCTTTGAAAGTCATTTCTGTTGTGCGCTATATTTTGCAAACCAAACGTACCAATTGCTTGATCAAAGTGTCAATCAACGCGTGTTGACATTTATGTGATTCTATCAAGTTTTGAAAGAAATTTTTGGAGCCGTTTTTTAATTCTTAAACAAAAAGTGCAAAAATTAGGGTTTTTTCAAAAACAATATATTTTTAACCTAATTTTCAAATTGAAGTAATCAACGTTTATATACTCCAAACAGTTCTTGTAAAACAAATGGAAAATATTTTTTCCTGATTACAAAAAAATTTAATTAAAAATAAAAAATCATTAAAAGTTCAAGGTCATTTACGTCATTCATTTTATCTCGAGAATCAAATATAATCTTTGCATCATTAAGGAGTCAATCAACGCGTATTAACATTTTGATGATGTTTTTAAATAATAATAAAATCGTTAAAACGGTTTTTTTTTGTTTTATTAAAAAAAATTGTGGAAAAGTAGTGTTTTTTTTCATAAAAAAAATCATTTTTAACCTGATTTGCGCATCGTAATATTAAATGCTTATAGAATTTATCAATCTTTACCAATTTTTGTAAAGAAACCAGCAAACCCATTTTTCATGATTACAAAAAAAAATTAAATAAAATGTGGTCTAAGTGCGACCCTTGAGGCCCAGACGACTAACTTCCCAGTGGGGTGAATGAAAAGCTATAATTTGCTTTTATTAATAATTACTATTATTAAACATTATTATTCTAAATTAATATAATTATTTTTATTATTTTTATCAATTTTTTATCTAACCATAAAAGCTTTGGTAGAGGAAGACGTCTCCACCACCTGGTCATCCTCTACCAAAGCCTCGTCCTCTTCGTCCTCGTCATCCTTCTTGTCCTCCACTTCGTCCTCAACTTCGTTCTCCATCTCGGCCTCGGAATCCACAACTATTATTGAGGGTATATAATTATTATTTACAATAATCATTCGTTATTAAGAATGTTTGACCGTTACTGAATAATTATAATTGACTTTGTATATACAATATCAGATTATAACTAATATTATTTGATTGCCATTAACAATATTAAATTATTCATAACAATATCCAATTATTAACTGCATTAGCGTCTCTACTCCCATTCACCCAAACCTGATAATATAAGTTTGGAATTTTATAAATTAATCTTTTTTTTAAATAACATTTTTTATAAATTTGATCACAATTTTGCTAAAACGCACAATAATAACAACATTATTATGATGGTATTTGGTATCTGCACGAATTAATAGTGCGTATCAACAGTTTAAAAATAAACACTTTTTAGTCGTTTTTTCCGTTTTTTCATCCTAAATAAAAAACCGCCTAACCGATTTTTCTGAAAAGTCATTCAGTTCTAAGTTACGTAATTACGCGTCATTTAAAACCGGTCCCACGTTAATCCGATCTTTGGTTCTTGAGATAATCGAGACGAAAAATTATTCCGAACGCACATACGTACATACGTACATACGTACATACGCACATACGCACATACGCACATACGCACATCCGCACATACGTACATACACACTCACAGACATCTCTCTAAAAACGATGGATTTGGATTCTAGAGACCTTAAAACGTGGAGATATGTCAAAATTTGGGATTCGCAAAATCGACCCCATTACAATAACTTCCCATAGGGAACTGGGAAGTTAATAAAAAATAAAAAATCATTCAAAGTCATCATGTAAAAAGGGTTCATACGAATTTTTATACCTTAAATTTTTTTTCTATCGACATTGTTGTAAAGTCAATCAAAGTTTATTATTATTTGCACAATTTGTAGAGATTTTTAATAGTCTTCACAGAACCGTTTTTTAACTTTAATGAAAAAACTGCTTAAATTTTGAGAACCAATACAAATCAAATCAAATTTGCAATTGTGGTAATCAACGTTTTGAATGGTAAAATGTTTTGTAGTCAACATTTTCCAAGATCATATGCTTTGAAAAGCTTTCATCAAATAAAACATTGCAGTATTTTAGAGTTTTGTTCTTTAGTATTCGTAAGATTTCAATTACCTCCTTCATCAATTGTAATACATACATTTTACTTTTTACATGAACCTATTTTTGACTGCATATACAGTGTTTTTCAAAACCAACAGAAAATAAGAAATAATAATTATTATTATTCAGTGATTATGCCGAAGTGTTGGCAATTTTGACCGCAACTATTCAAAATGGCCATCACGCGACAAAATGTCTTCAGTGGGCGTTATTACAAAAACTGCATTCATTTTAGCTAGCCGTCTTTTGTCCTTCAAGCATCGATACGAAAATAACAAATAACGTAGAAAAGGCTTTGTAACCTGTCCCCTTCGATTGATCCGCGTGAATATTCAGTCAAACCAATCCACGAAAATTTTTACGTAATCAATTGACGCTCGCGTAGACAGTACGATTAATATTAAGTCATTCCAATAACTTTTATAAGAGGTACATTTTTATTATTTAAAGTAGTATTATTTCCATAATTATTATTGTGTTTAATATTTTTAATATTTATGTAGATATTACTGGAATTTGACCGTGTGGACCTCATAGGTCGCACCTCACGGCTTGTTTTTATTAAGTTATTGAATTTGCAGCTTTTCATTTTTTTAACTTCAGTTCATTGCAAAAACCTCTCTCATATGACTTTCGTAAATACATTAAAGTTACTATCGTACTGTGCAACTTCGATGCAATAACTATTTTAAACAAGTAATACCTCCAGTGTTATTATTTTAATGTGTTCTTAAATAAAAATTACATCCAAATTTTATTCATAAATGAACAAATAAATAAGACAAAACATTTCAATCAAAGTTCATCGCCAAAAGTAATGAAAAATACTTTACAAGCTACATAACCTGTTTTTGGTCCTCCTGTAAAATTTCAATTTTGTCACATTAGAGATATTTACATCCCAACGACGGTTTGTCATTAGTGATGAAATGTAAATGGAAGAACCACCAACGGAAAAGTCATTAAGTTTTTGTTAATGCAGTATCATATGTTTTATTTTGACGGAGGTTGATGTTGGACAGTATACGCTTTCATTGGGCCTAGGCGTTAAACGTCTAAAACTACAGTCCGCACGTTGTGACACAAACCAAAAATGTGTAAAACACAAAAGCGCGTAGCAGAGCATATGCTGCTTTGGATACAGAGCTAACGAACTATACTTCCAAGTATTGAAGCGTTCGTTCGATCCCCCATTGCGCAATACCCAAAAATCGTTAGCATAAGATCTCTCCTAATAAAATTGACTTAACGAGAGCATTTTTGTTCACATAGATCTCTCAAAACCTCTTTTCATGCAGGCGAAGTAACACTCGACGAACGACAATTGTAACCTAAGTTTTGAATTTAAATCTTTAATGTGTTTTTGTCGTTAACACACGGTGAAACGATCGAAAATTAAGTACAAAATAATAAACACTGAAAGTGACATAACATATACATTGGGATTTCGATTCTATTTAGGTTATAGTTCTTTTAGCAATGTCCGTTTGTACCCTGCAAAATTTTGTTGGTCAAATTATGTTTTTGCACGATATGTAATAGTTTTGCATTTCAATTTTTGGATACTAGTTCTAAAAAAACAATTGAGCTTCAAACAAAATTCATATCTTAGTTTCGTTGGAATCTTCCAAGACTCCATTGAGTATCTTTAGTTCGGATATCATTAAAATGCACGACTATTAGTGTTCGTTTCCATAGTTAAAACGCCACTTAATTACTTCCACTAAAACTATTATACGTGTGAGTTCGCAACAGTCTGCCAAAGGACAACAAACACTTAACTGCTTAATCATTAACGGCACCCCAAACAATTTGCAGTTTCACTTCAAATGTTTATCGTCAATGATGGCTTGGCGTGTACATGTTGTATTCTACAGTCAACTTGATATCCTTGTTTCCTTTTTCAGTTACAACGTTTGTCGTGTCGGCGATTGTCAGCCATGAGAACAAATTAGACATGGTGCACGTACAAAATTCAACCCTGGCAGGAGGTGTTGCTGTTGGATCGGTGTGCAATTTGCTTATCGGACCGCACGGAGCAATCCTCATCGGGATTGTTTCCGGAACAGTATCAGTTTGTGGATACCGCTACTTATCGGTAAGTAAAAACTATTTCTTGTATCAATTTTTGAATTCGATTTAGTAAACAGTTAAAGAAAATTATGAGCTTGTTAGCGGTCCGATTATATTTCCTGCAAGTAACGACCACATTCAAATAGACACCGATTATTTTCTAAAAATGAATGAAATGCAATTTTCGCTCAGCAGTAATCCTGCAATTAACATGTACCTACTTCTTCCATACGGTATTTAAACACGAATATTTCCATTTTTTATTTAAAACGAATTGAATTTTCATGATGGTAAGCATTTTCGGTATTTCTAGGAAGTGATCAGGAATACCAGTTTGGATCAAAACATAATAGCCCCACATTACTGGCAATAAAGATTTTACATTTATTTTCAGTGATTAGCCTGGAACTTTCAATGCTCTGCCGTGCAATGGCCAAACCGTCTAGATGACATTTTTCAAGATTTTGAGATATGTGCGTTTAGGGACATTATACCTTCCCTTCTTTCATATGAGCTTAACATTTTGTTTCATTTCCCTCCCCTTAAAGAGTTATGACCCTGGCCATTCCATCTATAATACATCTTGCTGCCAATTTCACATAAAAAAGAAGTGGCAAACAATCTAAAGTCCTTTAGACGGTTTGTCCATTGTACAGCTATACAAATCAGAAGGAAAATAAACGTCTATAAGCATTTAGTTCGATTTTTCGTTGTCCAGTCAATTGGGAGTTTGACTGTACATTTTCAAAAGGCAGAATTTTTTTTATTGCAATGCGTGGGGAATGGTATAATTAGCTTAAGTTCAATTTCCTGGGATCCCGTTGATGGCGTTTGGGCTCCATCTTAAAAACAAAAGAAAGTGGGACACCCCCATATCTCCCAAACCATGGTTTCCACAGGAAAGTTGTGTATGGCGAACTTGCGTAGAATATAATTTTTAGGAAGTCGTCCGTACATCACTTTTGCGTGGTGTCAATAATAAAAAGGATACGATCCAAAAACCGTACCCAAAAAGGGGGGAATAACTTTCGGGCGATACAACTTTTTTAATTTCACGTTTAACGCGAAACACGTTGGGATACTTTTCTAAGATAATTTTATCGCATATCGTTTGCGGTATTGATTGTTCCAATCACTGCACATTAACGGGAGAAAAAACGAAAAAAAGCATTTTAACACCTGCACACGTACTCAGTTTCAACGACAATGTGAAAACAAACAAATATACCATGAAATTTCTTTAATAGTTTTGAGATGAGCTGTTGATGAGCACCTAAGCGTCGCTAGCATCTAAATTTAATTGAATTTGAAGACATTTTTTAAACTTCGTATTCTACATATCTGTAATAAATTCTGCGATTGATTTTTAAACTACTTTTGATTACGTAATGCTCTTGAAAATAATTTTACAAACATATCACAGCCAAAATTGAGCCTCCTTGGTCCTAAAATGCTTTTTTCTTATTACTTGTCCCCTTTCAAGACCCAATAACTCCCAACATGGTACAGTGACCGAAACAAACAATACCGCAAACGTTTGGTGATAAAACTACCTAAAAGTTATTATCGGACGAATTTCGCCGTAATAGGGGAAACAAAGAAGTTGCGGCGCGCGAAAAATATTCCCTCCTTTTCAACGTCGTTTTTGGCGTGCAACTCTTTTAATATTGACAGCACGTGAAAATGATGTATCTACAGCTTACTGCAAATATGAAACTTTTTGTGGTAGCGGTGCTTTCCAAGATATGGGGCCGTCCCACTTTTTTTTTGTTCGCAAGATGGCGCCAAGGGGATTGGAGCTGCCACCCCAGAAACTTTAATTTAAGCTCACATAAAGGCATATTACTCATTGCAATTAAAACATTTCTGCCCACTAAAATGCTCGATATCGAGGAAACTGCAGTTAGACGGTTTGGCCATTGCACGGCAGTGCTGGTAGCTTGGAAAAACTTTCGCTGCCTTGAAGGGTTTCCCTGGCAATTGAGGTGATTTATCTAAAACACCCTAATAAATTTTTGAAGATTTTATCGTTTAAAGAACAACCTACGGCTTTCTCTTCTTTATCGTTCGATTTCAGTAAAAGCAAGGAGTTTTCTTACGCTCTTGCCTCATGTTAGCAAGTGTTTGCCATTCACATTTGTGTAAAACTTTCATATTGAAAAGGATTTATCTAGCTTCACATTCGATATGTTTGCTTCAGCTCATGAGATCGATTTTTGGAGTACTTTTACGTCAGCGCTTTTTTATGAAACTTTGCACATACTCAGTTTCAACGACAATGTGATAACAAACAAATATACCATGAAATTTCTTTAATGGTTCTAAGATGAGCTGTTGATGAGCACCTAAGCGTCGCTAGCATCTAAATTGAATTGAATTTGAAGACATTTTTTAAACTTCGTATTCTACATATCTGTAATAAATTCTGCGATTGATTTTTAAACTACTTTTGATTAAGTAATGCTCTTGAAAATAATTTTACAAACATATCACAGCCAAAATTGAGCCTCCTTGGTCCTTCATCAGGGCGGATTTGTTTTCAGTTGGCTGTTGAGAAGAGGCACACTGATTTTCGCAGTAAAAATAATAAATCGAAATGTTTAAAAATTATTTTAAAAAACTTGACTTTTTCCTACTTTTCTCACTTCAAACTTTGAAATTATTCAGTTTGGAGCAAAGTTGTGATAAAAAAAGTTGCGTAATTAAATTTTCTATAAGATATGTTATGTATGTAATCGATTCAATAGATTCCGCATAATAATTTTACAATCAAAATTTATTTAAAAAAATTCAAAATTGTTAAAATTTTGCAAGTCAAAAACGAAAGCATGTAGAAGATTGAATTTTTTTTACATATGAAAGATCACTTCACCTATCACATACTTTATATAAAATTCATATCGGATTATTAACGTGGCCTGAGGAGTTTTTGCTGAACTTAGTAATAAACTCTAAAATAGTGTTAGGCGGCTGCGGATTCAGTCGGTGGAAGCATGGGTAAACCATACTAAATCTGCAATCACCCAGCACTGTTAAAGATTGTATTACCCAGTTCAGCAAAAAATCCTGAGGCCGCCCTAAAAAACCACAGGTTTTTTCATTTTTTCATTTTTTTATATTTATTGCTATTTTGCGGCAAAATTTTTAATTTTTAAAAAATTTAACCAACCATATCTTATAAAAAAGTTCATCGACTTTTATTTCCACGCACCGTTGCTTCAAAATGAATCGTTTTAAAGTTAGAAGTGAGAAAAGTAGGAAATAATCGAGTTTTTTATAATTTTTAATTTTGATTTAATTATTAATGTTCCCCACTTTTTGGGGGGAGAGAGAGAGAGAATAAGTCAATTATTATTATTAAGTTTAATCCTTTTACTGCAAAAAACAAACCAAGATTAATTTATAGAATTCCAAACTTATTTTATGAGGTTTGGGATGTGTTGCGCTAATGCAGATAATAATTGGATATTGTTATAAATAATTTAATATTGTTAATATTAATCAGTAACAATCAAATATTATTAGTAATAAGTTGATATTGTAAATAGCAATTATAATTATTGAGTTGATACACCATACTTGATAACGAATGATTATTATTAATAATATTTGAATACCCTCAATAACGAATAATAATTGCTAATAATGATTGAATATTCTTTATAACAAAAAAATGTCGTCGATAATAATGAAACGTGCTTGCAATACTGTAAAGTAACGACAGTTCGAAGAAATTGGATATTAGGATATTGTTCGATACGAAAAAATCAAGAATCTTTTTACAATATAAGGTTGGTTTATTATTATACAATTAATACAAGAACATTATATTTAAAGAAAAACATTCCTAAGTTATACTTAAAGTACATTTAACATTTGGAAAATAAAACAATGACGTAGAGCCTGGTTATCGGTAGAAGTTGTTAATAGTAAAAATTACTGTTTTGCTTACTTTTTACTTTAGTCTTATTGGCGCGTATAATTAGTATTTATGGAAAAATATTGTTTGAAATATATAACTTACCTCAGAAAAAAAAATTCATTGAGACAACTAACCAGCTGCTTAAAAAGAAAACCTCAGAAAGTTTCCAGGAATTGGCCGGGATAATACAGGAAGCTAAAGATTCTGCCACGTTTACTAAATCCATCAGGACAAGGAATGTAACGTGGAATGCTGAAAAAGTTATAACTGCCTCCAAGAAAAAACAAAAAGCATATAAACTGCTAATTAAGGATCCTTCCAGTCCTATAAAGAAACAATACAAAATAATAAAAACGAATGTAAAAAATAATGAAAGAAGTAAAGCACTACTTTTATACTATACAGCTTGAGCGAAGCTCAAAAAACCATAGCCAGTTCTGGAATCTAGTTCACGGCGTTCTAAGGAAAGGTGAAAAAAGTAAACACACAATATCGACGAATTATCTTTCTCGCCCAAGATGATCAGTGAACCTGAGGAAATCGCCAACTGCCTTAATCACAATTTCCCAAACATAGGTCATGAAATAGAAACAAAACAACCGCCGAAGCGGACATCATCGTCCCGAAACACATCCCCAATCTCTTCTTTTCATTTAAGAACAACCAATAAAAAAGGAATAATCGAAACTATTGATTCTCTACAAAACCATCCTGCACCAGGTGCTGGTGGTATTTCCGTTGATGACCTCAAATTGATCAAAGAAAATATTGCTGATACTCTCGTGAAATTAATAAATATATGTATGAGGCAGGGAAGATTCCCGGAATACTTAAAAATTTCTGCAGTTATACCGATTTTGAAAAGGGGTGATGAAGCTGACCCAAACAATTACAGACCAATCTCACTCTTAAATTCCTTAAGTAAAATCCTTGAAAAAATTGTAGATTCTCGAATCTATCGAATCTTATTGTAAAACGAAATCTTGGATAGAAACCAATACGGATTCCAGGTGGGCAAAGGTACAACAGATGCCATTCCTGATGTAATTAAATTTGTAAATGAGTACTTGGATAAGGGCCACTACGTTGCGGAAGTTTTCGTGGACCTAAAGAAAGCCTTCGACACAGTTACATATTAAACTTTAATCACAAGGCTCGGTGAATATGGAATTGTTGGAAAAGCAAACAAATTTATACGCAGTTATTTGACGGATAGATTTCAAAGTTCACTATTGGAGGTGTCAAAAGTAAAACTGCTGAAATTAGCATAGGTGTTCCGCAGGGCTCGATCCTAGGACCAACGCTATTTCTAGTTTATATCAACTCCATAAAAAAAGAAGACCTTGTTGCGAAAGTGGTTATGTACGCAGATGACACTGTGCTCTTATACTCAGGTAAAACTAGTCTCGAAATTGAACAAAAAGTAAATACTGACCTGGACAAGTATTGGTATTGGCTTCTACAAAGTAGATTGGCAATAAACGCGGGGAAGACAAAATATATTATTTTCAAACAAAAGAACAAGACTGACATACAACCACACGTAAAAATCAATGACACAAGCCTCTAGAAAGTAGAACAAATAAAATATCTTGGACTTCTAATAGACGAGAAACTAACATGAACTCCACACATAAATGATCTAAGGAAAAAACTAGCTGTCTTCATTGGTCTTCTACGTCGCTTTTACTTCTTTCCAAAGAAAAACAAAATCCAAATTATGTATGCGCATCTCCTTTCCAAAATTTCCTACGGCATCTTGAATTGGAGCCAAACTTCTAAAGGTAACCTCATGATCATCTCCAGACTAGTAACCAAGGCGTATAAAACCATTTACAATCTCTCTATGCTAACTCCAACGAGCGAAGTTTTCAAAACAGCCCAAGAATTGAATTTGCAAGGCATGATTTTCGTTTAAAGAGCTAGATTCAAACATAAGAATTTACACCGTAATGAGTATACCGCTGTGAAATTAGATAAAATTGAGGGGGAAACACTTACAGAATGAGAAACATGAATAATATAGCTATAGCATTTGCCAGAGCTGATCGGCTTAAAGAAGACCCCTTCATCAAAGCAGCCAACTTTTACAATACACTACCAGACCCTCAATAATGGTTGTGGATTTCGGGACCGAGATGGACGACGAGGGGGAGGGGGAGGAGGAGGACAAGATGGATGACGAGGAGGTGAACGAGGAGGAGGACAAGGTTGCCGAAGTTTGGTAGAGGACGACCAGGTGACGGAAGCGTCTTCCTCTACCAAAGCTTTTATTGTTAGATAAAAAAATAAGGTGAAAGTAATAATAATGATCTAGAATAATAATTATTAATAATAGTAATTATTAATAATAGTTACTAATATTAAAAACAAATTATAGCTTTTATATTTATCCCACTGGGAAGTTAGCCTCATGTGTAGCACTTAGACCGCATTTTAGCTGTTAGAACTGATAGTTCAGCACCAAAGTCCATTTCCAAAACTACTTGTTGTCAAGCGGCTTTAAACCTGATACTCGATGCTCTAAATATTATGTAACCTTCAATTATAATTATTTAACCTTCGATCGTCAAATTCAGATGCTGCATCGGCCAAAAATCTTTTAGCTCTGAACGCCAATGCAAAGTAATGTTTTGATTGTATTAAAGTTAAGGTTTCCTTTATATTGTGCTAAGATAGATAAAATGATATACCATCAGCGGAAGCAGTTGCAAGCCAAATATCATTTTCAAGCTCAACCTAAAAAACATCTTCGAAATTCTCTCAAGGTTTTGTTTTAGCATGATCAAAGCTAACTTTTAGTACATTATTGACTGATGAATAAAACTGTTTAGCTTAATAAGTTTATTCTGTATTTTTCATAACGCACGAGTTTCTTTAAATGCAAAGCTTAACCTAAAAAATATATGCACTGCTGTATTATGTGTATATTTTTTGATTTAAAGTTTATAATGCCATCATCAACATTAACTTAAACACGTACACTGTTTTGTAGCACCCCGCATGCTAAGCAGCTAGCTGTCTTCTTATAAAACTTGAACTAATGGTGCTTCACCAGGGCATCATAAGTAGGTACTATGTGGTGTTTTATCAATCCTTTGTCTTGTATTACCTTTGGATGAAAATATGTATGATCCGTTACTTATGATGTTGCGTCAAGCATGTTTGACTTTAAAATCTCAAAAAGTGTAAGGTATTAAATTCAAAGGAGAAGCAACGCCCGTTAAGAATCTTGCAAACGAGTTTATTCGATTTCTCGAGGTACTCTTTACATTTGTAAAGAAAAATGATTACGAAATCGGAAAAAAAAATTTCAAAATCAAAAATCGATCATTAAAGATATTCACACATTAAAGGTTTCACTATTTAAAGGAACGTCAATACTTTTTCCGAAATTTTCAAACTGAAACCGTTTGTATCTTAAACGTATGCATTAAAAGGAAGAAACAATAAATTGCAATCCGTCTTTATATCCATTAGAATCCAAAAAAATTGGTCTAAGTGCGACCCTTGAGGCCCACACGACTAACTTCCCAGTGGGAAGAATAAAATGCTATAATTTGCTTTTATTATTAATGACTACTATTAATAATTACTATTATTAAACATTATTATTCTAAATTAATATAATTACTTTTCTTATTTTTATCAATTTTTTATCTAACCATAAAAGCTTTGGTAGAGGAAGACGTCTCCACCACCTGGTCATCCTCTACCAAAGCCTCGGCAACCTCGTCCTCTTCGTCCTCGTCATCCTTCTTGTCCTTCACTTCGTCCTCAACCTCGTTCTCCATCTCGGCCTCGGAATCCACAACTATTATTTAGGGTATTTAATTATTATTTACAATAATCATTCGTTATTAAGAATGTTTGACCGTTACTGAATAATTATAATTCACTTTATATATACAATATCAAATTATAACTAATATTATTTGATTGTTATTAACAATATTAAATTATTTATAACAATATCCAAATATCACCCAAACCTGATAATATAAGTTTGGAATTTTATAAATAAATCTTTATTTTTTTTTTGAAATAACATTTTTTTACAAATTTGATCACAATTTTGCTAAAACGCACAATAACAACAACATTACTATGAAGGTATTTGGTATCTGCACGAATTAATAGTGCGTATCAAAAGTTTAAAACTAAGCAATTTTTAGTCGTTTTTTCAGTTTTTTCATCCTAAATAAAAAACGGCTCAATCGATTTTGCTGAAAAGTCATTCAGTTTTAAGTTACGTGATTACGCGTCAAATGAAACTGGTCCCACGTCAATCCGATCTTTGCTTCTCGAGATAATCGAGACGAAAAATTATTCCGAACGCACATACACACATACGTACATACACACACATAGACATCTCTCTAAAAACGATGGATTTGGATTCTAGAGACCTTAAAACGTGGAGATATGTCAAAATTTGGGATTCGCAAAATCGACCCCATTACAATAACTTCCCATAGGGAACTGGGAAGTTAAAAAGTGAAGAAGAAAAATTGAAAACAAAACATATTTTCCATTTATCAAATGATGCTGTTTAATTTAAAACTTATTTTCATCAATCAAAGGGAGTTTAGGAGTACAAGAAGGTTTATCGTAACTAAATTGAAGTCTGAACTTGTTTTCAAGTGATGGCTATAAAAAATGGAGCACATTGTCTGTTTTCAATCTAACAATTTCAACTAGAATCGTCACGTAATTTATTAATTAAAATCCAACGTTCACGATATTATGACCAATTTTGAACCTTTTCATATAAAGTGAAACAGCTTTAGTAAATTTCCGGAGTAGGGTAAACTTTTGCTTGTCGTTATTTAATTTGAACGACACTGTTTGACTTTCCGTTGCAAAATTAAAAAATAAGGCAATTTGAACTTATTAAAGACACACTTCAAAGGAACCTAATATCAGACTCCAGCTGTAGCGGCTGCCTTAAAATAAATTGCCACTTGTTTTGCCATGAACAACTGTAGACTTGCATCCGAAAAATCTGAAATCCTTGTTAACATTTATTGTATCCATCGTTCAAATGCGAAAATGTCGAAACTTTAATACTTATCTCTTTTCAGCCACTCATTACCGAAAAACTTCGCATCCACGATACCTGCGGCGTGCATAATTTACACGGAATGCCAGCAATTATCTCAGCTATATTCTCGGCAATTTATGCATGTCTGGCTACAAAGGATAACTATAAAGGAACACTGGAGCACATCTTCCCGGCGATGATGAATTCAACATTGCACAGTAACTCGACCGAAATCGTTCTCGGCGTAAGATAATCTCGGCATTTTTCCTTATGTTCTCCTTTTTTACAACTCCAATTAAGCCCAAGCATCGCTTTAAATCTTCTCCTTTAAAGTTTAACGATTTCCCTTCAATGGCACTTAAATCCTTCAAATTTAGGACATCCTCGTAAAGGCTGCACGTATTGTGTGAAATTTTAATGAAAATGCGGTTATAGTTTTATTTGTATTTTAAATTGTGTGAACAGTGTAGAAAAGTTAAACTTAAAATCAAAGCAAAGTAGTATTTTGCTCTTCGTTATCAAAAGCAAATCACAATTTTCCGAAATTACAGGGATGACATAAGTCATTACAAATTGAAAGTTGGGAGTCTAAACTTTACATGCTGTATCTGTCCGTGTATGCACCCAGTTACGTCCTTCTATCCTTACTTTCCTTTACCAGTCTCGTCATCTCGTTACCTTCGTCGGTATAATATCTTTTTTAATGACTTCTTCGTAATTACACCAACCGAAACTTATTCACTGATTCATCCTACACTCCTTACATTTTTACTCAACATTTTCAACATTCTAACTCATTCAAGTCTTCCTCTTTGCTTGGCCTATCGTGCTTAGGGTTACGGAAGGACATCGCTACAGCAGGGTGGATACCAGCTCCTAAGCATAGCACTGACGATTGTGGTTGCCGTGATAGGTGGAGCAGTAACAGGTAAGAGGATCCCACCATCTAAGTCTTGATTATGTGACAATTTTTAAAGTAATGGGATACTCATTATGAAAGTACGAACGCCGAAGGGAAGAGAAAGAGTGGTTCGATTAAATGATTGGCGTTGTGATTTTTCTCTGTGGCATTGCCAGAAACGTATTTGAATCACCACTAGAGAGTTACTCATTTATATGCTAATAATGTTATACCCCTTGGAGTATTTATCACTTCGAAAGGATATGTACATATAAGGAAGCCCTTTGTGTATTCATACTATTTTGTACGTTGTACAGTATTCAAATACGGGTTTCAATAAACATTTTTGAATGAAATCTAATGGCTTAACCCAGGGTGTAGCAAAATCTCATCGAAAATTGGCTTAAAACCGTTATAGAATCCTAAGCAACTGCTACTTCCACTTTGTTCATAGTCTTTGCATTTAGAGATGCTTGTTAACTGTCAATAGAATACACATTTTTATGACTTAGCAACAGTATCGAAAAATAAAGAAGTTTGTCTAATTACCGAGCTAAATGTCTTCGTATGACTATAAATTACCATATGGGACTCAAATACGTACATATTTTCGTGAAAATTGGATGGATTATGAAGATATTGATTTCGATTGAGGAAAAATTTCGTAGACTATGAAAAATTATATCTTAGTGTTTGGATAACTTGCGTATACAGGCGAGCCTCGGCTTACGTCGTTTTCGGGACCGGGAAAATGCGACGTAAACCGAAAGGACGTATGTCGAATCTAACTGAAATGTAGCCCATGGAAATGAACAACGTGTCTCGCACAACGATTTTTTTTATGAGCGAGAAGCAACATTTATATTAAGTCCAACATTAAACAGGCCGCGAGGTGGGACCCTTGAGGACCACACGGTCAACTTCCCAGTAATATTTACATAAATATTAAAAATACTAAACAAAATAATAATTATGAAAATAATAATACTTTAAATAACAATAATGTACCTCTCATAACAGTAACTGGAATGACTTAATATTAATCGTATCATCTACGGGAGCGTCAATTGATTACGTAAGGTTTTTGGTCGATGGGGACAGATTGATTTGATTGAATATTCACGCGGATCAATGGAGGGGGGGGGGGTTTCTACGTTATTTGTTATTTTCATATTGATGAAAGCTTTTTTTAATAGCATATGATCTAGCAAAGTATTGACTATGAAACATTTTACCATTCAAAGCGTTCATTGCCACAAATGCAAATTTGATTTTTTTTGTTGATTTTCAAAATTTAAGCAGTTTTGATATAAAAATTAAAACACGGTGCTATGAAGACTATTAAAAGTCTGCTTAAATTATGCAAATATTAATAAACTGTAATTGGCTTAACAACAATGTCTTCAGAATAAGAGTGATCGGGTAAAATCATTCATATGAACACTTTTTAAATGGCGACTTTGAATGATTTTTTATTTTTAATTTAATTTTTTTAAACATCATGGAAAAGCGTTTTGCTGGTTTGTTTCCAAAAATTGATAAGGATTTATAAATTTTATAAACATTTATTACCGTGTTGTGCAAATCTCGTTAACAAATTTATTTTTTATGAAAAAATCCAAAAATTTTGCATTTTTTTTTTGTTAAATTTAAAAACGTCTCCAACGATTTTGTTAAATATGAAAACATTACAAAAATGTTAATACACGTCGATTGGCACCTAAGTGATGCAAATATTATATTTGGTTCGTGAGATATAGTGAATGGCAGAAATGACCTTGAAATCATGATGACTTTTAATGATTTTTGATTTTTAATTTAATTTTTTTTGGTTATCATGAGAGAAAATTTTGTTGGTTTTTGCACAAAAACTGTTTGGAGTATATAAATTTTATAAATATTGATTACTGTGTTTTGAAAATCAGGTTAAAAATTTACTGTTTATGAAAAAAAACCTAATTTTTTGCACTTTTTTCCAAAAAATTAAAAAACGCTTCCATGAATTTTTTTCAAAACTTGATAAAATCGCATAAATAAAAATACGCGTCGAATGACACCTTAATTATGAAAATCGCATGTTTGATTCGGGAGATATAACACATGACAGAAATGACCTTCAAACGGGCAAAACAGCAAACCCCCCCCCGACCGAAGCGTCCCAAAAACTAATCAGCTCTTAAAATTGCAAAGACGCTTCGATTGACATCTCAACAAAGTCGGGACGTTAACGTGAGTTATGCTCGTAGAAAAAAGTGTCCACGAACGCACATACGTACGTACGGACGTACGTACATACACACACACACATACATACTTCTTTCTAAAAACACTTAAAATATACTCGTAAGACCTCAAAACGTAAAGAAATGTTGAAAATTTCAATTTCGATTTTCGAGGCGATTACAAGAACTTCCCATATACTGGGAAGTTAAAAATAAAAATAACAATAAGTACAAAATAACATTATTTCAGAAAAACGTAATAAAAATAGTTATTTAACCGACGTTAATTGAAATTTTGTCGACGTAAATCGAAACTGGGAATTACAAAGTAAGACAACGTAAATCGAAACGACTTAAATCGAGGCGACATAAATCGAGGCCTGCCTGTATTTAAAAGTTTAACTAGTATGTTTTAAGTCAACACACAATTACATGAATTGATCAGCTTTGACTCTTCACAGAAAAGAAAATGTTTCATTTTTAAAAAACCTTTCAAAATCAATCCTCTAAACTTTGATGAAATTATGTAAGCTTGTATCAAAACTGGGAAACTTTAAATGATCTATCTATCAAATATAACCAAAATTAAAAATTTCGCAAGCAATCAGCCTGGCATCAAACTGCAGACGCACTTTGAAAATTGACTAAGTGAATATCATTTCGAAGCTCCAAGAAAAAATGTGCATTTGTCAACAATATTTTTGAACCACTGTAGAAAACTTACTAGAAGGTTTGTTAAGCAAAAGAAAGCATTACTATTCGTGATATTGGAATACAGCCAAAAAAGCTACGGAGTTGCAAAACTTATTTCTGAATAAAAGCGAAGCAACTCTCTTTCTATGCAATATCTTGTCTTGTTTGCAGAAATTGTTGTGGAATAACTCGTGTAACAATAATTCACTTAAACTCCCATTCAAAAAGGTCGGGAGCATTAATGAAAAAATCGATATGTGTAAAAAATGATTTTTTCCTACTTTTCTCACTCCTAACTTTGAAACTGTTCATTTTAGAGCAAAGTTGTGAGGAAATTTTTTGTCGAAATTGAATTTTCTGGGAGATATGATTAGTTAAAAAGTTTTTAAAAAAATTACCCTTGCCTCAAAGTGGCAAAAAACCCTTTTTTTGCTACCGCTTAGAATGAACTTAGGTCCTTCACAATTCGCCTACAAGATCTTTATAATACAGTGAAACAGCAAACAAATTTTCATCAAAATTAAATCAGTAGATTACGCATAATATTTTTGCAATCTAAATTTATTAAAGAAACCCAAATTTTTGAAATCTTGCAAGTCAGAAACTAAAGCATATAGAAGTATGAAATTTTTTCACATACAAAAAAGCACTTCACGTATCAAATGCACTTTACAAAATTCAAATCCGATTATTAGGGCGGCCTCAGAAATATTTGCCGAACTTATTAAAAAAACACTAAAACAGTGCTGGGCGGCTGCGGATTCAGTTTGGTTTAACCATGCTTCCACCGACTGAATCTGCAGCCGTCCAGCACTGCAGGATTTCAAAAAATTTGAATTTTTTTAGATAAATTTAGATTGCAAAGTTATTATTATGTTATTATTATTAGTTATTATTTTATCTACTATATCGATTTTGATCAAAAATTTGTATGCTGTTTTATTATATTATAAAGATGTTCTAAATGAACTATAAAGGTCCTAAGTGCATTTTAAGTGATGGAAAAAATTAAATAAAAACGGGCTTTTTCCATTATTTTTTATTTCTTGCTATTTTGCGGCAAGGGTATTTTTTTGGAATTTTTAACCAATTATATCTTATTGAAAATTTAATGCGCAGCTTTCAATAGGCACAACTTTGCTTTAAAATGAACCATTTCAAAGTTAGCAGTGAGGAAAGTAGGAAAAAATCAATTTCTTCTATAATTTTTAAACATTTCGATTTTTTTATTAATGTTCTCAACTTTTTTGAAAAGGAAGATACGTCAATTATTTTTACACGAGTTATTCCACAACTTTTTCTGCAAAATTTTTGTGCCCCCCTCTTTCAACAGCCAAGATCCAATACAGTAAGGGAACGTCCATTAATTACGTAAAGCCTTTGGTGCGACAAGGTCTGATTGAATCCTCACGCAGAGCGATCGGCAGGGGAGAGGCGATTATATAGCTTTTTTTACCTAAATGCCTTTTCTAGTATTGGCACTTGAAAGACAAAAGGGCGAAATGGCTCATTTGTGATATTTTTGAGATCAAAATTGTAAAGGTTCCTACGATTATAGTTATTTCTCTTTATGTTACGTAAAATTTTATTTTTTTCATACAACCCTACATCGAATTTTGAATGCACATTTTGTTGATTTAAGATCTTCTGCAAAACAAGAAACAATTATTAATCCTATTAATGTAAAATGACGAAATAGAACCGCTACAATGTCTATCCAGCATTTATGTAAATTTCGGAGACAGTAACCACAGACGGTCACCACATGCCCAAATCTGGATCAGTTAGCGTAGAAACAAACACAATCCTGGAACTCAATTTTGCCGAAATTTACATTCACGCCCTATTGTTTTTGAAGTAAAAATATGAAAATAGCCATTTACGTAAAAAAAGATTACCGTTAATGGCAAGCACTATTTAGAGTATTATTACTTTCATCATCATTATTTTTAATGTTAATTTTTTAACATTTATGTTGAAGGTATTTTTGAACGTAAGGAACTTCTTTTCAATATACATAATGTATCTGTCATTTCAGCTGTCAAATATCGCTGTCATTTTGACATTGTGCTATATTGACTTTGACAAATAACCATGCAAAATTTGCACCAAAAAAACGTCTCGAAATAGTGCAAATTTATTTCTGAAATTCCCGTTGTGTGCCCGCCTTCCTTCCTCCGACGACGTTCTCAACAACTTGACTTTTGTCCGTATACTACATGGAAAAATTTTGACCAAAAATCTTGTTCTAAGGCCCAATAGATACAAATATTGCAGCAATTGAAGCCATTGTATCGTCATTTGTGTCTCAAGTTTTATGAATGGGTTGAGAATAAGTTTGGAAGTTGGATCGCATTTTCAAATGATTTTCAATGATGAAGCTCATTTCTGGCTTACTGGGTTCGTAAAAAAGGAAAATTGATATTTTGGTGTAATCTCATACAGGCTTTGGAAGCCTAATTACATTACAAATTCACTGCATATTCGTAGAATATTTTGCGCTTCATCCATTTACTACCAAAAATACCTAAGAACAATATGGCACGCATCCTCGGATAATTTTTTAGGAGATTTTACATAAGGGAAAACGACCATAGGTATCAATGACTCTCCAGATATGGACAAAACTAGGAGGACTTTCATGGCTACCGTTTCACTTTCGGGGTTGAACCCCGTAGATATTTTTCCAATCCCTAGATCCAATCACTCTCCCATAATCGAGACAAATTTGAAACTCATCTCGTCTTCTAGGATTTTCAAGGATATCTACTGCATTTACATCTGATAAATATTCCTTGAAACGTTGAAACCAGTCTTGAATACAGTGTTTTTTAATTACAAATCCACCCAGATCTATGCTCTAAAGAGCTCTTTCATACAATATCGAATGAAGAATATGAATAAGTCATACCATTTTCTACTGAACTGACATTCGTTGAAAGCATCTGGCCTTCCAATTTCTTTAATTATATTTTGCCTAAAAACCAATAAATATTGTTCGTGTAGGCCATCAAAAACAATCGTTCTACACTCCCAAACACAAACATCTAGTAGATACTTCGGTTTAATTTATTTTAATCTTATTCAACATAAAATAAGCAATACTAAAATTTTGCATTGTATTCACACCAAAGAAACCGTTTCTTGAAGGAAAACTTGAAAATCAATTGATTTATTCATATTATTGTAAGTATTCATTTGGTAATGGATAGATAAGGTTGTTTTCTAACGTAATTTTCAATCAAATACTTTGCAAATTCATTGCAATGATGTTTGATGGATATTTCGAACACGAAACTCTCTACTCTCAATGTGAAGCCATTAGATAATATTTGACGAGCTTAAATATTAAAACTCAGTTTTAAGATTAATTCGGTGGATGCATAATTGACTTTGTATCTGTCCAGCAGTTATTTATGCTTTAATAGTCTTTTTATCGACGACTGATTAAAAATTTAGACTCGAATTGCTGGCGATATATTAAGGGCTAATTATCGAGACTTTCTCAAACGTAAAAAAATCTATATTGACTTGTGGTTCGTCATTTTTCAATCAAGAATGATAGTGACCTTATGTCACCTGTTCCTTTTCCGCTTTTTGATCGAAATTTTTTTAAAATAAACACAAAAACAGTCCACCCTCCTATAACGCGGTGAGTGCGTACCGCGTTATATGGAAACCGCACTATAAGAAACTCAGAGTTAGTACAAATAACATCATTCGCACCGCATTATATGGAGACCAATAAATACAAAAGACAAGATATAAATTATAAATTATTTTTATTGAATTGAAGAGTTCATATAAGGAAATGATAAAAAAAATGAAACAAAAACCAAACTAAAAAACTGTTTTCCAACAAAAACAAGAAAGACAAGTAATCTTTGAACACTCATCCTCGCTGTCAGATGTGAGTCGCCTAATTCGCCTTCTTTTAATGGGCAAAATGTCTTCCCCACTTGGTTCATCTTCGCATTGGTTTTCGATTGTAGCTTTTTTTTCTAACTGCACTAAAACCTCTCTATAGGGAGCTAAGCAATTTCTTAACTCTCTTGTGAACTTTGCGCTGTGCACCGTTGAATGATCAGTTTGAATGAAATGAAGTTCTAATTTTTTAGCCAAATTTAGCTCTTTTTTCACATCTTGTAAATCGAGATTTGGCACCCATTCGTTTTCCTTATTTTCATTTACCAATGCATTTGAGGTGGGTGCATCAATTAATTCCATCAGTTCTTCCTCATCTAAAGTTTCTTCCCCGAGTACTAGTTCTCTTACATCCTGATGGTTTACTGCAAATTCTTCATCGCTTAAACGAGAAGCAATGTTTACTATTTCTGTAACTGGGAGTGAAATTGTAGAATCATCTTGTATTGCTTGAACCATTTGAGGCAAAAGAGGTTTCCAACACGCATTAAGCGTTGATGGTTTACTTTCCGCGCAAGCCGATGACACGGTTCTAATACAATCTAAAACAAGCCGCGAGGTGCGACCCTTGAGGTCCACACGGTCAACTTCCCAGTAATCTACATAACCATCAACAACATTACAACAATGAGAGGTATTCATAGCAGTAACAGGAATGAGTTAATATGAATCATATCGTCTACGGGAGGGTCCATTGATTACGTAAGGTTTTTGGTCGATGAATATTCACGCGGATCAATTGGTGGGGGCCTTTTTGATCTTGAAAATTTTTATTGGTTTTCAAAATTTAAGCATTTTTTTTGATTAAAAGACTATAAAAACTATTAAAAAGCTGCTCAATTATGCAAATATTTTAAAACTTTGATTGAATTTACAACATTTTTTAGAATAAAGGATATAAAGTAATTGCATTCGTATGAACCCTCTTTACATGGTAACTTTGAATGATTTTTTTATTTTTAATTTAGTTTTTTCATAATCATGGAAGTAAATTTTGCCGGCGTCTCTTCAAAAACTAATGAGAATGTATAAATTTTATAAACTGGTATCACTGTGCGGTGCAAATCAGGTTAAAAAATATTTTTTATAAAAAAAAACATAATTTTTCGCATTTTCTTCTATTAAATTAAAAAAACTGCTGAAACGAATTTTTATATTGTTGAAAACTTCACAAAGATGTTAATATACGTCAACTGACACCTTAGTGATCCAAATATTATATCTGGCTCGTGAGATATAGTGAAAGATAAAAATGACCTTGAAAATCTTGATGAGTTTCAATGATTTTTTATTTTTAATGTAATTTTTCACGTAATCATGGGGAAAAGTTTTGATTGTGTTTTTACAAACATTGTTTGCAATATATAAATTTTATAAAGGATGATTACTATTTTTCGCAAATCAGCTTAAAAATTTATTGTTTATGAAAAAAACCTAATTTTTTGCAGTTTTTTTTTTCTTAAATTAAAAAAGCGGCTCCAAAGATTTTTTTAAATATGCGACAGATTTACAAAAATATTAATACGCGTACATTGACACCTAAACGATGCAAATCATATGTTTGATTCGCGAGATATAACGCATGACAGAAATGACCTTGAAGAGCATGATGACTGTTAATGATTTTTTATTTTTTATTTTTTATTTGACTTTTTTTGTAATCATGAGTGAAAATTTGATGCCATTTTTATAAAAACTGTTTTTAGTATGTAAATTATATAAAATTTGATTACTTGGACTTGACAATAAGATTAAAAATTTATTGTTTTTGAAAAAAAAAACAATTTTTTGCACTGTTTTTTAAAAAATTAAAAAAAACCTTCAACGAATTTTTTTAAAACTTTATATAATCACAAAAATGTTAATACGCGTCGATTGACACCTTGATCAAGAAAATCGTATGTTTGGTTCGCGAGATATAACGCATGACAGAAATGACCTTCCAACGGGGAAAACAGCAAACCCTCCCCCCCCCGAACTGAAGTGTCCCAAAAACTAATCAGCTCTTAAAATTCCAAAGACGCTTGGATTGACACCTCAACGAAGTCGATACGATTTTGGTTACGATAGTTACGCTCTTTGAAAAAATTGTCCACGAACGCACATACGTACGTACGGACGTGCGTACGTACATACACGCAAACACACATACATACTTCTTTCTAAAAACACTTAAAATATACTCTAAAGACTTCAAAACATAAAGATATGTTGAAATTTTCAATTTCGATTTTCGAGGCGATTACAAGAACTTCCCATATACTGGGAAGTTAAAAATCATTCAAAGCTACCATGTAAAAATGTTCATACCAATGAAATTACTTTATATCTTTTATTCTAAAAAAATTGTTGTAAATTCAATCGGAGTTTTAAAATATTTGCATAATTTGAGCAGATTTTTCATAGTTTTTATAGTCTTTTAATTAAAAAAAACTGCTTAAATTATGAAAACCAACAAAATTTCAATCAAATTTGCATTTGCGGTATCAACGCTTAGAATGCTAAAATGTTTTGTAGTCAATACTTTGCAAGATCATATGCTTTGAAAAGCTTTCATCGAATAAAAAATTGTAGTTTTTAGTAGATTCATTCTCTAGTAATCGTAAGATTTCAATAACCATCATCATTTGTAATACATTTTACTTTTTACATGCGATTGAACCTATTTTTGACTGCATATACAAAAAATTTCAAGACCAAAAAGACCCCCAACGATTGATCTGTCCTCATCGACCAAAAACCTTACGTAATCAATGGACCCTCCCATAGGCGATATGATTCATATTAACTCCTTCCTGTTTCTGCTATGAATACCTCTCATTGTTATTACTTAAAGTACTATTATTTTCAAAATTATTATTGTGTTTAATGTTGTTGATGTTTATGTAGTTATTACTGGGAAGATGACCGTGTGGACCTCAAGGGTCGCACCTCGCGGCTTGTTTTAAAAGATTCCCGTTACTGACGCTGAAGATTTCGTACGAGCTCGAGAGCGCTTCAGGAGAATTCTCTTAATCATCGACTATATTTTTGAACGATTCGTATTATTCATTGACTATTCACTAAATGATTTCCTCAAGTGTGTTTCAGATCACCACTTTTTCGCACTGCGTTTTTTCTTTCATTGGTAAATCTTAAATGAAACTTTTACTACCATAAGATAACAGAATGTTGAATAAATTAGTGTACATAGCTCACTATCAGAGACAGGGATAAGGTGTAAAGATAACAGTGTTGAACTTAGTTCCAGATGAAAACATTTAAATTACTTTGCTGTTATCGACTACAAGCAACAATTTTTTGCACATTCTATGCCACGACGTCACGAGAGGTGTTTGTTAAGGGAACCAAACAAATAATACCTGCAATTTCATTTAAAACTTTCCAAATAATTCGGCAACTCGTTTCATATTCCCTCCAAACAAATACTGTCATCGGCTATTCCAAAACAAAAACCATTCGTCTAAGCTTCTCACAAAAACATTGACCATTATTAAGTTAAAGTATCCACCAAACTAATTGAAAAGCTTTTCCAGTTTAAACAACTCAATCGCCCTGATCACTTTAACTAAACATTAGCTTTCCGACGAATATGAGAAGGTGTGCATGCGTAAATTCAAGACCGCAAATTTCATCAAATCAAACAATAAACATAGTAGATTAATGGTACTTTACTCGTATCAGACGGTATTCATATTGCATACATATTTATTCTACATCTTGCACATATCGATTTCCAAAAAAATGTTTCCGCCAGAAAGGAGATCCAAGTCTGTTTTATTAATCGATGATCCATAACTACAGTCAGTGTCGTAATAACTGAAGAACATTTATTCCATTACAACATTAGCTCTTCTTCCACGAATCCGGCAAACCTCTAAATAATCGCTAACAAGCGATGAAACTGGGCCCGTTTCGTAAGGACGCATTGATTTCACTCTGCGGTTTTGGCAACTTGATACGCAACATCTACTCTTCGGCGTGAGCACACACGGCAGGTATGCATAAGCACGGCTCGTAGACAAGCCTGGTAAATTTTTACTTTGCTGGGAATATTGATATATGCTAATTGGAAATTGCCACTCATTAGCATTGAAAATTAGATTACACGACCCCACATAAAACTGGGTAGTAATTATCGCAAAGATACTAAGTGGGTGTGACTCGAGCACTCATTCGCGTGTATTTTGTAAGAGGAGTGAGGTGTAACCGATAATCGGATTATGAGTTATTCATTACCTGAAAGCTTAAGGACATTCACAACTTTGTTGTGTTCTTGGGTTACGCCAATCGTTCATTAGTTGTGTCAAAAAATTCTACCGGCTTTTGACCCTTGAATGAGGAAACGAATTTTATATTTCAGGAAAACTTTGTGAATTGGGCATAAAATGAAAATAATTTTTCTACTTACAGGCGTCGTCCTTCGAGCTCCATGCATGAGGAAACTGCCGAAAGATCAACTTCACAATGACGAGGCATATTGGGAGATTCCTGGCGAAAAAGAGCAATAGTAAATCGATGTTGATCTGTTCGATGAAAAGTTAATGTAACATTTCCGTAATGCTTTCATGCTAACCGAAGTTTTATTTGTAAGGTAGTATTCAAAAAATCATAGATTATTGTGTTCACTTCAATTTCGATACGTTCAAAATCACATCACATGTAATTGTAAACTTACACCCTTTAGTATATTAGCTGATAGTGCTTAGTATACTACATCACCTTAATACGAGAGCCCCTGAAGATAAATTACAATAAAATTATTATTTTATAAACTAAAGTGTTTTTCTGTATTATTCATGTTGCTTACAATGCGGCAAAATTTAGAGGGGCTGCACGCAGAGCCTGATACTTGTTAATCAAACAGGCAGACTGAAAACTCACAATCTCAATATTGAAGGACTATTGACTAATAGGTGGGTCCGCAAAACGATTTGATGCTCTCTGCAGCGGCTTCTGTCGCAGATGCAGCTCAAAAGAAAAGGAAAAACGATCCACCATTTCCACTTAAACCTTCGTAAAGCGACTCACAGACGACCAACTTGGTTGTCAACTAAGTTGTCGACCTGGTTGAGGCTGAGACTACAGACTGAACAACCGAATCGACAACTTCAATGTCAACATCACTTTGTCGAAAAGTCCATGGTGAAAAGACGTCTGCTCAGATTATGTACGGTAGATAATATTCATATGCTTTGTTCAAAATGAGTGATGAAATATTTTTCTCATATTTTGTTATTCATGAACTATGTGAAGAAGAGATAAAACCAAACCGAAAGACAAAAAATTGGTCAAAAGATTGCTATCGAAACCGAGCTCAGTTTTCACATTCAAAGTTAATGAACGCACTATGAATTAGTACATCAATGAATTTCAAAAAAGTAGAACACTGTTATGCGGGATGCGATTTGTGCGAATGAGCGGTTATAAGCCACCCCCAGATTTTTAGCCAGTGGGCAGACTGGTCTTTAAAGAATATATGAAAGTTGTACAAAAAGTCATTCTATCAAAAAATGCTAAAAACTCTCTCAAACTATTTTTTTTACAAAAACTGATCGATTTCCACAATTTCGCTATTGAAACTTAACGACGTACACTCAACAAATTCTTGACTCGAAATGATGTTGACGTTGATGTCTGTCAACATGGCCATAGACGGCAAGATTCAAGATTCAAGAAATTTTATTGAGACTTATACATTTTTACATGTTTGACATAGACTTGAAACTTAAACGTATAATATTGACAGATTACAAAGTTATATCCGTCAGCACTACTACATAAACTTTTCAAAAGTACTGCCTCCAGTACAATGGATGTTAAAAGTATAACAAAATTTAGAAGTTTCATCATTGCTCAAAATGATTTGGACGGTTGTATTGAAAATAAATAAAATTACTACTCACTAACTAATCCTAAAAATTTAACCACTAGCCTTTCAATTAGACATGATAGTATGAGACTTATATATGAACAAACATTAATTGTGCTCTTAAATGGGTATATTTATATGTGTTTGTTTATATATTTTCTCCATTAAATACTTTTTTTTGTAATTTAGGATTTTTTATTTATTGTAATTGTAGGAGGATGTGGGAAGGAAACCTCCAATGATCAGAAAATTGGATCATCAAAGATGTGGACTATAAACAAGCAACAGAAGGGGCTTTACTACATAAATGTCTGTTACGCTAACAAGAGGTGTCCGTCCCACATAATTTATTAATTTGCTTGACACTTATTCATACATACAGGTATATACATTTTCTTAAACTTAAACCCATTATTTACAAATTTAGTATTCACAGGACATTTCATTTTTTATTATCTACTATTTATTTTTCAGTGAATCGGCTTAACCGAATCTCCCAATTTTTTTATCATGTATTCTTACTAGGGATTATCCACGGTATATGCCCGGAGTTCGGTCCATATAAAAGCCTGGAGTATGTGAGTCTCTCAGCGATGGTGTAAATATGGGATGGGAGTTCTCCACCAGAACCGAAAAGGGTGACAAATGATACTTAAGATTGCTGAAATGAGCTATCCATGGGTTTTTTTCTGCCATATATTTAACCCTTGGATTATTGGCCATAGACGCCAAAACATGTCTGTCAACATTAAGCCCCTCCCACAAAAATCGCAAACATTTAATTTTACTTCAACCGTAGCTTCAACCTGTACTTCAACCGTCAACCTGCCTACAGACGTTCAACATTGATACCAACAGGGCAAGTAGACAACTTAGTTGACAACCAAGTTGGTCGTCTGTGGGCCACTTTAGGCTTGACATCCTGGAGAGCCTCAGATGTGTCCAACATAAGTGTTAGCAACGCAGTCAGCTTCACAATGGAATCAAACTGGTTCGCAGGATCCAATACCTAGGTTTTTAGGGTCATCCTTTCTTCGTGTGGTAGGAGGGTGGGATTATTGAGATGTAAGGGAGCTATGTCTGTTCTGGATAATAATACGCCAATCGAAATCTATTTATTTACACATTCAAAACCAAATTAAGTAGATGCGAAACTGCTGAACACAGTCCTTGAAAGTTAAAGTGAGAAACTCATGATCACTATGAGAATCGGGTTGAACGCCAACAAGAAACACAACGGACCAACGACGATTTACCTCACAAGATTGCAAGATGAGACTTATGTTAGATTTTATCCAATATTAGAAGTAAAATTTAATATGTTAATTTAAATTTTCAAACGAAATAGAATAATTTTGTTATAAATTTCTTCTGCAGTAAGTTCGCATGTTTTGCGTGAGAATTTACGGGTCGAAAACATAGGCTTTTCGTTTTACACTTATGACTCGGTGAGCTAGTTGGTTTTCTCCGGGACCGTTTTCATGTGGCCGACTTTATGCCATTCTTCGCGAAATACATCATGACGTAAACTTCCAAACAAAAGGTGCTCAAATTGGTGAGGCCTTCAGCTGGAGATTTCATACATCTGCAGAGAATGCAACGATATGATTTCCTAAAATTAAAGGAATTTATTATTTGACGTCTAGTAGCCAGCCGTTTCCCCGATAACATGAAAAAACAACAAAGCTAGTAGCCTTTTAATGCGAAACTTCATGGTAATCACTAAATTCATTACCCAACTAACAGTCAGCGGTGGCTCGTGCTTATTTACACAGGGTGGGTAATGCGTAGCTGGATAATGTATGATTTATGTTTTTCGGAGCTCTCGAAACGAGCACTCATTCCAGAAGGATACAACTTGGGAGTCTAGAGCAACATAATTAATATTTTTAGAAGTTCTTTGTGTAGGAAACCAATACCATTAAACAGTGCCGAATTATCCCAGTTGGACTTTTTGGAATCAATTCCTTGGTAATGCATAATTTCATCGATGCTTATGTTTGAAAATGGAATGCATTCCGAAGGAATGCATATGGATGCCTTCCAGAACCGATTACCAAGTAAGCATTACGAAACACATTCTGAGGCATTGATTCCAGCATCGCTTCCTGGTAATGCGAAAGGGAGTTAGCACGGATCCTGCCAATGAAATCGCCATGTTAAAGTAATCGATGCGGTATTGCGAAAACGATCCGTATTAGCTTCCGAAGAATGATTACGGAATCGATGCAGTAAGCATTACTGGTCCTACTGGGCAATAGCACACGCAGACCATTTTAAATACCGCACAGAAAAGTAAGCTAATGTTAAACGCAAGATTACAAAGGTGGATTGTTTTATTTTTCATATACATCAAATTTGGGTATAGTAGTTTTCATTCGCAAAATTTAAAGTTTTTTTTTCTGAGATTTCTGTACAAAACAATCGGCGAGGTGCCACCCTGAGGTTCACACGGTCAACTTCACAGTAATATCTACATAAATATTAAAAATACAAAACACAATAGTAATTATGAAAATAATGTTACTTTAAATAAAAACAATGAGAGGTACTCATAAAAGTAATTGGAATGAGTAAATATTAATGGTGTCATTTACGGGACCGTCCATTGTTTACGTAAGGCTTTTGGTGAATGGGTGTTGATTGAATATTCATGCGGATCAATTGGAGGGGGACAGGTTACAAAGCATTTTCTACGTTATTTGTTATTTTCGTATCAATCCTTGAAGGACAAAAGAACGCTAGCAAAAATGAATGCAGTTATTGTTAATACGCCCACGATTTTGGCGCGTAATGGCCATTTTTAATAGTTACGTTCGAAATTTCCATAACTGCGGCATAATCACTGAATTTGAATTTTTCACGATTCTACAGTAATGAGACTAATACTTATTCCATATTTTCAGTTTTTCTTGAGAAACATTGAATATGCATCCAATAATCGCTTTAATTACACGTAAAAAGTAAAATGTATTACAAATGATGACGGACGAAGTAATTAAAATCTTACGAACACTACAGAACAAAACTACTAACAACTACAATTTTTTATTTAATGAAAGCTTTTTAAAGCATATGATCTTGCAAAGTATTGACTATAAAACATTTTACCATTCAAAGCGTTGATTACCGCAAATGCAAATTTGATTGATTGATTTTTGTTTTGTTTTCAAAGTTTAAGCAGTTTTTCTATTCAAATTAAAACACGGTACTGTGGAAACTATTCAATATCTGCTCAAATTATGCAAATATTCATAAATTTGGATAGACTTTACAACAATGTCTTTAGAATAAGAGTAAACAGGTAATATCATTCGTATGAACACTTTTTACATGGTGACTTTGAATGTTTTTTTTATTTTTGATTACTTTTTTTGCAATCGTGGAAAAAGGTTTTGCAGGTTTCTCTTCAAAAATTGACAAGAATTTATAAATTTTATAAACATTTATTACCGTGTTGTGCAAATCGGATTAAAAAATTATTTTTTATGGGAAAATCCTTATTTTTCGCATTAAATTAAAAAAAACAGCTTGAACGATTTTTTTTAAAAATTAAGAACCATCACAAAAATATTAATACGCGTTGATTGACACCTTAATGATGCAAGTATTATGTTTTGTTCGCGAGATATAGTGAATGACATGAATGGATTTCAAGGTCATGATGACTTTTATTGATTTGTTATTTTTATATTTTTGTTTTTGTAATCATGAGAAAAAGTTTTGCTGGTTTTTTCACAAAAAATGTTTAGAGTATATAAACTTTATAAACATTGATTACTGTGTTTCGAAAATCAGGTTAAAAATAAAAAACGCCTCCAATGATTTTTTTAAAAATTTGACGGAATCACACAAATGTTAATACGTGTCGATTTACACGTTAACGATGCAAATCGTATGTTTGTTCCGTGAGATAAAGCGCATGACAGAAATGATCTTCAAAAGGTCAAAACAACAAACTTCCCGACCGAAGTATCCCAAAAACTAATCAGCTCTTAAGATACCAAAAACGCTTCGATTAACTTCTCAACGAAGTCGATACAACTTTGTTCACGTGAGTTATGATCGTAGAAAAAACTGTCCGCGAACGCACGTACGTACGTACACACTCATACACATAGATCTCTTTTTCTAAAAACTATTTAAATATACTCCATAAACCTCAAAACGTAAAAAATTGAAAATCATAATTTCGATTTTCGAGGCGATTAAAAGAACTTCCCATATTCTAGAAAGTTAATAAATTGTGCCCATTGTTGGAATGTATCCAGAATTTCCTACGTTTTGATATGGACACAATTCAATACAAAAAAATGCAGTAACAAACCCGAAGAGTTTGTCTTCCTATCAATTTTGCTTATGGTTTATCACTGCCTTGCTTACCTTCTCGTATTTTCGTTAAAGATTACCCTATTAGATCCAGTTGGTTTTCAGCAATGCCTTACTTAATCTGCACATTCTTCTCGTCCCGCCAATTAAACTTCATCTCATTTATAAAATTTTGTGCAATCACAATTTCACACGACCTTATCTAAATGTTAATTGACGTGTCAGTCGAATAATTTTTAGGTTAATTTTTATCAACACATTAAGTACAAACAATTCCGTGAATAGTCCAGTCAAATGTTAGTTTGACCGTGCATGTTGGGCTGGCAGGCAAATTTTTATTGCAATGTGGGGGCAATGGAATTGTCTTTCGAGCGCCACAACTTTTTATTTTCACGTTTATCGTGAAATACGTTCGCATACTTTTCTAAAACAATTTTGCCACAAATCGTGTGCGGTATTGATTGTTTCAATCATTGTACATTGGCGGGAGTTATTCTATCCCGAAGGGGAGAAAGTCACGTGCAAAAGGTTTTTAGGCCAAATAATCGGCTTCTGATGGCAAACCCCCTTTGCGAAACACACGGAGCATTTTGGTAGGCAGGCAGATTTTTGATGCAATGTGTAATTTGTCTTACCTATACTTTCAGGTTAAATTCAAGTTTCTGGGATCACAGCTCCAATCCTCTGGGCTCCATCATGAGAACAAAAAAAATGGGACACCACCATGTTTCCGAAACCATGGCTCACACAAAAAAGTTTAATATGGCAAACTATTGGAGAATTTATTTTGTAGCAAGGTGTCCCTATATAACTTTGTCGTGATGTCAATAATTAACGTATGGACAACTTGCTACGAATTACACATCAACAAAAATCATTAAAACTTAAGGGAAGTAGGTCGAAAATTGGAGTGGATTTCCGAGCAAATTTGTTTTGTAACTAATTGTAGGTTTGCAATATCTGCCCATACTGTTGAACATCTTGCAGCATCTATTGATGGGCTCATTTTCTACAAACGCAGCGCTGTGCCGAATTTCTTGAATAGTATCTTTTCGAATACCATACTTATGTATCGATTGAGTGTCTTCAAAACATTTTATTTTGCCTTACTCACGGCAGATCACCTTGTTTTAGGGTACCAAAGTAGGTGATTCGAGACAGAATCAAGCAAAGTTTTTAAGAGACTTGGAAAAAACTTCAAAATATTCTCTACTTTCTCTGTCTAAAAATCTCAAATAGATACCGATAAAAATAAAATATATGGTTTTTTTATTTCGAATCTAGTCATTTTTTCAAATTTGTGCCAGTTATCACAATTGAACTCAAAAAACTTTATTCACCCAAATTGAAAAAATTTACTTTCAGTTCATTGATAACCAAATCTATTTTCAGCCGACAACAATCATTTTTTAATCGTTTTGCGAATCGAAAATTTGTATTTCGTTTTTTTTTCGGAAACTATGAGATTGTTTACAACCAAACTTAAACTGCATACAAATCTTTTTGAAGGGGAACCAACCTAAACACTGATGTTTTCTTACATAAATAAATACTGATTTCATATTGAGAAACAAATCCACCAATTCAAAAAATTGCTTTATTAGAGGAAGCTACCGACTCAAAGTAAATAAATAAATGATCATCATTTTTCCTTTACACGCACAACCAGAGAAGGAAGAAATATATAAAAAATTCATGGCGTGTAAATGTTGAGAAGGGTAAAGATGCCTACTTGCACTGCCACGGGACTACATAGTTTTGGCACCATTCGTGATTTTGACCATTATCTGGTTCAAAAACACGTATTTTTCCACACTTTCCCAAATTACTCCCGGAACGTATTTTAGACGAAACCACGGATCAAAACAAGGTTGCAATAGATATTGCAATATGAAAGAGATGTTACTAGTTGGTATTTTCGAATTCCCCACTCTGTTTGACACAATATGTGAAGCAAATGCAGTGCACGAAACAAAAGTTTGTATACTGCAGGGCAAATAAATCGAATGCAAACAATTATGAGTGCAAAGAACAGCTCTAAATATATTTTCATCGACTTTTTCCTTAGTGTTCAAAAGCAACAATGGCGTTACTCAGACTGAGACGTTCATAAGAGATTTTATATGTAACTAATCATCAATTTTTTTGTTTTCGGTTCACAGTTTTTTTTAAATGGTTTTTAAAAATCAATACAAGAGCCGGTAATGAAATTTAAACGAACAATTTTTTGATTTATATAAAATTGTATTTGATTCTTCCTAAATTTTAAAGCGTGTTGTATTCCAAGAATATTTACTATAGAATCATTATTGAACACGCTACACTTGCGGTATTTTTTAATTCAATTAATAACGAAAACATAATTCAATCAAGGAGTTAAACTACTTACTTTCATGGCTAAAAATGAAAGCGAAGAATTTTTTTCATTTTGATTAATTTAGCTTTTGAAAATGGACTAAACAGAAGTACGGCTTTTCTTTAGACGGTCGGAAAAATTTACTCTTTGAAATATAAAAAAAAATACTGCGGTGATCGCTTTTGCAAAGAAAAGTGTCATATTTCCTTTTCCCATTTTCCCTTCACCTTCACCTTTCTTTTATTTTTAGTAGATAAAAATACAACTTATCTTGCAATTTTCCAACAGCGAATTACCATTATATTTTTTTCAAAAGTGAAGCATTCACCTTCTTTAATCCGTATTAGTAAATTGGAAGTCCAGCTGCTTCGCTATGTTCCTTGCAAACTTTAATAATTGCCCAATGATTACATGGTCAACTAATAAATATACGAGTAAAATGAATATCTTTAAAATTATTAATCATTCCTGAATAAATTTTTCAACTTTATACGTTTTTAGGCACGTTAATATAGTAGTTTGGCAGCAAAGTATACAAAATGATAATGAATTTGAAAAAGGTTTTGTGACATGTCATTTTAAATGAAATAATTTTAGAAGAGCATGGTTTATTCAATAATTGTCGATTGAGAGATTGCTTACCAATCCATGTACAGTCAAAGTTCTTTAAGTCGAATTGCTAGTTCGACGTAAAGGGGTTTAAGGATGAATTCCACTAAGAGAATGTGTACACCTTATGGAGAATATTAAGTACATACACACTTATTTCTTTTAATCACCAAAAATGTTCATTTACTCATATGCATAATAAAAACCAAAAAGCTTAATATTAGAAATTAACATTCAAATTAAAATCATCAAAAATTCACACAATTGCCTTGAAAAGTTCTGCATATCATGTGTTATGGCATGAAAAAGTTTGTTATACTAGATTGTTGGTGAAAATTATTTATTTTGGTAAAAAAATTATCGAGGTTAAATAAACTATGATATATTTCATCTGGGACGCTTTCAGTTGTCTCAACAGCGTTATGTAATGTTGTGATTGCTTCCTGGATTTGCTTTCTTTGGAGTTTTGAAACACTACATTCTTCTGTATCGTCTTCCTCATCGCTTACATTATTGTCATCTGTAGTAAAGTATTTTAAAATTTTATCCACGTCAGAATGTTCAACTACTAGCAAATCATCATCAACACGCAGATAATCTTCGAGATGCTGTCAATATCATCTTCGCTATTTTCGTTATTTGTTACTTGTTGCAATTGAGCAAGAGGAATATCGTCTTCTTCATTTAAATAAGACGGAAACAGCGTGGATTTTTACTTTTACCGATGATCAAAAGTTTGAGTTTCTCTGTTCCAGTCACGAGACAAGTCACTCTATCTTTGCTAAGCTTGCCTCCAAAGCACTTTCTCCCCCTTAAAAGCAAGGGATCCTGTTGGCAGACACTTGCAAAAAACACCAGTCTGATCAACATTAGGCATGTTTTCATGGAGACTTGAAGTATACTTCAAGTATACTTCAAGTCACATTTAAACCGAACCCACTCGAGTCAAGTCGATCTGAAAATTTTATCGGATCGACTTCAAACAGACTCATGTAAATGCAACTTGAAACATCGAGAGATCGAAATGTGTGTAGTCGTAGTGTTTGTCAAAAGGAATTGTTTGTTTTGTTTGAGTGGCTGTGGAATTGTATCAAGCAATGGCGAAAAGGAATATGTGGAGTTATCATGAAACGTTCCACCATCGCGTTGTCAAGATTCATTTTCGTAAAAACGCCAATATGCGAAATTTTACACCTACATATGTAGGCACCAATACACACAAGTCGATCCGGTTTCAAGCGGGTATAGCTTGAATGCGATCAACCATATACACGCTCGATTACTCGAATTCGATCCGGTTTCAAGCGTTCAAGCTCTCAACCCGGTCCATGAAAGCGGGCTAATTGAAAACATTTTTGGGTTTCAAATCTTTAAGCAATTTCGGCAAATTTGTTTTCCACTGATGACTTTTCCATGGTCAACAGATGCACTTTCGCCCAATATTACTTCTGTTGAAATTCCATATCTGGTTTTGAAGCGATTTAACCAACCATCACTAGCTTTAAAATCAAAGTTATTTAAGCTTTTGGCTATTTCTAGTTCCTTTTGCTTTAAAATATGGTCACTTATTGGTAAATTACTGCTACGCATATTTTTAAACCATTCAAGCATGGTATTATGAACTGTCTTGTATGTACATACCCTATTCCGCTTCATTTTCTTTATCATGCTGGGATTTAAATACCGACGTTTCAAATCTTCCCTTTTACTCCAATGTATTTGCTGGTATGTCAAATTCACGTGCATTATCGTTTTTTCATGTTTCCTTCTTCAAATTTATTTGCAATACGTATTTTTGCTTCTAGATTTAACGTCCTTAGTTTCCTCGAAGTCATAACGAGAAAATCATTCAAAGAACAAGAAAATCAAACGGTATTAATGAATTTATCATTTGCAACTTTCTGGACTAATTTATTCTGAAGCCGCCCCACTCTCTTATTATCGCTTTGAGTGCAAGAGTGTGAAATTTACATTTAGATTACTATTATCGGACTCTACTTAACATAACTACAAAGGTTTTGTTGAAAAATCTACTGCCAATAATTTGAAAACAAATTCAAAGTAGCTTACTTTATACTGATCTGCAACTTTTTACCGGTAACAAAATAACCGTTTCTTATTCAGCACAAATGGGTTCCCTAAAACGAAACTTACAAGCCATGAGGTGCAACCCTTGAGGTCCAAGATTGAATCTTAACGCAAAGCAATCAAGGCAAGGGCAGGTTAGACTCTTTTACGTAAGTGTTTATTTTTAAATCGATACTTGTAAGACAAAAAGGCACTAGCGAAAATGTTGACGAAATAGGAATTTCTGAGTTTTTGAATGCAGTTTTCATTTTCATGTTGACTGAAGAGATTTTGTCGCGTGGTGGCTATTTTGAAAAGTTGCAACTGGAATTTCCATGGATGCTGCAAAAACATTGAATCTGTATTATCTCACAATAATAATCATTTCAAATTTGGCAGTCAATATTGAAAAATACAACATTTAATATGCGGTAAATATTCGCTGTTCAATTACAATATATGTAAAAAAATCAAAAGATTGGGGTATGGAATGGGGAAATATTTTTTTTGTATGTTTCTAAATCAAATACAAGAGCCAAACACGAAATAAAATTAGAACTCAAATGATTCACCTAAAATGTCCTTCGCCACTCGATATCCGAGTTGAGTCTGTGGGATATCAGCAGAGTTTGATAGGAAAAATACATATTGCTGCTCCATAATTGGTTTTTGAAAAACCATACAGCCCTGGGATCTCAAGCATATCAACGATGAAATTTAATTATATAAAAAATATACAGCAAATATCTTGGAAATGAGTAATATAACAGGCAAAAGAGGATAATCTCCAGAGTATATAAAAACTTTCAATGTAATATAATCATTTCCATGGGGACTTTTGACGAATCGATCAGCACATTTTTTGTAAATTATAAAATGCTCTCCGATCCGTTGGTGTACGATATTATGGCACCAGGCCAATTGCATGACAAAAATACTTGCATAACAGGTATTGGCAGACGGAGAGTCAACAGCCAAATGGATTGGTGTACCAGAATGGTCAATACGCCAAAAACTGAAAGAATGCCTGCTAAATTCACCATATGCGCTGAAGACAGTAAACTAATTTGCTCAAGGAAGAATGGTTTTAGATTTAGAACAATATTGAATATGCATATATGCATAGAGTAAAATATTTTTGAACAAAAATCAGAAAATGGAAAAGGAGTGGTTGAAACTTACTTTAAACAAATAACTAAAATGGGCGGCTTATTTAACCGACTTAAGGTAATAATTTCCTGGTGTCCAATCACAATTGAAATTCACACAGTGAAGAATCAGACGGTTAAAAATAAATTAATGTAAATGGCAGCGGTACTTTTCCATCCAAGCATATAAACATCTACAACCTTATAATGCTAACCGCAACAGCGGATAATTCCACGAATTTCACTAGAAGGACAGAGAATTTACGAAATTTATCGTTTTTGATTTATACCATACAAAAGAAACACATCTAAGCTTGATAAAAATCTTGGAACAAAACTCAAAAACTGAAAGATTTAGAACAAAATTTTCTAAGACTGGGCATACGCAAAGGGATCCAAAAACATCGCAACTAGTTTTCACAACGCATTTTTTTCGTAAAATAGAACAAACAATGAGTCTAAAATGTTTTGAAACAACGCTAAAAAATGTTTGATCGAAAACCTTAATTTAAAATAATAATACTATCGAAAAACTCAAAGTCTCACAGCTGATCGCTTGGATGTTCCTGAACATTGTTTGCAGGATACTTTCACCACGTTAATGGATAATAATTACAAAGATTCTAGTACTATCCCTTAGACTGATATTCGGTTGAATCAAGAACTAATTGGTATTTTCTGGAGAACCCCATTCCAATTTGCATCGACGAATCAAAAAAACTTCCTTAAATATTTTTCTGTCTACACTCTTGGTCCAAGCGAATTGTCCAACAAAAAATCCTATTGAAAAATTAATGAAGTCTATTTCTGTCGCGAAAAGTTTTTCTCTGAAAGTGCGTAATTTTCATGTATAAACAAAAAACCTAAAACAAAAACATATTTCCTGCAGTTTTTCTGAAGTTTCCCCGAAGCCAAGTGGCAAAGTTAAAATTTGGGATAAAAACGATAGGAAACCATTTAACTGGACAGTTTATTCTTCCCTTCTGATGATGAATCATATTTGGATATTTTTTAAACTAAAAATACGGTCTCCAAATCAAGTCCTTTGCTGAGAGCTTCGCAAATAATTTATGTATCTGCACACTTTGTAAGAAAGTTTCACCGCCAAATCGAATGAAATAAAATGATTTTTAAACTGAATAATGTAAACTGCATGCAATTTATTAAAAAGGAACATTAATCAAAATTATTTATTTGCTAGAATTTTTACAACGGAAATGCAGTTTATTTGCGTGTCACTCGTATATGTTGCAGTATTTTTATTAAATCAGTTAGGGTAAGCTTGGTTGTTATATGTTTATCAAGATTACGACCGATTCACTTTTCGAATGTTTAGCCATTACTGAATTATGTTGACCAGTAAATATTCAACGAATAAAACACCTATTGAATTTTCATATTTAACGACCGCTCTTGGTAGGAGATTTTACAATATTTAACGTTTTGCCAAGAACACAATCTCATAAATAAGATGTTAGTGATAGAGTGACCTAACCATTGCTCAGTGTCCAGCACTCCGGAACTCATCATGTTGTGCCCACCCTTGAACATAAGATCGCGCCTCATCAAGGTCGAACGGTGTAATGTAAAGCGAGCGTACAAAACGTTGTTTATTGAGAAACATGAAAGGCACAAAATGGACAAACTAACCACTAGTTCAACTACTCACTACCACAAGTTATATGAGTTCAAATAAATAATGCTGAATGGATTAGGGTATGCACTCCAGGTGCTCATGCAACGACGCAACACTAACAACGGATTAACACAAAAATGGAGCAAGTGCTTCCGGGATTCAGGTTTCACCACGCATTCTCACTTTCACTCACTGAAGGATCCTTAGTTGGATCTTGTTAATGCACGCAATGTGGTACGAAGATGCTCTTAAAACTGATGCTCGATTAGGAGTTGACCCGGACTCACTGAGAGGGCATTTCGTGTCCCATGCCCTCTGTTTGCGCTATATCCGCCTCGTCGACGCTACCCTCAACAAGCAGAGGGTAAGGCCACTCGTGGCAGATTACTGGCCCGTTGAAGTTCTTCAGCAGCTTGATCAGAGTGTCCAGCCGATTCGCCTCGAACAGATCCTCGTTGATTTGGCGCACTTCCTCGATGAGCTGCGTCACATTCGCCTCCATGACCTGCCACAGAAAAGTTCGAGCGATAAGAACTGATTCACCGAGGTTTAATCTGATTTAAAGTACACGCAGCGTACCAGAATGTCTATATGGAGGTTAATCACGCTCCTCAGCGCTTGCCGGACGTTTCCTCGCAGCTTTTCCACCGTCATGGCGAGCAACTTCGCGTCGAGAGACATAAAAAACTACTAATCGAACTGAGCGCGGGGAAATCATGACAAAATAATGGAAAATCACGACTAGTGGTGGCTCCCAAGCCGTTGCGTTCCACCCACGACGTCATCAAACATAGTTAGTAAGGGTGCGCACGCGATATCGATACTAAAGTAAAAGACAGGTAGATTAGAACTCATTACCTTCCAAGCTGGGCTCGGAATAGCCGTTCAGATAAATTTTCCACACTTCAACAATAGACTATCGCAGATGAAGCTTACTTTCGATGCAAGATCCTACCAATACAAATTTGATATCTTGAAGCTATTGCCACGTATATTTCACTTTCCTGGACAACTTGCACCTACTATACACGGGAACTGCCTTAGCAATCATTTGACATGGGCTAATACATTTAAGATCACCACTGCACAGCCCAAAATTTTAAAACAGCAATCGATATAATCCTTTTGAATACAATTTTTGATTTCCCAGTATATGGGAAGCACTTCTAATCGCCTCGAAAATCGAAAGTGAAATTTTCAACATATCTTTACGTTTTGAGGTCTTTAGAGTATGTATATTTAAAATGTTTTTGGAAAGAAGTCTGTACGTTTGTGTATGTGTATGTAAGTGCGTACGTACCTTAAGCTTTCAATCGTAACGTATTTGCAATCTCAAGAATTGATTAGTTTTTGGAAAACTTCGGTCAGGTGGTGTTTTTATTTTGTCCTATCTAAGGTCATTTTGTCTCGCAAACCAAAGATTCGATTTGCACCCTTAAGATGTCAATCGAAGCATATTAGCATTTTTATGATTATATCAAATTTTGAAGAAGAAGAAGAAGAAGAAATGTTTGAGCCATTTTTTAACTTGTTCGGAGGTAAAATGGTGTATTAGTAATATAAAGGAAGTCTATTCTTCACAAAATCATATGCTTTAAAAAGCTTTCATCAATTAAAAAATTGCAGATTTTAGTAGTTTATTAGTTCAGTTTTTACTTCTTCCCCCATTTTTTGCAATACTTTATATATTTTTACCTACATTTAAACAGCGATTATTTATTCAGTGGTTTTCAAGACCAACTGCAAAATAAGAAATAATTATTAGTCTCATTTATGTAAAATCGGGAAAAAATACAAATTCAGTGATTGTACCGCAAATATGGAAATTTTGAACATAACTTTTCAAAATGGCCATCACGCTACAAAATCTCTTCATTCGGCGTAATAACAAAAACTGCATTCATTTTCACTAGTGCCCTTTTCTCTTTCAATCGTCGTTATGAGAATAGCGAATTACGTAGAATAAGCTTTATAACCTGGCATCCCCTTCCCCCGATTCATTTGTGTGAATATTTAATCAAACCACCACCGCACTCTCCCACCAAAAGCCTTACGTAATCAGTGGAGACTCCCGTAGATGATACAATTAATATTAACTCATTCCAATTACTATTACGAAAACCTCTCATTTTTATTATTTAAAGTAGCTTTATATTAATTATACACTTCCCAATACATACGAGTATATGAGAAGTTCTTGTAATCGCCTCGAAAATCAAAATTGAAATTTTCAACATTTCTATTGGATTTATTCTACGTCTGATATCAAGAGAATTCTTATAAGGAATGAAATGGAAAACATATTTCATAGACTTCTAATGTTCCATAGCCTGCTTGTATACACTCGATTTAATAAACAGAGTGACAGTCGATAACGCAAACCGTTCTAACACTCCCCCTCGATCTGACAGTCAGTTTATTTCTGATCAATGACCATACCAAGAAGGCGTAAGCACTTCTGTAATTTCGGCGCCGGAACTGCTTTTGTTAACATGTCCGATGCCATATTTTCTGTGGAAACATGTTCAATTTTTAAATGTCCACGATTCAAAACTTCGCGAACATAATGATGACGAATGTCTATATGTTTTGTACGACTATGGAAGACGGGGTTCTCTGCAATCTTTTGCGCTCCATTATTGTCGCATAAGATCACAACCTCTTCACTTTTAATATCTCCTAGCTCCTTGAGGAAACGGTGCATATATGTGGCTTGTTTGGCCGTTTCCGTCAGAGCCATGTACTCAGCTTCTGTTGACGATAAGGCCACGGTTCTTTGTTTTTGCGACTCCCACGCAACAGGATTTCGTCCGAGGATGAAGGCATAGCCGGTGTATGACCTTCTATCTGTTGGACAATTCGCCCAATCGGCGTCCACATATCCTTTTAATGATTTTCCGGTCTTTACATACTTGAGGCCAAGATTCATAGTTCCCTTTAGATAGCGAAGCACTCGCTTTGCTGCCTTCCAATGACTTGAATTGAAGCAGTTGCTGAACTGGCTCAAATAGCTTACTGAAAATGCGATGTCGGGCCTTGTACATGTAGCGATATACTTTAGTGACCCGACCAGCTCGCGATACGGAAAACTATCTGATTTTCCATCGTCATTCAAGCAACCTACCAGCTTCATTTTTGGATCCAAGGGAGTTGAGATCGCATTTGCATTGAACATTCCAAAACGATTCAAAATGTCCCGGATGTAGCTCGTCTGACTCATAGCTATACCGGCGGTACTTTGATCAAATTCTATTCCTAGGCAGTATTTCACAGGTCCTAGGCATCTAATTTCTAATTTTTCTGAAAGGAATTTCGTCAGCTCACGAATTCTGGCTCGATTCTCTGAAATAACTAATATGTCATCTACATAAGTAGCTATTAACAGTAAATTGCGTCCTTGACCCTGTTGGAAGATTCAAGGATCGGCCGTTGACTTCGTGGCTCCAAATTCACTCAAAATCTGGCAAAGACGTTCATTCCAGCAGCGACCTGCCTGACGTAATCCAAAGAGAGCCTTGCGGAGAAGACATACTTTGTCTCCGTTTCGAAGCTCCAAGAGCATTTGCCTAGCTCTTCTCCTGATTTTACAGTCGTCTTGCCTAACACTAACCAGGAACTCAAGTCCCTTTTGAATATATTTTGGTGGTTCCATGAGTATCTTTTCATTTAATACCCCATTCAAATACGCTGTTGTAACGTCTAATTGTTACACGTGCATGCTTCTCTTGGCGGCAATTGCCATCAAGACTCGAATTGATTCGATTCTTGATACAGGGGCAAACGTATCGTCAAAATCCACGCCTGGACGTTGAGCGAATCCTTTAGCAACTATACGGGCCTTCCGACGCTCTAAGAATCCATCTTTACCGTACTTATTCCGCAACACGATCCTGCTTCCAATCACATTGTGATCATCAGGTCTGTTGATCAATTCCCAAGTGTGGTTCTTCAAAATGGACTCTATTTCATCTGCGATAGCTTTGCACCACTCGTTAGCGTCTGACCCTCGGATCGCCACTTCGACTGGAATTTCAGCTAAACAACTTTCATTAACTAAATGGCTTCCATCATTTTGTTGGTTGTTTGTTTCCTGTTCTTCTACTTGACCAGACTCCATGTCATTGTTTGACTTTTTGATGTCATGAAACAACTTTCTCGGTCTCCCCCTAAGTCCAGTTCGTAGGAGACGAGGTCGTCCAGCTCCACGTACTTGACATCAGGAATATTTCCTTTCCACATTTCGAAAGGTGTTCTTCCTTCGAGATGACTCGTTGGACAACGGTTTCTAATATGATTTGCCGTATTGACAGCTTCTGCCCAGAAAAAGCTCGAAAATGAAGATTGCATAAGTAAACACCGAGCCATGTCCAAGAGCGTTCGATTCTTTCTCTCTGCGACTCCATTCTGCTCCGGCGTATGTGATAATGACAATCTCCGGCCAACTCCATTTTCTTTTAGGAATGTGTCGAAGTTTCTGTTGACATACTCTCTGCCATTATCAGACTGCAGGTATTTTATTCGCCTGCCTGATTGATTTTCAACAAAGGCTTTGAATTCAATAAATGCCTGTAGGACATCATTTTTATTCTTCAAAAATCGTACCTCGCACCATCTTGACGCGTCATCAATGAAGGTAACGAAGTATTTCGATCCCCGATCGATTCGGTTTGCATTGGACCACAAAGATCTGAGTGAATTATATCGAGAATTTCCGACTTTCTTTTCGATTTCTTTGGAAATGGAGCTCGAGTCATTTTCCCCTTTGCACAAATCTCGCAAAGTATATCTTTAAAATCACCTTTTATTTTTATTCCACTCACTAATTTGTCCCGAATGCATTTTTCCAGATCTCTATAATTCAAATGGCCCATCTTCCTGTGCCAGATCTCAGCGAGTGACAACGTCTTAGTAGTGTTGTCATATTTTTCAGCATTCGCACTTGACTCATTAATTTTTGGTGTGTTCAAGAAGTAGAGACCACCACGTCCTCAATTGGCTTCCAATATAGGTCTCCCTTGTGTATCAACAACTTTAGCACCTTTCTTTCCGAAAATGACATCGAAACCGTTATCGCAAACATTTTCTACGGATAGGAGATAAGTGCGCAATTCAGGAACGTATAAAGCGTCATTTAATACTTCGCGTTTCTCGGCACCGTCGACGTTCACTGTATGTAAACGATACCGATCCTTTGCCCTTAATCTCCGTCGATGCATTGTTGGCGAGGTCTACTTTTCCAGCAATAGATTCATCGATGTCTTGGAAAGCTTCTTTATCACTACACATGTGTGTTGAACAGCCACTATCAATGCTATGCGGGGATCACTAATTCCCACTTTCAGTGCTTCCTTCTTTGTTCCGTCGACTAATGACAGATCCGTCAAAGCGCATAGGCTAACGTTGCCCACGACGTTTGCGTTATTCGAGTTCGTCAATAGCTCTCGGCACTGGGCGGCTTTATGACCAACTTTGTGACACCTGTGACACTTAAATTTAAATGCCACTTTCTTTCTTGATTCGCTGGTCTCCTTTCTTGTTTCGTCATTCCTTAGCTTCAAAGTATTCCAATTCTTGCTATACTTTTTCCCGGCGTACATGGCTCCCACGTGTCCATTTCTACCTTCTTGACTTCGTGCGTCGCTTTCTTCCAGGATCTTGATTTGTAGCACTTCTGGTGCCGGCAATAAGTCCCGCGATTCTATCGCGCATCGAAAGTTTTCGAATGACGGAGGAAGATTCTGCAACAACATAATCGAGAGAATATCTCTGTTGATCTCGATATCCATCTCGTTGAGCTTATCGACCGTATCAAAAAATTTCACTAAGTGATCGCGCATAATTTCGTTTTCTTCCATATGGTGATAAGTCAACTGCTTGATGAGCGCCGCCTTTCTTGCTGGTCCCGACCATTGATGAGTCGTTTGCAATTTTTGCCACAATTCACGTGACGTTACGCATCCCTTAACGATCTTCAATTCCGAAGACCTTATTGACAAAATGATGTGTGCCATCGCCTTGCCGTCCTCGACTTCCCACTGTCGAACATTCTCCGTTGACACCGGATCATCCGGAATGAGTGCAGGCTTAGTCCTACATCCATTTACAAACTTCCAAATCTCATTCCTTGTTAAGAGGGCTCGCACCTGGATCTTCCACGTATCGTAATTTTCGTTATTCAGTAATTCGATACGCATCGTGTCATGCGTTTTCCCTGGGCCCATAACCTATTGGATTTATTCTACGTCTGATATCAAGAGAATTGTTATAAGGAATGAAATGGAAAACATATTTCATAGACTTCTAATGTTCCATGGCCTGCTTGTATACACTCGATTTAATAAACAGAGTGACAGTCGATAACGCAGACCGTTCTAACAATTTCTTTACGTTTTGAGGTCTTTAGAGTATATTTAAAGTGTTTTTAGAAAGAAGTATGTGTATATATATATATATATATATGTGTGTGTGTGTGTATGTGTGTGTGTGTACGTACGTATGTACGTGCGTTCGTGGACAGTTTTTTCTACGAGCATAACTCACGTAAACAAAGTTGTATCGACTTCGTGTAGGTGTCATTCGAAGCGTATTTAAAATTTTAAGAGCTGATTAGTTTTGCGGTAATTCGGTCGGGGGAGGTTGATGTTTTAACCCTTTGAAGGTCATTTGTGTCATGCGCTATATCTCACGAACCAAACGTACGATTTGCATGTTTAAGGTGTCAAACGACGAGTATTGACATATATGTGGTTCTATCAAATGTTTTTACTTTACTAAAAACAAGTGCAAAAAGTTAGGTTTTATTTCATAAACAATAAGTTTTTAACCTGATTTGCGAAACACAGTAATCAATGTTTATAAAATTTATATACTCCAAACAGTTTTTGTAAAAAAAACTAGCAAATCTTTTCTCATGATTACAAAAAAAAAAAGTCATCATCACTTTTAAGGTCATTTATGCCATTCACTATATCTCGTGAATCAAATATAATGTTTGCATCATTAAGGTGTCAATCGACACGTATTTACATTTTTTTATTTTTTTTATTTTTTTTTAAAAAACTCGTTTTTTAATTTAATAAAAAAATGAAAATTATTTTTTTTCTCATGAAATAAAAAAATTACCTGATTTGCACATCACAGTGATAAATGTTTATAAAATTTATAAACTCCTATTTATTTTTGTGGAGAAACCAGCAAAATTTCTCCTCATGGTTACAAAAAAAAATGTAACGTAAATATGTAAATATAAAAATATTAAAAGGGTTCATACGAATGGTATAACTTTATATTTCTAATTCTAAAGACATTGTCGAATCAATCAAAGTTTATTAATATTTGCATAATTTGAGCAGATTTTGAATAGTTTTCATAGCACCGTGTTTTAACTTTAATGAAAAAACTGCTTAAATATTGAAAACTTAAAGAAAAAAATATGTTCTAAATGCGACCCTTGAGGCCCACACGATTAACTTCCCAGTGGGGTGAATAAAAAAGCTACAATTTCTTTTTATTATTAATTACTATTTTTAATAATTATTTTTCTAAATTTTTGTAATTACTTTAATTGTTCTTATTTGTTTTTTATCTAACCATAAAAGCTTTGGTAGAGGAAGACGCCTCTCCCACCTGGTCGTCTTCTACCAAAGTCTCGACAACCTCGTCCTCCTCCTCGTTCACCTCCTCGTTATTAAGAATGTTTGATCGTTACTGAATAGTTATAATTGTGTTCATATTTTCAATATCAAATAACAACTAATCATATTTTATTGTTATTGACAATATTAAATTATTTATAACAATATCCAATTATTATCTGCATTAGCGTCACACATACCAAACCTCATAATATAAGTTTGAAGTTCTATAAATTAATCTTGATTTGGTTTTAAATAACATTACGAATTAATAGTACGTTTCAACAGTTTCAAAATAAGTAATTTTTAGTCGTTATTTCAGTTTTTTCATCCTAAATAAAAAACGGCATAGCCGATTTTGCTGAAAACTCCTTCAGTTTTAAGTTGCGTAATTACGCGTCGAATGAAACGTCAATACGATCTTTGGTTCACGAGATAATCGAGGCAAAAAATAAACCACATCCGCACTTACGTTCCGCACATCCGCACTTACGTACATACACACACACATACATCTCTCTAAAAACGATGGATTGGGATTCTAGAGACCTTAAAACGTGGAGATATGTCAAAATTTGGGATTCGCAAAATCGACCCCATTACAATAACTTCCCATAAAGAATTGGGTAGAACTGGGGAGTTAAAAATTTAATCAAATTTGCATTTGTGGTAATCAATGTTTTGTAGTCAATACTTTGCAAGATCATATGCTTTTGATCAAATAGAAAATTGTAGTTTTTAGTAGTTTAATTCTTAAGTGTTCGTAAGATATCGATTACTTCCTCTATCATCATTTGTTATATATTTTACTTTTTACATGCAATGAAACCGATTATTGACTGCATATTCCATGTTTTTGAAGACCAACGGAAAAACAGAAATCAAACCAATCCACTCCCGAACCCCCCCCCCCCCCCCCCCAATCCAACAAAATTCTTACGTAATCAATAGACGCTCCCGTAGATGATACCATGGATATTAACTCATTCCAATCACTGCGATGAGTACCTCTCAATATTCTTATTTACAATAGCATTATTTTCATTATTATTTTTGTGTTTAGTACATTTAATATCTATGTAAATATTACTGGGAAGTTGACCGTGTGGACCTCAAGGGTCGCACCTCGCGGCTTGTTATTTTTGTTTTTAATATTTTTCATATTTTTAATATACCTCGCAGCTTGTTTTCAAATTTTATTGCAAGCAAATGCACTGGGAATCTCAAATTAACACTAGACTATCTTTTTATTTGCGTATTTCATGAAAATAGTTATTTCAATTGCTATCTTATACATGACTTGTCTTTTAAGATATGAAGTTTATTTGGATACATAGTAGCCTAGCGGGATTCTCTTCATTTATAATTCGCTTTCATCTTCGAATTATTTATACTTTCTATAACTTCAGACACTAGACATGTTAAAAATAGTACGCTTGTAAAAATGCACTTTATGTATCAAAAGAATCGATACTTCCATTAAATCGCTCAGTTCAGCTTTATGTTTCTGCACAATGTGCTCTGATTTGACTACAATCATTCGACACGTAAGTCTTCGACCAGATTAGCCTCGACTTAATCTTTTTGTGCAAATTGTTCTACCTATGCAATGTAACGATTGGAACTGTGTCCCGTACATACAGTTCGCGTCACTCGTATTCGTGCACCGAATTGATTCACTGAATAATATTAAAGATGTGTTAGTTGACAAAGTTAGAAAGTTTTTTTTAATCGTATTTATTATAATTTTAAAGAAGAGAACAAGATTCATCTTTACTTTTGACAGAGAATATCAAAAAACGGAAACCAAACGAATCTCGGACCTGCATTCGAGTTCATACAGAAATTTTAATACCAATTTTTTTGCAATTCTAATTCCTTAGTATCGGGTGGAAAGTCTTATTTGTTATTTCTGGTAATCGGTTCCGCATTGACTTAATTAGCAATTTTGTGTAAGATGTAGATTCACCAGTTCCTGCTGCTGAAAAACACTCGCGATTCAGCTCCGTGCTTAATCTTAGATAATAATTTTTTGTTTAAACTCATATTTCTGTCTCACTAAATATTTGGTACACCATCCCGGATAACTATATTAAACTAAAAGCCTATTTTCACTGACATTAAACTACATAACATTGGCTTCACTCGTGGTTTTGACTATTATTGGACTCAAAACTGCGTATTTTCCATGCATTTCTAAATTGCTTCCGATGCGTAATTTGGACAAATTCACGGATCAAAATAAGGTTGTAATCGAAACTGCAATAAGCAATAGGTGTCGCTTGTTGATATTTTTGAATTCACCCCCCCCCCCTGTTTCACACAATGTATCAAGGAGATGCAGTGCTCCTAACAAGACACTGTACACTGCTGCAAAAATTAATCGAATGGAATTGCAAATAACTGCTTTAAATATATTTTCATCGATTTTTCCTTTGGTTTTCAAGAGGAACAATGACTAATCTTATCAAAAGAATGACGTACCTACGGTCTACGGTCGTTCAACTTACAATAGTTCAAATTCGACGGTTGTTTCAAGCCTTCTTTTCATCTATTACTTCTTTCATGAATACTTAACGATAGCCGCTGTTCTCGAAATCGTCTTATTAATTTACTTAATAATTTCCTTCTGTAGTACAAGCACGCCAATATTTACTGTAGTGATGTATCTTTTCTTTAAATATTACCGTTTTAAGAGAACAGCTAAATTTACACCTTATATTTAAATCAATCCTAATCACTGTAATTCATAACATTAAATGCACTATAAACCTAACGTCTTAACCAAGTATTTGTGGACGAATACGAGTGGCATGTTCAGAAAAAAAAGACTTTTAACTTCCCGGTATATGAGAAGTGCTAGTAATCGTCCCGAAATTGAAATTAAGTTTACGTTTTAAGGTATTTAGAGTATATTTAAAATGTTTTTGTAAAGAAGTCTTGTGTGTATACACGTATATGTACGTAGGTTCGTGGACAGTTTCTTCTACGAGCATAACTCACGCAAATAAAGTCATATGGACTTGGTTGAGGTGTCAATCGTAGCGCCTTTGCAATCTTAAGGGGGGGAAATACATGTAACTGCTCAAAAAACCCAATTTTCTCTCTCTTACATTAAAATGTTCCAAATACTCTAAGAATAAGCCAAAAAAAAGTTTTGAAGCGATATTCGTATTAGTTTTAGAGTTATAGTTCGTTATAAGCAGCGCGACGTTCCCCAGTACATCGAGCACACCTGCCGCGCGTCGCTGCATACTTTCTCTCCGGCGCTATGGGCGTTTCTCTAATTGTATATCCCTACCAAATTCTTATAAATCTCAAATTTTACGGAAATAGGACCTGGAATCGTTGACTACTGAGTAATTTATAATGAAAACTAATAATCAAAGGTTTCTATCTACTGCAAACTTTAAACGCGTTTTTATCAAAGTAGTACTTTTTCAACTTCCGTACAAAATATCTCAAAAATATCGAATCGATCCAGCTCAAATTTATAGCACATCTAGTAAAAAGTCTTATGTACTAGTAAAACCTACATTTTCGTGTAATTTCGGAGAAATGATTTGTTTATTAATGTTTAAAACGCGACTTTTTTCAAAAATAATCGTTTTTTTTTTTGTTTAATCTAAAATTAATGTAAAAATTACATTTTTTCACGAATTTTAATGGTTAACCTATGTACCTATACATGTCATTTACAAATTTTTCTTCTTCTGAATGTTGCATGATCTCCGGAAATGGCGTTAAGTTGCACGAGGCATTTTTTGAGGTGTTTTTCTCATACGTTCGCATCGCCACCATTTTGAAAAATTATTAAAAAAATTTTTTCAAGTACAGTAGAATCTCGAAAAAGTTAACCGAAATGTCCCAAGGGTAATTAACTTTTTCGAACTATTAACTTTTCTAAGTGGTTTTCAAAATTGAAAAAATACAATAATAAGTATAGATTTTTCGTAAATAACACGCTAAATTTATTTCAATGACTTAGTTTTCATCATTACAAAAAAAAAATTTGTACCAGCTGGTTTATGGTCAGTCACTCTTGATCATTTTCGTGCGATATATTAATTAATTTTTGTGGAGTCGTTTGAAGAAGCAGTCGAGACTTGTTTGTTTCTTTTCTTTTGTGTAATAGCTCTTGATCATTTTCGTACGCATATGGACAAGGTCTGCCACCTGATTTGCATCGTTTTTGTTTGCAAACAATTTTATCAAGATATTGATGCTTTCAACTGCTTTCGAGAAGCTCAGTTTTGGTTGTTGAATATCTTCCTCGATAATTGACCTGTCGTTATCATTATCGGAAACTTCGAAATCATCGTCATCTTCCGCAATTTGATCCTTGTTCCAGTTTTCAATGACATCAATGCTGATGTCAACATTATCACCCAACTTCGACATCAACAATTGAACTTCTCGAAGTGTATCGTCGTAAGCAACTATTTGATTTAATCAATTTAGACAACGGAATGTCGTCTGCACTATCGTATTGATAGAAGCTAAATTGCCCCTTTAGTGACCGAAAATAGCGGTTGGTTTGAAAAATTCATACGCTCAGAAAAGTTAACTTTTCAGAGCGGCACGTGGAAGCTGAAATTCGGTTAACTTAACCGAGCGATTAACTTTTACGCGAGTTAACTTTTTCGAGATTCTACTGTACTTTGAGACATGTACTTTAAGGATTTAATATTTAAAATCTTCTGAATATAGACATATAGTTTTTAAATCAATCTGAAATTAGCATTTTTTTTAATTTTACATGTATTCCCCCCCCCCTCTTAAGAGTTGATTACTTTTTGGAAAACTTCGGTTGGGTGTTTTTTTGTGTTGATCCCTTGTGAAAAAAATATTGGATTTGTATTGTTAAGGTATCAATCAGCGCGTATTAACATTTGTGTGATTCCATCAAATCTTTTTTAAAAATATGATGGAACCGTTTTTTTTTAATTTATTAAAAAAGTACAAAAATTTGGGTTTTTTTTTATTTAAATAAAATTTTAATTTTAATTGAACAACAAGTAATCAATGTTTATAGAATTTTTAAAGTCGAATTAGGTTTTGTAAAAACATCAAAACTTTTTTTAAGAAAAAAAAACAATTAAAAATAAAAACTCATTACAATTTACAATGCACAAAAAGGTTAATACAAATGATGTTTCCTGATATCTCTTATTCTAAAAGCATTGGACATTTGTCAATCAAAGCGTTTTAATATTTACATAATTTCAGCAGATTTGCAACATTATATTTTAATGAAAAAAATGCTTAAAATTTTAACAAAATTATTATTATTTTCAATTAAATTTGCATTTGTGGTAATTAGCGCTTTGAATGGCAGAACATGATGCAGAAAGCTTATTAAGCAAATAACAACGTTTTTTTATGATTCCAAAACAAATTCATACAAAAACAATACATTTACAACATACATTTAAAATGAAATAAGGTTGACAACAACAAACAATATGTTATGTAATATCACTTACCCTTGTGACGTGGTTTCTCAAAAACCTCTTCTATCTAATTTGCAATTGTGCCAGTTATTTATTTTCGAAATCAAATCTTTTAAGCTCCCATCAAATAAAACATCATAGTTTTTTCATACTTTTAAAAAAACATTCATACAGAAACAATAAACAATGAATAGAGGAGCGTCCATCAAATATGCAAGAATAATTTGTCAAAAGTTTGGAGTTCATTAGTTGAAGGGTTCGTAAGAGTAAGTACAATTTTACGTAATCGATCTACGCTCTCTGAGATGATACGATTAATATTAACTCATTCCAATTCATGGTGAGTGCTGATCATTATTAATATTTAAAGTGGCATTATTTTCATTTTTATGAATTTTTAAGGAAGAAAGTTAACCGTATGGACTTCAAACGTCGCACCTCGCGGGTTGTTTATTTTTTGTTTACTTTGAGGTAATTGGCGATTTTCTAGAAATTAGTGAGTGAATGCCTGCACACAGGCAATTCCATATCTAAATTTTACAAGAAACATGGAGACTCGAAAAGACATGTTTTTCTGAATTTTTGCCTTGTACGAATACGAAAGTTGCATACTGTACACTAATGTGCATACCAAGTTTAGTGTGCACTATATTAACATGTAGGGTGGCTGCAATAACTTGCTAAAAACGAAACCTCATCAAACCGCTTCCCGTTCATCGTACGACCTAACACACAGTACATAAACACCAATCTTGTCATTTGTTGTATTCATAATATAACGGCCAGTATTGAGAGCAAGCGAAATTGAACTTTGACTAGTCAGTTTCAAACAAGAGACAGGTGAATTGCGAGAAATGGAAAACTACAGATCCTACGGTAAAATAGGATTAAAGAAAATCCTCTAGTCAAAATAAAATGCCTAAGAACTGGACTCTGGCAACGTATCAATGAATCTTCAAAAGTTTCGCAGGCAACGTATGCAGGAGTCAAACACCTTTATGCAGCCCCCGCAAATATACATACGGAAATGATATTTGGGTAGATTGTCTACAAGCAGGACACTTTACTGCTAAAGAAGATTTACTTCATTTTTAAATTAAAAATGACAGTTTCTTCCCTACTTCACTTTTTTCCAATTCGACTTCATTTTTGGTGAATTGGCGCCAATTGACAAATGATGTTTTCGAAGCCTCCAGTATCTGGAATTAAATAAATATTTTAATTTTTTCAAACTAATCGAAGAGTGTTATACAAATAAATAATATTTTGTCTTGAACAAATAATCAAGATGAAGACTATATCTGTAGGCACAAGTAACAAGTAGTTAACTACATTTGACACGTTTTTCAGTAGACCGTTTCGAAGTATACTTTAAAATATATTCGTAGCTTCAAAAATGATAATTATTTGATGTTTTGCAAAAATCATCTTTTTAAAATAGAGCGTAAATTAAATTTTTATTCATATTCTCTTCGAAATGTCTTTACAGATTCTTTCATAATTTAAAATCAGGAGAAATTCAACAAAGTCACTAGTTTCCAGATCAAATACCCAAATGTTTCAATTAGATCAACAAATTACTGATCCAAATAAAGAAATTTCTCAATGCAAATGAATTGGCAAATTCGTTTATTTGTTTCGGAAATTTATTTATTTGACTCAAGCATTTGTTTATGTGGTCGGATATTTATTTATTTGATCTGTAAATTAGTGAACTTGGCACTAAATGCTACAATTATATATTGTATATACTAATAATTTGCATTTGAATCGAATTTTTTACATAATTTGTTTTACTGAATTTGTTGGCGTTGTTTTCGTTAGTTTCTTATTTTGTACTGGAATGTATAGCTACATTTTGTTGCTTGTTTTGTATGAAGTTTTAAGTTACACTCTACTTAATTTTTTTTAATTTCGCCAATTTATTAGTAACTTCTACGTAATATAACATAAAGTTTGAATCCTGTATATAAAGTAATTGGCTCTCTATGTATATGAAATTATAAGTGAAGCTGCTTGGTTGAACCCAATTTGCCTTAGCTGCAGTTGGTTTAAATGGATACTTGAAATTTGGTTTCATAGTAGGCTTCTCCTTGATGCGATCCACGGTGTGGAGTTGGGAGCCTCTGCTGAAACATCAACCAATCTACCCACCCAAGATCCCAGGCTTGAGCCAATTCGAACATGTTACATATCTGCAAACAGTATGTCAGCAACAAGAACAGTGGTGCCAGTGACATAATACTTTTTCCGCTCGTCGGGATCGGGACTTACGTAACAATGACGCCAGCGACTGCACTTGCGACGGTATCTCTTCAAGCAACATAATGATGGGAACAATAGTACTCGCATTAACTAGTTCTCCAGGGCTGCGAGCGCGATGCTGCGTTGTTCACACATGATTCACATGTTAATGAAGTGCACTTCACACTTGGAGTTTCACAAACAATGCCAAGAGCTCGATTACATTTCGAACTCCCAGGTCGGATGAAATTCGAGCAACGAGTGGTTGATACCGTGCTTCCAAGTACCTGAGCTGGAGGAAGCACTCCGTGGGGTGGAAGTAATTCGCTACGTGAAAAACGTGGATTTATTCTTCGTGTTCGGGGCGAAGCAACAGAATCAATGGTTCAAGTGGATCGATTCAAGTTAGTCTAGCGGAAACTAGGATGAGTTCCTTGAGATAGTTTTTGTTTCCAACACAACACAATTTACTTGCATTTATAATGATTCATATAAATTGCAGTTCATCATGAACATTTTAAACAGTTGTTTCAGATTGTCAGAGGTCAATATACTAGGAAGGATACTTTCCAAAGCATAAGTATGGCCAAACATGACATGCTCCTCCGAGTTTCCAAATTGATTCGTTCCGCATAGCCCCGCAATCGCGACGTCACATTGATGCCCGAAAACATCAATATGACGTCACCAATTTGATTTTCAAACTAAAGGAAGCAAGTACATGCTCTTGTGTTGATATTTTGAGATACACCCACTGGCAAATCTACAGCTGCAACGCCGTTCATACGAAAAAAAATAGTAATTTACTATCAGATCTGGTAATGTAATTTTTCGAAACCAAGCACACTATATTGCGCAACAACATATGGACAACACATTGAATTGTCCTAGCATAGAACACATACCTATGTACATATTTTAAAGACTGCCGATATTCAAAGCTATTGATTTTGCATTATAATGGTGATTCGCAGTTTTGCTAAATTTTCTTTATTCAGAAATAAAAAAACACGCTTTTGTAAGCATTTAAAACCAAAACCTTATAAATTTTAATTTTTTTTAAAGCTCGGATATTTTTATCATAAATCCGACATCAAATCGAAAAATATGAAAAAAACGAAAAATCATACATTTTTCGATTTTTTATTGCTAAAAAAGCTAAATAACCTTGAAGTTAACCAATTATCTGATACTTTACCTTTAGGTATTTTGTTTGCAAGATCTTAAAAATATTAAAAACTCTTTTAAAAATCAAAATTGTTTGCAAATGGAACGATCGGAAACTTTATTGTTTTTATTTATTTATATTTTATTACGAAATATTAATTCTTACGCGGAACTACGGCATCGCCATTCCACATGAGGAATTTGACAATGCATTTTCACCCATTTTCTTGTGTGCCAGCTTAAAATCGAAAATCAAAGCGAGGCAATTTTTGCATATTTTCTCTCATGTTTATTTTGGCAGCTCATAGAATCCGAGGATACATAAGTAGTAGAGAGAGAAACTTATAACAGTTGATAAGTGGCAGTCACTGTGTGCTCACTTCATTATTTTATCAATCGAATGATATTTATTGATAAAATCATCAAATGTGTGGTCCAGACAGGAAATATGAATTAGGACGTTTATAAATTGTTGAATAAGTAATTAAATGTTCTAGGAATAGAAGGCTGCTTGACTGGCATCATTTAATTGATCTTGGAAGAACATGACACCCGACAGTCGGCATCAAAATTGTCTATTTGTACGACTTCAAGAGTGATGCGATATTAGCTGGGGTAACTGGAGAAGCTATGATGCATGCTATTATGAAGAAGAAGCAGAAATGAAAAGATTCACAACTAATTCAAAAAATGTAGTTTAGGAGCGATTCTTAAGGTCCACACGACTAACTTCTCAATAAGGCGAATAAAGAAACAATGATTTGTTGTTATTATTAATTATTATTATTAATTATTATTTAGTTTTATAATTTACTTATTTAGCCATAAAAGCTTTGTTAGAGGAAGACGCCTCCGCCACCTGGTGGTCCTCTACCAAATTCTCGACCTCCTTGTCTTCCTCTTCCACGGCCCCGAAATCACCCGTTACCACCACCAAATCCATTGCGTCCTTGTTTTCTGACGTGCACATCAAGTCTTCGATTTTCCTTTCCTATCACATCCTTTCTTTTTCTTCCTCTGCTTTTGGTTTCTTACCTTCTTCCTTTTCCTTTTTCGCTGTGTATTTTTCCTTTTTCTTCCCTATGAAGTGATGGGTGCCGCCACTCTAACCTCTAACTGAAATTATAATGATAATATGTAATTAAAAAAAAAAGAAATCAATGAAGCTCTCATAACATCAATCATCCTAACCACAGCAACGACAATTGAAAAAGATTTTTAAAAAATTAAACAGTCCACATAAGATCGGAGAATCAGAATACAAAATAACGATGAAAAAATCATAAATACTATTTGTATATTCCTATAAAAATTTTAAAAAAATGATCCATCAAAAGTAATTGTTGGTTGGTCGATTGTAGTGTTGTGTGTTGGATCGTTTCGTCCTCCTCCTCCGATCTACAGCTGTGGCAAAGGTCGTGAAAGGGTACATCCAGTCTTTCTGCATGTCTGTCAATGAGACAATGCCTCGCCAGTACGGATACGATGAAACTTTCACGGCTGGTGTTGAGGAGCTGCTTGGTGCGCCAAGTTTGCCTGGTGGTCCTGCAGGTTTCTTCCAGTAGCCAGGCCTTTTTGCAGCCTCAATATAATACTGATTCAAACTTAGCTTGACGGAGGCCAGTGTGGATGGCCGACTTGGGGTGTTAGTGTATAATCCTGGAGCTCAGTGCAAGATCTAGCTAGGGCATCAGCTTCGCGTTAAGTAGTGTGCGACATTACAATTTTGGATTTTGGATAATGATTGGATAGCAGATTGATTGTCAGCGAAAATGTTGTCCATGCATCTTTGATCCATCAGTTTAGATGTCGACCGATTCCAGTTTTTTACTTCTTTCCACGATCCAGCCATCTCTGCTAGGGATGACTGACTTGAAACCGTGGCGGAAGCAGGGAATCGGAGGAGTGGGGTCTACTTTCTCTGGCGTTGGTCCATCCCTCCGTAATATGATGAAGGGGCCAATATTCTTCTCATGCCAAAGATTAGAGCTTTGCAGAACACTTGACCTGGTTTTCGGTTAGGAGCTTCGTCGGGAGCCAATTTAATAGCAGAAGCAATGCCTTTGTCTGGGTAGTGTGTATAGCCTTCGTGATTGCAAAAGCTGCAACCCTCCTCATCCCGTTAAGCAGGTTCGCATTTGATGTTTTGCCATCACTGGCCAACAGATAACCGCACCATACAGAAGGATTGGTTCCACTATCGCTGTATAGAGCCATGATACAGTTTTGGGTTTCAGTCCCTGTTTTTCCCAATAGCTCTTTTGCAGCAGTCGCTGCATGCCGCGCATGCCACTTTGCGCCCTCTTTCTTCTATGTTCAGGTTATCATCCACATTGTTTTCCTCGAGTGCCTCCTCAATAGCCTTGTGACTAAAGTTGTTGAATGCACCCTCGATGTCTAGAAAAACCGCCTGCATATATTCTTTGACGCTTAGCAATTTTTCGATGTAGCTAGTGAGCGAGTGAAGAGCTGTTTCAACCGGTCTCCCTTTTGTGTATGCGTGTTGCGCATTGGAGAGTGGTTTCAGAGTGGCTCTCAAATGAATCTCTATCAGCCGTTCCAGAGTTTTCAGCAGAAAAGAGGTGAGGCGATAGGTCTATAATCCTTGGGTGAGAAATGAAATGTCTCACCTGCTTTGGGTATGAAGACTATTTTAGCTTCTTTCCACAGCTGTGGAATGTAAGCCATCTGTAGACCTGCTTTAAAGATGGCTTTTAGCCATGGTAGCGCTTTATTGGTTCCCTGTTGGATCTCAACAGGTAAGATGTTTTCCATGCCAGGAAATTTAAAAGTTTGAAATGAGCTGATTGACCAGCGTAGGAGCCTGTCGCCTACAGGCACAGCAGCTGACAGAAAGTTCGGAGGTGTATGTGGAGCAGCTTTGTCAGCCATATCCTCACTGCCCTGGAAGTTCGTGTCCATGAGAATGGCTAATGTCTCAAAGCTGGTTTTATTCCAGGCCCCATTTGCCTCTTTGACAGACCCCAAAAATAAGGGGGAGTTCGTCATAACTTTTTGCAGACGACTGACATCCTTGGAGTATTCTATTTCTGCACAAAAACTTCTCCACGAGGTGCGTTTGGCTTTTCGAAAGAAGCATTTAAACTCCTACAGTTTGAGTTTATAGAAAGACCAGTCATTGGATTCTTTAGCCCGATTGAAGGACTTCGTGCATTCTTTCCGCAGCTCCGCAATGCCACTATTCCACCATGGGGGCTAATATTTCCCCCTAATCTTCATTGGACTGCATGCAGACCTTGCTGCTTCATTGAAGGCAGATATAGGGGCCCTAACCGCTTTGTTCAGACCGCCTATGTCTTCATTCTTTTGGGGTCCACTTTCTAGTGCAGACTCGAATACTGATTGGTGCTTGACCTAATCCATCCTCCTTTTGTAAATGAAGGTTGGATTTTTGTGAGGGTCAAAAGCCACATAGAACATTATATATAAATGATCGGAAAACGAGCACTCTTGTGATACATGTCATCCTTTGATAGCGTGTTGCAAGTGCTCGTTCGTTAGTTACGGCATGCCGTAATGAAAGTATGATCCTCACCTTTTTTTAATAGAACTAAGTCATGCGTTAAAATAAATTCCAAGAGTGATTTACCCCTTTTGTTCGTATCGGTGCTTCCCCAATGATGGTCATTGGCGTCCGCCCCGATTACTAGATGGATGCCCCGTGCAGTGGCTTCTGTGACGATCTGCTGCAGGTTGATGGGAGGTGGCACAAAATCGTGTGCCACATAGCAGAAAGCAGCCCAAAGGGGTTTGACTGTCTTTCCGCTGCTTTGGCAGCGGTGTTCTAATCACTAAAATTATACCATACAAGGTTAGAAACTTCAAGCTTTCCTTTATTACTTTGGCAGCTCTCTGTTTACCTGATGTTGCAAGGTTCCTAGGCCAGTATTAACTCCTCTCCTTTTTGGCCAACTGGAGGAGCAGTGCAGCGGATGCCGCCTCAGAGTGATGCAGGTTTATCTGTAGAAATCTCAGCATCATGACACAAGGTTTTGTCCGCCTCCCTCTCCTCAACCAGGTCGAGGGATTTGAGAAGGTCCCCAGCCAACTTCGTAGAGAAGGTGGTACTTTTTCCGTCGTCGGAGAGATGATCTGACTCGGAGAAGTCCACGGTCGGATCTACTGATGCTTTCACAGTAACCTCACTCCCACTCATTTCAGCCATTTCCGCAAGATGTCACTTTTGCGTACTCAGGTGACAGAATGCCACCTCTACCAGCGCAAAGCATCAGATACAGTCGTTTAGACGAAAGAGTAGTCCGAGAGTATTCGAGGTCATACCGTGGTAGATCATTTAGCGTTCTCCGGGATGCACCAAGAGGAGGCGATCTACTTTACATCCCAAATTTGCCATTGCTAAAGAATAGACCAAACTTAAATTGCAAAAAATTGTTAATTTTTTTTCATATCGAGCAATATCCTCACATCCAATTTCTATGAACTATCATTAGTTTACATTATTACAGGCACGTTTCATTATTATCGACGATATTTTTTTGTTATAAGGAATATTCAATCATTACACTGGTCAACAGTGGTCATGCCACACGAACTCTGATGGATGATCGTGTTTTGACTACCTACCCTCATTACAAAAACGCAGTTACTTTGGTTCAATCACCCTCAGTTTTCTTGTGATGAGGTCAAGTTCATTTTCGGTGTTGCAGCGATAAACGCATTTGTACGGCAGTAAAAAACGTGCTATATATATTTGTTTTCGTTATTAATTTGATTGTTTTGGATTTAATTAACTTCTAAGCTTCTGCGAATATGCCGAGAAAATGTATTAACGATCCTAACTCTTTCTGTTATATTTGTGGTGGTGTGACTTTCAAAAATCGAAGGCGAAATTTTTCTGATTCTATTTTGAAGTGCTATCACGAGTATTTTAATTTTGCGGTGGCTCATCAGGACAAAGCTTGGGCCCCACATATTTGTTGCATAGCATGTATAAAAAATTTAACTGATTGGAAGAAAGGATCACGTCATATGCCGTTTGCTGTCCCCATGATATGGACTGAGCCTAGAGATCATGTTTCAGACTGCTATTTTTGTCTTACTCCAATAAAGGGCATAAATGCTAAGGCGAAACACCCAGTTCAGTACCCTAATTTATCTTCAGCAATAAGACCTGCTTCTCATAATGATAATTTACCGATACCAGTTCCGTCTACATCGTTTACGGTTGACGAATCACAACCCTCTACTTCAAACCAATTTAGTAATGATAATAATGACGATTCTGAGTTTGAAGAAATTCAAGATAAGCCACATCTGATAACTTAAGGAGATCTAAATGACCTGGTTCGCGATTTTAATTTATCAAAAAAACAGGCCGAACTGTTAGGATCTCGTTTGAAAGGATGGAATTTGCTACATCTAGAAACCAAAATAAGCCATTTTCGAAATCGTGATGAACATTTTAAAGGTTTTTTTTCTCAAGATGGGGACTTGGTTTATTGTCATGATATAAATTCAGTTCTGAACATTTTGGAAATAGAATTTGATCCCTCTCAGTGGCGTTTGTTTATCGACTCATCCAAAACGAGTTTAAAAGCAGTTCTACTCCATAACGGTAATGTACTTCCCTCTGTTCATTTAGCACACGGTACGCGTATGAAAGAAACTTATGAGATCATGAAACTATTACTTGAAAAAATCCAGTATAATACATATGGTTCTAAAATTTGCGGCGATTTAAAAGTTATTGCCTTACTACTTGGACTGCAGTTGGGTTATACTAAATTTTGCTGCTTTTTGTGCAAATGGGACAGTAGGGATAGAAAAAACCATTACAAGAAAAAGGTATGGCCTGTGCGTAACTCTCTAGTTCCTGGACAGAAAAATGTAAAGCATTCACCACTTGTGAAGCCTGCTGATGTGTTTCTTCCGCCACTCCATATCAAATTAGGACTTATGACAAATTTTTGTAAAGGTTACGGATCACAATGGAAATGAATTTTTGTATTTAATAGAGAAATTTCCCAAAATAAGCGATGCTAAAATCAAAGAGGGCATTTTCGAAGGACCTCAAATCAGGCAATTAACAAAAGATCCGAAATTCGAAGAAAAATTAAACGTTTTAGAAAAATCAGCTTGGCAATGCTTCAAGAACGTGGTTGCAAATTTTTTGGGTAACCATAAAAGTGAGAACCACAAAGAATTGATTAACGAGCTCCTATTGACATATGAAGCTTTGGGTTGCAATATGTCGCTTAAAATTCATTTTCTAGACTCACAGCTGGATTTTTCCCCAGAGAATTTAGGGGCTGTAAGTGATGAGCATGGAGAAAGGTTCCATCAGGACATGTTAACGATGGAGAAGCGTTACCAGGGTAGATGGAGTCCAAGGATGTTGGCTGACTACTGCTGGACGTTCAAAAGCGATCAACCGGAAGTAAAATATTCCAGAAAATCGTAGACTTTTTTTTACAAACCACATGATTCGCATATTTCTGCAGAACTTTGTAATATTTTCCTTGTAATTCTTTTTTCCTCACCAAATAAAATTGATACGTGATTAAAAAAAATGACTGCCTATTTTGATTCACAATACTTAATACACAATAGAAACACTAAAAAAGTTTGTGTGGCACAACCAGGGCCGGTCCTTTCATATGTGCAAGATGTGCAATTGCACAGGGCGCCATGCATTGATTGGAAATTTATATAATTTATTCATAAACAAGACTTATTTTGCATCTGAAATTCTATTGCATGTTAACTTACTTCATTTAGTTTACTTTATCAGCTGCACGATGTTCATAATTTTCACATAAAGCTAATTAAAAGCAATTGTATTCCAATGTTTTTGGAAGCAAGTGTTTTTGGATGTTATGTACATCTTGGTTATCTATGTAGAAAGTATATAACGATTTTTCCTTTTGATTTTCCTAGACCCAAAAACGACAGTTTTCTGGCTGATTTAGCGGAAAGCGAGTGAGTTTTTTTCAAAGCAATTTGTTCTTCTTAAAGCTAAATTGATTCCTTTGGAATTAGATATATCACAAAATTTTCCACAGTCTTCTTCTCTGCGCTCTCGCTGTCATGAATCTTTTTATTCAAACGAAATTGTTGAAGTTTTATTTGATCCTGAAATGCAATATAAAGTTAACTAGTGAAAGATTTTAGCAGCTCCAAAATCATAATAGTATTATTTGTTTCTTGTATGATATCCATGAAGCGGCTTTATTAGATAGTTTGAATATCCTATGTAAGAATCTAGAAAATGCTTTAACATTTATTGACTCAAAAGATTTAAATGGCGAATAGTTGTAACAAGAATTAATGATGTTGTCTACGTTCGTTAAACCTGGTAGTTCACCCTTGAATGTATTGAATTACATTTATCAAGCACATTTAGATCAAGCATTTCCAAATTCAGTCATTGCCTTGAAAGTGCTTAATACGTTACCAATTACAGTCGCGTCAGGCGAACTTAGCTTTTCGAAACTAAAATTAATTAAAAATTATTTTAGGAATACAATGACTCAAGATCGCCTGGTAGGTTTAGCTATTTTGTCAATAGAAAAAGAGTTGGTAGAAAGATTAGAATATGACCATTTGACTGCAGAGTTTGCGAAGCAAAAGATCAGAAAAGTGCAATTTGTTTAGTTCTTAGTTTCTTTTTGAGCTATTTTTAATTTAAAGATTTTTAAGTGAACTTCCTGTGATTTTGCAAATTTAATCTGAGGAATAGGCCTACCGGGGATAGCTCATTAAAAAAAGCGCGTAAAAAATTCTACCTCATGGGTTACGTGGAAACGACTATTATTTGGCTTGAGCCGGTCCTGCTGTGATCTAAACGCTGAAGTCGAGAGAAAAGTTGACGGTTTTTTGCATCGCCAAATCTGCGATAAAATTTGGTTTTAAGCATAAAACATCAACGGAACGGACAATTCGGACTTCGTAAAAGGAAGCAGCCTTAGCTTGCATTATTGACCTAGAACAAATTTTCGGCTCTGTGTGGACCAAAGGTTTAATCTATATGTTACCCTTCACTCAATGCACACTCCCTGTTTGCCGGCTAATCGCTTATTTCTTAGGTCAAAGGTCAGTTTATGTTAAAATCAATAACCACGAATAAACTCCGGTTCAACTAAACTCTAGTCTTCTCCAAGGCACCGTACTTGGCTCTTCCTTCTTAACTTCTATCTTCAATGGTCATCCTCTTCTCTCTTGGTCATTCTACAGATGCATGACTGAACAAGCGATTCAACACTTGAACAAATAGTGCATCCCATAGCATACAGAATATATAGCACGGACATTCTGAACTGCCAAAAAACATAAGACAAAAGATGCAAAAATTACCCCAAAGCCGCAATTTTGTGTCAGCAGTTCCTGCATGTATACACGCCGCGGTTAAGTTAGTGTGCAGACTGACTGTATACACTAAAAAATCACTTGTTTCTTCGATACTGGCCTTCATTAACAGTTATATTATTAACAACTGACAACCTAAAACTGAAATTAGGGTTGCATCTATTGAAAATTTATCACTTGTCGAATTTCTTTCAATATCAGCTGAGTTGATATTGCTTTTTTTATCATCTTTTGATGATGATTGCATGTGTGCCATATCATGTGATATGAGACGTGTCATATCACTTGATATAACACGTGCTACTTATTATCTACGCTATGGCCCATACACTCGAAACCAATGATAAAATACCTCTTTCATCGAAAATTAATCTTCACTAGCGCTTCCCAACACTTATCCCCAATCCAGTCATTCTGTTCAGTGGATTCTACTTTCCGTTTCTTTGACTACCCAGAATTCCTGTCTGCTGCGCAGAATACTGAACGAGTATAGCCTACATTGTAGGCTACAACAAATCATGAATATAGGTAGACTATAGGATACTATCTCTAAGCATATGTTAGCTTCAAGCGACTACTTTAAGCTCTAAACGAATAATATTTGGTTATTTGTAAAATGTAACAAAGACTTTAGAAATTAAGTTTCCGAAAAAAAATGTATGAAAAACCATCCAGATATTATAGAAGTTGCATTTAGAGGACCTAACTGTTGAGGGTCGTTAATCATCCTCAAGTCATCTCCACACTCTTTTAAGGTCACATTTAGGCACTTGGCACACTTGATCCGCTCAGCTCAGCTCAGCTCCGGCAGGATTACCGCACACTTGGTCAGCTCAGCTCCGACATATTTTCAATATGTTTCTACGCTCAGTTCAAAGGATATCGTCAGTACTCGACAAGCGGACGAACTTTTCGTAAACCTTTGTTTTTGGAATTAGAGCTAGTTTTTCTAGTAAATTAAGTAATTACGAATACCAAGCTCTTTATTCTATACAATTTTAAAAATGAGTATTAGTAGCAGTGACGAAGAAATCATTATAGTGGCTTTGGCGTTAGCTGCTGAAGAAAAACGCAAATCTGAAAAAAAAGTTATGAATACACGAAATAAACGCTGCTAGAGAGCGGAAAGGAGAGTACCATACACTGTTTCCGAGGCTGAAAAATGACGACAAACGTTTTTTCCGTTACTTTGTATGCTACAAATCTTGCTGAAAAAACTACAATTACTTATTAATATTTTCATTATGTCTATATTTTAAATAGGCAGTTTTATATGTAACTCATGTCTTATTGAATATACATTTAAGCGTAATTAATGTACTCAACTTTTTCGTTCAAAAGTGCGGATATTTCCTCCCATATCGATTCCTTAACATTAATATTATAATATTCTTTATGCCCTAGGTCGTACAATACGGCATGACATACTGTTGCACTAATGCAATTAATTTTCTTCCGAAAACATGCACCAAATAAAATTTTACATAGAATAAAAGCAAACAATTGAGCTGTTTCTCATTTGATTTCATACCGGCATCCGCACAAAATCGATTTCTATCCGAAAAGTGCTGAAGCGGTCTGAGCGGAAGCACCGGACCTGAGCTGAGCGGATCAAGTGTGCGAAGTGCCTTAGTCGGCCCTTGACTGCTAATATACCACCAACACACTAGGGCCAAGGTATATAAACTAGACATGGTAAACCCATGCGCAGCTTTTTTTCCGACTCGCTCGCACAGCGGGCTTTTCGTGCGCCATTTTGCCCAAAAAATTCGGGCTGCCAAATGAACAAAACATAGGGTGCACATCTGGCAAGGCGAAAGAAAACGAGGCGCCACAATTCAAAATGTATAAATGGCGGAAACCGGTGGCGGATAGTTGGTGCATGACTGATCGATTTCGCATTTTCTCTTACCGAAAACCTTTCGGGAGTGCAATTGTGCCCACTAATAATTGTTTCTTGTACGATGTGCGCCGTTCCTGGGTTTTTTCTTTCCTACTGGGTGGAACATGTTTTCCAAAAAGTGTTGATGCTATTCCTACTGGGCACTTTTCGGTGACTTCGGGCCCAGGGTTACCAGGGTTTTCTCACTCTTCACCCCCAAAAACTTCAATAAAAACCCCCAAATCAGAACAAATTCTTTTGAAAAACCCCAAATAATTTGAGAGCAATCTGTTTTACAAAGTTCATACAAAAAAAACATTGATAATTAGCAAAAAATGTTGTCAAATAACTATATGTAACAAGTAAATTTTCATCTTTATTTCACAGTAAATTAAAGTCAATATAGAACAAATATACTTTCGAGACTTAAAATTAACACAAGTAGCAGCATAATGAAATTAAAAAAAAACGTTTAATATATTTTTGGAGTTTCATGAGTAATTTATTGAAATATATAAAATTAAATGATATTCTTAAATTGTAGATGGGTTGAAACAAATATATCTATAAAAATGATTTGCGTTGCCTTAACGAACTGGAGCTGACTTCCCTTTTATAATTTGAAGGGTGTGGGAAATCATCAGAAAGTGTTTTTTCATCATTTTGTCTTTTTATGACACTAAGCACCCTGACGGAAAAGGTCAAGGTGGCACAGGAGTTTTGGTCAAACATCAAATCAAGCAACACGTCATTGACGAATACGCCAAGGATTATATGCAAGCCACGTCTGTGTGCATAGTTGAATGTGGAGACCCGATTACAGTCTCGGTGATTTATTGTCCCCCAGATTCAAAATCACTGGAGAACAATTTAATGATTTCTTCAAAAGCCTTGGTAGCCGATTCATTGCAGCCGGTGACTACAACGCCAAGCATACTCACTGGGGCTCCAGGCTAATCTCTCCAAGGGGAAGGACTTTGTGGTCAACTGTGACAAATTCTAGTAAGCTCTCATTCATATCAAGCAGGCATCCGACATATTGGCCGTCAGATCGTCGAAAAATCCCGGACCTCATTGATTTCGCTGTAACCAAAAACATAAGGCAAGAGCAAATATCAGCAGCGCAGTGCTTTGACTTACACTCTGACCACTCGCCAGTTATATTGACTATCTCCAAATCTCATGTCATCCAAGAGCACTGTAAACTCACAACGAAACAAAACAACTGGCTTAAGTACCGGAAATATATAAGCTCACACATACCACCACGCATACGTCTTAAATCTCATTCTGATATTGACAAGGCTGTTCGTTCCTTCTCCAAGATCGTGTCTTCAGCAGCTATACAGGCCACTCCTGAGCCCACCCGCCCTACCTCGCCTGCATACAAATCGTCCAAAAATATAAACGAGCTTATCAGTTTGAAGCGGCAATTAAGACGTGAATGGCAGCAACATAGGTCTCCAAACCTTAAAAAAGAGCTATCCGCAGTTGGGAGAAAACTTCATGCAGTCCTGAAACACGAACAAGCGAAAAACATAGTACACTATTTTGAAAGCCTTTCACCAACCCAAGGGTCAAATTATTCGTTGTGGAAAGCTGCTAAACAGTTAGACAGACCAGTCAAACGGGAGTCACCAATCAGGCTTCCAAATGGGGCCTGAGCCCGTACTGATGCTGAAAAAGGCTCCATCTTTGCCCGCTATCTCGAGGAAGTTTTTAAACCAAAACCTAAACAAGCAGATGTTTGCCTCTCTTCCTATCCCATGCAAGCCTCCGATGTTCCAATCCGCTTCAAGATCGCCCAGGTGATCCGTTCCATACGCGATCATATCGACCCAAAGAAGGCCCCCGGTCACGACCGCATTACTGGGAAAATTATGCGATTATACTCCTAACGCACATTTTAAACAGCCTCCTGCGTCTTGGATATTTTCCCTCAGCATGGAAGCTATCCCAAGTTCTGATGATCCCAAAGGATGGGAAAGACCCAACACTCGCCACGTCATACAGACCCATAAGCCTACTACCCCTGTTATCAAAACTATTCGAAAAAATTTTACTCTCCAAGCTGTCTCCCCACATAAATGATTCAGAAGTAATACCTTCGCACCAATTTGGACTTAGGGAAAAGCATGGATCTATCGAGCAAGTCCATCGTTTAGTTTCTGTAATCAACAATGCTTTCGAAAGGAGACAATACTGCGCAGCCGTGTTCTTGGATGTTGCGCAAGCGTTCGATAAGGTGTGGCATGAAGGGCTTATTTATAAAATCAAGTTCAAACTTCCAGCAAACACGCATCAAGTTATGGAGTCTTACCTGACTGGCAGGAAGTTCTTCGTCAAGCAAAACTGCTTTATTTCTCGCTCCTTCAATATCAGAGCTGGCGTGCCTCAAGGAAGTGTTCTCGGCCCATTGCTTTATTTGATATATACGGCAGACTTACCAACATGCGATCATCTATTTACTTCCACTTTTGCTGACGACACCGCAATTCTTTGTGCTCACGCTAACCCCAATATGGCTTCTCAAATCTTGAACAACCACCTAAGAAAGGTGGAACGTTGGCTGGCACAATGGAGAATAAAAATTAACGAAACCAAGAGTAACCATATAACCTTCACGCTTAACAGGGAAACTTGCCCTGGATTATCACTCAACGGAGTGCCTTTCCCGCAAGCGTCTTCAGTTATATACCTTGGGATTCACCTAGATAGAAGGTTAACCTGGAAGGAGCACATTGAATCCAAAAAGGCTCAAATCAATCTTAAATTCCGAAATCTATACTGGTTGCTGAATAACTCCAATCCAAACCTGGACTATAAGGTTCTGCTCTACAAAGCAATTATCAAACCTATCTGGACTTACGGTATTCCACTTTGGGGCTCAGCAAGCATCTCTTACATAGAACTCCTACAGAGAGCGCAATCTAAAATCCTAAGGACGATAACTTCTGCACCTTGGTACATTAAAAACGCCTGTATACACAGAGATCTGGACATCCCAACGATCCAAGAAGAAATAACAAAACAAAAACAAAAATACGTGAACAAGTTATCCATTCACCCTAATAACTTGGCTAGGAGCCTTTTGTTTAAACAAAATATTTCTCGTCTCAAAAAATCTAACATCTTATGATAAATGTTAATTTCAACGTGCAGCAGTAAAAATAAATTATGAATTCATAACAAAAAAGTTAATAACTTGTTCTGAAGCATTGGCATCGAACAAGACTCACCTTAGCTATAAGATTTGAAAACTTAATGTTATTTTCTTGTACTTAAGAAAGATACATTAATTAAAAAAGCGACAAAAAAATCATTTGTTGAGCACAATCTATGTTTCAAACATTACGTCAGCAATATGACACCAAGAGGAACTCAAACTTCAATTGAATTAAAAAAGTCATAGTTTGGCAATATGAAATCGGTAAGATTGTGCATAAAATCGCTGAAATAGTTGGTCGAGCTCCCAAAACAGTATTGAACAAAATAAAACTTTATAATAGCAGAACTGACACTGAAAGTAATAAAAAATATAAATATGTTAAATTTGGTGTAAGCTCCTTGCTAGTGTGGAGTTTTATTTCAGCCATGGTATCAATGATAATTTACTGGATATGCCAATACTCGAAGTCTTCGAACGGCACAATAAAAATTATTTTTAGTGTGCAATAAGTGAATCAGATTTCATAAATTACATTTTGCAAACAATTGAATAATTTGATAAAAATCCCATTTCACCCCCAAAATAAAAATGTATTTAACTGACCCCCAATTTCTCCCCAAAGGTATGTAAAATACCCCAAAATGGGGATGAAAACCCCCAACTTGGCAACCCTGTTCGGGCCACAGTATAGGTAGATCCAGTATGCAATCGAAGCCCAAAAGCTCGTATTTTCCTTTTAAGAAATGGCGCCATGTGCTTGCAAAAATTAAAGAATGCCTAGCACTGCCAGATTTGCAGAGGATAAAGCATTTTCGCGGACTTCATATTTTCAGTCATTTTGGCTTTTTCTCTCAATCAATTTGTCAAAAGCAAATGAAATTTGTGTCAGCAAAGACATTTCACCATTGTAATTCAATGAACCGAAGTTTCTAACGGCGTTTTTCACGCCTAGCATGAAACGTGCATGCCAGTGCCCCGACCAGTAGATAGCTGCCATTTTGTCATAGATGGCAGCAAACGTATGATAAATGGCAGCCAACATATGATAAATCAAGGTATATAAACTAGACATGGTAAACCCGTGCGCAGCTTTTCTTCCGACTCGCTCGCACAGCGGGCTTTTCGTGCGCCATTTTGCCCAAAAAATTCGGGCTGTCAAATGAACAAAACATAGGGTGCACATCTGGCAAGGCGAAAGAAAACGAGGCGCTACAATTCAAAATGTATAAATGGCGGAAACCGGCGGCGGATAGTCGGTGCATTGCGTGGGAAACGTGTAAACGAAAGACAAGTGAAGTGACGATGGTGACTTGTTCGGTGCGTGGGTGCAATAGCAGCAACAATAAAGCTTATTTCCAACATCACTTGCCATTTTCCCTTTCCTACTGGGCGGAACATGTTTTCCAAAAGGTGTTGATGCTATTCCTACTGGGCACTTTTCGGCGACTTGGGGCTTCAGTGACGTACATGCGCAGAAGTGAACGCATTTGGGAATCGGGAAGATGTTACCATGTCTAGTTTTCACCAAGGTATATAAACATATGATAAATGGCAGCCAACATATGATGAATGTAAACAAACATATGCTCAATGTAAACAAACATTTGACGTTTTCCCGTAGAACCGCGGGCCGTACTTGATAGTGCGCCTATATATGAAACATTACCTACTGGGTGTACCTATACTGTGAACGGAACGAACTGAATAAACGCCTATACGTGTGTGGTATCAATAGAGCGCTGTTCATAAGTGTCAAAGGTGCATAAATGTCAAACGGCTTTCATTGACAGGTTTTAACAAAAAGAAAGCAAATCGCGTATTCATCGAAATTTAGTGGTTTTTTACAAATCCTGACCTTGTTTCGTAGTACTATGTGACAAAAACAAGTGATAGCCTCGGATGTAGTTGCCCAAAGATAACGGTGTTGATAAATTGACGAGACAGTTAGTGAAATTCAAGAATTTGCGATATGAAGTGCAAAATTCATGGTTGTGAAAATACATCATATTTTCGAGATAAAGGAGTGCATTTTCATACTTAAGTGCAGTAAATATACACGTTCTTATCTGTTTAAAAGATTGAGTGCTTTTAAAATCTGTTTTAATTGAAAATTTAATACATTTTTGTGCACTGAAATATTCAATACGAAGAATGACATTTCCCAAAATTGTGTACAATTGACAATCAGTGGCGTTTCAGAAATTAATGAGACGAAATGAATTTTATCAATTATTTATTTCAAATTCGACGTTGGTAACAGCCATAATTCTGCCAAAGCCGGTCCCAAGCCCGGTTGTAAAAAGAAGAGGGTGGCTTTAAAGTTTAACAAATTAAGTCGGGTTTTCCCGGTTTTTACTGTTAATATTAAATATTGAGTGGTTTACTGAAATATTGACGGGTTTTTTAAAGTTTAACATTAACCATAGAAAATCATCTTATAATAAATCTCGAAGAAAACTAAAATTATTAATGTTACATGTATTTGAGAACTCATCCGATATGTTCAGAATCTAAACGTTTAGTGAGTGGGCTGTAGCCTAACATGCATAATTGATTTTGGTTTCTATTTGATATCCACGCAAACTATTTTCATTGGAGGTCTAAAATTGCCGTAATAGCATGTTCACACTACACGAGATAATCGTAAATCTCGAGGTTTTCAGTAATCTCCTGGCAAATCTCCTAGATTTCCCATACATTATGAAGGTTTCGCAAATCTAGATTTGTGAGGAGATAATCATCAGCATGAAGGGTCACAATCACATAGTGAAACTGCAACCACAAATTATGTTGATGTTCCACTCCATAGTTACCTCTATTCACAAGATACACTCATTGTGATTGACAATTGAACTGTCAGCCCAGCCTTTAAAAGAAGAAAAACAACTCTTCCGAGCTTATTATCGGCTGTAGTGTATCAATAGCATTATTCACCTTTACGCTCTCATCCCTTCCGAAATCTAACCTATAAATAAAATAAATTATTAAGTAACCAACCAATTAAGTAACCAATGTAAAAGCCATATGAGCCAATGGCACAATCTAACTTAAACTCAATAATCCCTAAGAGTTGACCACGGGCGAATTTAAGTATTTTTTAACTTCCCAGTATATGGGAAGTTCTTGTAATCGCCTCGAAAATCGAAATTGAAATTTTCAACATTTCTTTACGTATTGAGGTCTCTAGAGTATATATAAAGTGTTTTTAGAAAGGGAGATGTGTGTGTGTGTGTGCGTGTACGTACGTACGTACGTTCGTGGACACTTTTTTCTACGAGCATAACTCACGTAAACAAAGTTGTATCAACTTTATTGAGGAATCAATCGAAGCGTCTTTGCAATTTTAAGAGCTGATTAGTTTTTGGGATACTTCGGTCGGGGTTTTTTTTGTTTTGACCCTTTAAAGGTCATTTCTGTCATGCGTTATATCTCGCGAACCAAACATACGATTTGCATGATTAAGGTTTCAGTCGACGCGTATTAACATTTGTGTGCATCTATCAAATTTTGAAAAAAATCGTTGCGCCGTTTTTTAATTTAAGAAAAAAAAGTGCAAAAAATTAGGGTTTTTTTTATAAACAATAAATTTTTAACCTGATTTACGAAAAAGAGTATTCAATTTTTATAAAATTTATTTATTTAAAGCAATTCTTGTAAAAAAACATGAAAACTTTTTCTCATGATTACGTAAAAAATTAAATAAAAAATAAAAAATCATTAACAGGCATCATGATTTTCAAGGTCATTTCTGTCGTGCGTTATATATATCTCGCAAACCAAACATACGATTTGCATGGTTAAGGTGTGAATCGACGCGTATTAGCATTTTTGTGAATCTATCAAATTTTAAAACAAATCGTTGGAGCCGTTTTTTAATTCAAGAAAAAACAGTGCAAAAAATTAAGGTTTTTTTTCTAAACAATAAATTTTTAACCTGATTTACGAAAGACAGTATTCAATTTTTATAAAATTTATATATTTCAAGCAGTGCTTGTAAAAACAACATCAAAACTTTTTCTCATGAATACGTAAAAAATTAAATAAAATATAAAAAATCATTAACAGTCATCATGATCTACAAGGTCATTTCTTCCATTCACTATATCTCATGAACCAGATATAACATTTGCATCATTAAGGTGTTAATCGACGTGTTTTAAAATATCTTTGATTATTTTAACATTATAAAGATCCGTTTCAGCGGTTTTTTTAATTTAATAGAAAAAAAAGAGAAAACTTAAAGTTTTTTTCATAAAAAATATTTTTTTAACCTGATTTGCACAACACAGTAATAAATGTTTATAAAATTTATACATTGTTATCAGTTTTTGAAGAGAAACTAGCAAATTTTTTTTTCATAATTCTGAAAAAATTTAATTAAAAATGAAAAATCATTCAAAGTTACCATATGAAAGGGGTACTTCCGATTGATATTACCTTATATCTTTAATTCTAAAGACTTTGTTGTTTAGTCAATCAAAGTTTTAAAATGTTTGGATAATTTGAGCAGATTTTTAATAGTTTTTGCAGTTTTTTAATTAAAAAAAGTGGCTTAAATTTTGAAAACCATCAAAATTTCAATCAAATTTGTATTTGTGGTAATTAATCATCATCATCCATCGACCAAAAGCCTTGCGTAATCAGAAGATGCTCCCGTAGATGATATGATTAATATTAACTCATTCCTATTACTGCTATGAATACCTTTCATTATTTTTACTTAAAGTAGTATTATTTTCAAAATTATTATTGTGTTTAATATGTTTAATGTTTATCTAGATATTACTGGGAAGTTGACCGTGTAGACCTCAAGGGTCGCACTTCGCGGCTTGTTCAAATATGGTGTTTCACAATTATTTCGAAGTCAAACTGTTTAACTGTCATCAATGTGAACTACCTCATGTACGTCAAAAGTCACAATCTGGATCATATTCTTTCTGACATTTCAAGGCTTGTTTGGCGTTCTAAAGCGGATGGATATCCTTAAATCGGTAATCTTTGGATAAGTAAGCATGAACACCTCGATTGCACTACAATCGTAAGTACTCTCTATTTGGTAAATTTACCTGCCTTGCCGGTATACCTCGCATCCTTTTTTAAACATTAGACCTTAATTCAAGTCCTAGTAAAGTTATGTTCGATTCAGTCATGTCTGCATAGACCGGCTAAGAAGATTTAGTTATAATTAATATTTGTTGGTATTGAGTCATTGAAAGCCTTGATCCTAAAGCAAACGTTATTACTACACACATATTAACATCATATAAGATCAATTTAAATATATGAGCATGTTTAATACATCGCCTCTATTTCAGAGCTTAACTCACTCGCTTTTTATTTAATTTGTTGAATGACTCTTTTTGAATAGTAGTTTACAAGTTCACGTTTTGCTTTTAAGCTTGAGATAAAAAAAAACCTTCCTTATAATTTTAGTCTCTATCTTGTGCCCGTTTATCACTTCGGTAAGATATTTACTATTTAAAGGTTAAAGATACTGAACGCTTTTGCTGTTAGGGTTGCCATGAGTTCCATGTCTAATTTAGGCAGACAGTGAGACGATCTGTGAGAACAGCCTTTGTCTAATAATTAAGGTCCCCAAAAAATGAGAGACCGAATGGACAAATTAGCCCGTCGAGCAAACTGTCCGTTCGGCATGCGTATTAACTTTCACACGGAGATGCCCACTACTTTAATCTTTAGTGCAGCCTGCGCTATGAATCCAGCCGTGAGTTTGATTTGTAATTAAGGTAGACCGTAAGGAAATCCGCAGAATAAATCCTATATATTATTGCAACACTAAATAACTTCAATCGTAACTTAATTTTTAGTTTGCAGTCATTAAAGTTTAAATACAATCAAGTAATGTGTTCTTTTCTTAAATACTACCTCCCTGAATTTTCACATTAAATTCCAATCCTAAATATGCTAAACTACTTGTTGGTACGTGAAATACATGTATAAATAACACAAAACATTTGGAATTTTATGAAATTTATTGTTTAAAAATAATTTCTGGCATATGACCACCGCGACTGCGTCTTAGGAAAGCTATCCTGTCCGTCCAATTTCGCACCAATTTTTCCAGCAAAGCCGGCCTTATTTTGCCAATAACGCGTCAAATATTGGTTTCAAAGTCATCAATAGTTGCTGGTCTATCAGTGTAGACAAGTGACTTGACGTACTCCCACATAAAGAAGTCCAATTAAGTCAAATCACATTGTCTGGGCGGCCAGTTCACAGGTCCATTTCTTGAGATGACTCGTTCACCAAAGGCTTCACCAAATTAAGTAATGTTACGTCACTTTTCGCCATCCTGTTCAAACTTTTCGTCCTTAAGACGATTGGCATTGATGTAGAGAATCAAAAAATTTCGAATCATTTGCCGGTTGTGAACGCCATTAACGGTAACGACAGTTTCGTCTTCAGATTTGAAAAAGTGAGGACCATATATGCCGCCGGCATGCAAACAGCACCACACTGTGACTTTTTCGAGATGGGTCTTCCCAGATCTCGAGGATTATCCTCACACCAAAAACGACAGTTTTACTTATTTACGAACCGATTAAGCCAGAAATGAGTCTCATCGCTGAAAATGATTGGACGATAAAAAGCGGGTCAACTTCTAACTCATTCTCAGTCCATTCACCGAAAGCTCGACTTTATTCCAAGATCTTTCGTCAAAGTTTTCTATGTAATATAGTCTTCATAATCTTCCAATCGTATTGCGTATGAGCTGCTCAAATGGACGATTATGGTCACCATAAATTGCACGAATTAAGTTTGGCGCACAAAACGCAAATTTCGGAAATAAATTTCCATTGTTTTGAGAGGTTCAGGTGTATGTCTTTCCGTGATAATCATCGTCGGTTTGTGATCAGTCTGTGAGTCAGCCACTGCACTTTGCTCAGCTGTAATCGTCGCTCAGTGTATTTATCTTTCTTTGCAGCCAAATTAGTGTTTCTCTAGTAGTCAGCCAAGGATTTGCGCGTAAAAATTAGAATAGATCCTCATATGACAATAGACGGAAGAAATCTCGCTATTCACGAATATAAAAGTGGAAAATCCTTCCGGGAAATAGGCGAAATTGTCCAAAAGAGCCGATCAGCGTTTCAAAATATTGTCGATAGATACAAAAACGAAAATCAATCAACTACTTTTCGTAGTTATGTATAAAAACTGAAAATAAGCACTTATTCTTCATCAAAACTGTTATACTCTCATCAAATGCATTGAGACGCTTGATTAAATAATAAAAACTTTGTATGCTTAATTTTTTGTTCGAAATTTACTTGTTCAGACCAATTCGTTGCTAACCGAATTTAATCAACATAAACATCAGTCATTTTCAAGAATACACGTATTTTTATTTGGCGCTACGCTCTTTTAAGTAGCTGTTATACATTCGGTTATTTTATACGGGAACACGCATACAAATAATACTGACGAGGTGAAAATCGGAATCTTGATTACTTTTAGGAATTTTTAGCATCTTGGCTAAGTTATACGCGATTGAGGTATAACAATTGAATCGGGACGCGATGGAAATTTCAGATAAATTCCATGGAAGGAGAAACATATTTGCTTCGCCATTTTAAAGCGCCATTTTCAAACCATCGGTTATCGGTTGTAATTGTTACATCATATCTATAAACTCATGGTTTTGAGATATTTTATTACAGGATATTTGCTGAGTGCACAAAGTAGTGAGAAAACTTTGGATACGTTGATTCGAGTATGAAATATTGAGATAGGGTATACTTCTATCTACAACGGACATCAGAACCAAGATTTGGCAAACAACCAAAGTAATAAATCAATATGCTAACGAAACGCTCAATAAAATGGTGTATCTATTTTCAGATGGCGAACATCCCATCTGAAAGCCTATTATCACTAAATAAAGATTGCATTTTAAAAATATTTTCATTTTTACCAATTACAGAGCAGTTCAAGTTCGCAATAGTATCAAACGCTTTTAACGATATTATCGGATATTATTTGAAATCTAAAACGCTACGTACATCAGAGTGCAGTGAGACGTTCTCTTACACAAATTGGTCGCAAATATTTCTTACATTTGGCGGTTTCGTACGATCTATTATTTTCGACGATTGGATTGATAATGCGAACATGGATTTTCACAAACTCATTTTATTGCACTGTACGAATATAACTGATTTTAATTTCATTTACCCCTGGAACGAAATTTCAAGCATATATACAGATGTACTATCTCGAAATGCAAGTAGCCTTGAAAAAATCACGATTCTTGAGGTCTTTGGAGATTATCATAATATGTGGCGGGAATACGATTTACTGAACTGTTTTGTAAATATAACTAATCTGAAATCATTACACTTGATAAGATTCACAGATATAACTGGCATGAATTTTCATATGTTGAAAAATCTGAGTGATTTAAATATTGAACACTGCTGCAATTTTACACCTGAAAACTTCATAGAACTATGCAAGTCGTCAATACAGCTAGTATCCTTGAATATAAAGGACTGTCCACAGTTTACTGAGGAAGTAATAGATGTTCTAATCGAAACACAACTTAGTCTTGAGGATATTACAATCGATAATAAAATTAAAGGTTTTCAAAAGTTGGCTAAATTGAAGAAACTGTCTAGAATAACCATTTGGGAAGTTAAGAACGGAGATCTTATAACAGAGCTAATTGATAATTTAGTTAAATACCACAAAAACGATTTAACAAAATTAAAAGTTGAAGCCCATCGTGAGATTGACACGCATCACTTACATGGGAATATATTGAAATTCGAAAATCTTGTTGATCTTCACTTGCCACACTACAAATATTTGGAAGATAGATATTTGGTTGAATTAACGAAGAATCTACCGAAACTAGAAAAGCTGGGTATTTTGATGCTTGGAGGAAGTGGTGTGACAGCCAAAGGAATATTCATTCTATCAACCAGACTAGCGAGACTTCGAGAACTTGAGCTGTATGGAATTCTTGGTAAAGATGGCCAATTGGTTCGTCGAATCAATGCTGAAAGACAAAAAATGAAGATGAAACAATTGACGGTTACGTAAACACATGCCAGATTAGTTTTGATTTAATTCAGAAGAGGTAACAACAATAATACAGAAAGACATCATGCAATAATTTATTTCGTCCTGGGAGAAACAACACAACAATATTTTTGAAAAATATACTACCTTCTAGTTTTCTCTTTCATAACATAAGAATTCAATGAAGAAACTTCAACGTTACGTTATTCTAATACTCTGTGGTAATGTAAATTTGAAAATGTCTAAGGTAGATAAAATATCAATCTTATAAAGCCGAGAAAATTGATCATTTCAAATCTCTGCTATGTACAGTCGGCCACACAAGAGCGAGTTGCTTATAACTAAGGAAAAAATAACAAAATACAATATTTTTATTTGTTCTGTATATATTTTCACGTAGCGTCGTAGTCGCTATTCAATCAATATGTATAATGTCCATTCATCATTGGTATTTATAATAGGTTGTCAAACCAATTACGCACTTAGAATTAAATTTTTTCCTTTGAGGGTAAATCCTAACTTTTTTAAATATGATATCTGAGTGGTTTTGTTGTCCGGATTTGCTTTCCTTTTAGTTTAAGCTTCATTAACCCCACAAATATTCTATAGGACTATCTTAAGGCGACTAAAATAACCAATTAAGTGTGGTAATATTATTCGTTTTGGACAAAGTGTATAATGCACTGCGGTGTTTAATGTTATACCGATGACGGTTTAAATTTGTTGTTGTTCGGGCCATGCATTTTTCAACATGAGAAATAGTTAAAACTGGTTTCATGGTTTAATATTCTTGGGTATGAAATTTAAGCGAAAATAGTTTGATTGACTCCTTTAAAAAAATCTAGCAGATGGTGCGAATAATTACAATGGTGGATAAATGTTGTTAGCTTTTTTTGATGAGTCACCTATTTTTTGTGTTACACAGTCTTCGCTGTAGAGAGATACCAATATATCAAAACATTAAAAAGTTGAGTAACCAAATTTTTGCATTCAGGTGACAATATCTGTTGCTGAAGTGTTATTTTATTAAATTTATTAGGTTTTTAAGTTTATTATAGTAAAACGGTTGTATGTTCGAAAACTATTTATTCATGATAATTATCTACAAAGAAACTGCAAGAAGGGTAACAGCCATGAAGCTTTATTTTTAATATAGTTTAACTTAGGCATTAGGCAGTAAACATTCGCTGTTCGATGTTCTTGACTATCGACACTTTTGGAGACCAATATCATTGAGCCATCTGGAAAGCTTACGCTCGTTCCCGCGGCATTTGTTTTTTTGAGGGGGTCCAGAATAACAACTCAGTATTGTCGTTTGTTTACTTGATGACGAATTCCCGCATTCTGTCAATCTTATCACAATACCGTTGTTGGTTCTGAGCTTCGCAAATTAAATGGATACATATTTTTTCGATGCGCTTTAACCCATACTTTATTTTAGTTTTATTATTTTGGACATTGGCTTTTATAAAGAAAAGCAAAGTAAATTCGGACAAAATACCTCTGCCAAAGAACGATGTATGTTATGTATTTTACTTCAATATAAAGCTGAAAAACTGAATTTGGTCCACAATGCCATCAAAGACAATAGTCAATCGTAATAAAAAAAAATATAATTAAAAATAATCCAATGGCAACAATCCATTCCGAATTTCTTGTAACCAGTGCATTCCAATTGGCTGCTAACACAATATACTCAACTTATGAATAAAATATTCATCAAAAGATCTTCATCGCCATTAAATCTTCGAGATCTACAATATGGACAGTAAACAACTGCACGAGTTATGGTTGTAGATCTTCCCGAAGTTATGAATTTCATTCAGAACAAGCTTACTATATAAAAACGGGCTCTAGAGTGCACTGGACATTCCTGCATTGAATTGAAGAGTAAACAAAAGCTCTCAAGATGCGATATGGTATCGATAACCAATTTTAAAGAAGTGTGTATTTGTTTCGTTGAATGTATGTATATTGTATAAGTGTAAATAATAATTAGTAATAAAGTATTATCACGTCTTGAAATCTAGTTATGGCTCATGAAGTTACAAATGTATACAAAAAACCCACATATTTATCTTTGATCTTGCAGAAACAAGCCGCAGCCCTACATGGTTGGTTGTAGTGGCAGCCCCCTTCGTCAAAAGGCGGCTCACCTAGGCCCATTGTGATACTACATTTAAATAGGGGGCGCGGCACTAAAACCTGTTGGGTGACGAGAACCATTTAGATTCTCGTATGAATCCGGCTACGCAGCTAATATTTAAACTGGCTAATTCCGTGAGGCTGTCCAGGAAAGGTAAGCCTAAAGTTTGCATGCGTTTCCTGGATAGTGCTGGGCATTCACACAGAAAATGTTGGATCGTTTCCTCCTCCAATCTGCAGCTGCGGCAGAAATCGTAGAAAGGGGCACCTAGTCTTTCTGCATGTCTGCCAATCAGACAGTGCCCCGTGAGTACGGATATGATGAAACTTAATGTTTCACGGCTCGGTTTGAGGAACTGCTTGGTGCGCTTTGAGCTTAGTGCTTGCCAAGTTTCTCTGGTTGTCCTGCAGGTTTCTTCCAGCAGCCAGGCCCTGTTTGCAGCCTCTATATAATACTGCTTGAAGCTGAGCTTGACGGAGGCCAATAGATGGCCGGCTTGGGGTGTTAGTGTATAATCCTGTAGCTCAGTGCCAGCTCTAGCTAGGGCATCAGCTTCGCAGTTCCCAGGTATATCACTATGACGCGGCACCCAGCAAAGAATCACTTCACAGTGAAGCGACATCACGTACAGTTTTGTGCGACATTCCATTACAATTTTGGATGAGGTATACACGTTGGATAATGATTAGATAGCAGCTTGACTGTCAGAAAAAATGTTCAAATTTCTTATTTAAATTTTCTGATTTCTCAACCCATGTATTGCGATGATCTCTGCCTGAAAAACACTCCAGTGATTTGGTAGCCGGAAGGATAGCCTCAGGCCTAGCTGTTCGAAGAAAACGCCACAGCCAACTTTTCCATCCATCTTTGATCCATCAGTGTAGATGTCGACCGATTCCTGTATCCTATTTCCTTTCATGATCCAGTCATCTCTGCTAGGGATGACGGACTTGAAACTGTGGTGGAAGCAGGGAATCGGAGGTGTGAGGTCTACTTTCTCTGGCATTGGTCCATCCCTCCGTAATATGGTGGAGTGGCCGACATTCCCATCATGCCAGAGATTTAGAGCTTTCAATCGAATAGCAGAGCACTTAGCCTACTGTTTCGTTAGGAGCTCCATCGGGAGCCAATTTAATAGCATAAACAGTGCCTTTGTCGGGGTAGTGCGTATAGCCCCGGTGATAGCAATAGCTGCAGTCCTCCTGATCCTGTTAACCAGGTTTGCGTTTGATGTTTTTGCCATCGCTGGCCACCAAATAACCCCTACATACTCGCGCGTGGATATTTTATCAGAATGTAACGTCAGAATCTCACATTTGATGTTCATGTAAGGAAACACTGCTTTGTAATTAGTATATGGTATAGAGTCACCCTATCTTTCAAGTTCCATAGAAGTAACCAAAGTTATATAGCATGTGACTTCTGTGTTATGTTACATTACTTTTTGTGTTCACTAGGTTGTTATTTTTTAATGATATTTATGACAGAACGAAAAAATGGTACTCAAAAGACCTGTTTTTATTACATTAAAGCCTCGATTATCCGTCATCGTCGTTTTGTTTATCGTCCCACGCTTATCGTCGACAAACAAAGACAATATTGCTACCAGGGAAAAGAGAGTATATATGCAATGTATGTCTTAACAGAGAATCGATTGTGGTTTTCAAATGAAGTGGCTCTTTTTTCATCGTTTAACATGAGTACTAAAGTGAAATCCCCACATAAATCTACACATAGTAGACACAAGAGCAATGTTTCAACGTTAAAAAAAGTAGAAAATTATAAAAGAACTGAAAAAAGAAGAAAGAAAGAAAAGAAGTGTTTCAACGTTAAAAAAAGTAGAAAATTATAAAATAACTGAAAAAAAGGCACGATGCTGTTGCTTTAAGTGTAAAAATATGTTGTTTTGCCATCAATAAATAACTTATAAATAAAATGCGAACGAAATATTCGGCTGCGGTAAAGTTCTGCGGTTTCCTGCACCAAAAATAAAACATTTTTTTTTATTTTTCAAAATGTATTTAATCATCCAGGCGAAGCTGTGCAGCTTTTGGTTCGTTTGCACAGAAGTAAGGAGTCTGGCGTTGTAGTGATGAAAAACGACCCCCTTTCTGTTTGCCAATTCCGGACGCTTTTCGGCTTGCAGCTTTTCCAGCTGAGTACAATACTTCCAAACCTCGAATCAATAGTTTGACCGCCTGGAAGAAGTTTGTAGTAGAACACACACTTACAATCCCACCAAATGCTAAGCAGCAATTTTTGCGGATGCAAATTCGGCTTTGCAACGGTTGTGGGTGATTCTCAGGGCAAACACCACGATTTTTTCTGCTTGATGTTCTTGTAAACAACCCATTTCTCGGACTTTTTTACGATTCTAAGCTGCTTTAGTCGGTTTGCGACGGTTTATTGATCAATGTTGAGCCTTTCTGCGATCTTGCAAATTGTCATATGCCGATCGATTTTGATGAGGTCCAAGACTACATCGTTTTCAACGGTGACAGGGCGACCAGTGCGGAAAGAGTCGTTTAAATCCGTATTTCCGGAACGGAAACGAGAAAAACACCTCTGAAAAGTGCATATCACTTGTTTGGCGTCCGTCGCCTTTTTCACACCTTTGTTACACAAGAACAACAAAACGTCTAATTTTGACCTGCAAATAGGCTGCAATTTTTTTTAGAATTGTAACAGAATACGCGAAACAACCATTGAAGGTGAAAAAACGAGTTGTGCAAATGTTGAAACGGAAAATTTCCGCAAATGATCGATGAAAATGGTTTTATGCGTGACCAAGTATAAAATACGCACGAGACTGCAATGAAAATACTTGCTTCGGTCTCTGAAAAAGATGTGCCGGGATTCAAAATGCAAAAAATAGAGAATCACAGCAATGATGTATGGAAACAACCGAATTCCTTTACTATTGATTGAAACAGCAAAAAAACTACGTTTTTTCATAAGAACAAATGTGAATGTTCTTTCATTACTACGCACAAAAGAGTGTGTAGGTGACGCAAAGCATATTTACTGATTTGTTCAAAATTGTATCTTGCCATACCTTCAACAAGATTTAAAGTCTAAGAATTAACCATCGAAGGCAATTCTCGTATTGGAGATCGAATCGAAACTTTGAAGCGATGATAAAAAAACAATTTATTTACAAACTCGTTTTAAAATCTACAATCTAAAATGTGTCGTTGTTAGCGTTTCAGATTCATGGGCCGATATTCTCACAGAAACATTGAAAAGGACTTTGAGTAAATTGTGACCTAATTCAACGGAACCGCTTCTTGCTGAAACAATTGAATGTGACCAATAAACTTTTAGCTAAAGCCAATGCTGTCTTTGTTGGCTGGTTATCAATTGCTGACCGTTGAAAAAATTATTGAAATTGTTAATGGAGAAGAAGAAGGAGCAAGTGGCGATTCTGAAATTGAAGATGCTGAATCCAATGGTGCGGACAAAATTACAGCTAAAAATGTGCGCATAGAAGCAGCAGCAGAAGGATACTGATTCAATGATTCTTCGAAGATTACACAGTGGAGCCACGAAGAAATCAACAGAAACATCAGTAAGACAAACAAAATTTCCGGTTTTTTCGACATCTTGATTCTTTGTGAATTAATATAAAACAGTTTTGCGTATAGATTTCATTTCAAACACATTTTTCCTGGACAGCTCTGAAAAAATATATCTCAGTTTGGACCATAGATTCCAACTTTTAGTGCTCTGGATAAACCGTCTCTTCGATTATAAGCCAATCTGTTCGTCCCGTGCTTCACGGATAAGGATGTTGTATTTATGTCATAAACTGAAAAACGTAATTGAGGTTTTTCGAGAAGCAGTTTAAACGAAATTTTCCAGTGTCATTACAAATGAGCGTCTAAACGTGAGCCGACACGGAAATATATGCAAAGTTATGACGTGATAGCCATCAATAAATAATTGAGTGTATATCACTTATTCAAATGTGGTAAACACCAACGAAACCATTTAACAACACATTAATTCACTTCAATTATTCAAAAATATCCAAATTAAAAAATAGATCAACAAACTGTTTAGAATCGTTTCGAATCTACGAACGAAATTAAATAAGAATAGAAAATACAAAAATAAAAGTTGCATTTATATTTAGAAAATATGATGCAGCGTGTAAACATTTCATTGACATTTTCTGTATCCTAAATCAAAACTAGCATTTTGTTCGTTATGACTACCCCTGAAATCCAAATGTTGATTTCAAATATGGGAAACCCCGAATTCGATCCATTTTGACAACACATTTGTTGCTGTCATTGGCTATCTGACATTTCCAAAATTATTTGACGTTCTAGAGCGGCTAGATGTTAGCAAGATCAATATCTTAACTAATATTAGCATAAGCTGCGCATTTACTGGCTCAACCCTTTGACTGCACTAGACTCGTAAGTACTTTCTATTTGATAAATTTAATTACTTTGTCGATATATCTGATGCATCTTTTTTAAACATTAGACTTATAGTAATCTCTATATACGCATGTACATATGAAGAACATGTAATTCACATTTGTTGGTATTGAATGATCTAAAGCTGGGTTTCTAAATCAATCCTTATTGATACATGTTAACATCATATAAGATCAATACAAATTCTTGTGGACATCGTAGCGTTTTTATGTTATTCATACAATATTAATGCCTAAACGGTTTTTCAAAATTCCTTTTTTCGTAGAGTCAAGAAAAAAACTAACATTGTCTGGAAAACCCGAAAAATTTGTTCTTAACAAAATGCGGCCACCAACAAACAATAAAACGAAGTTGATTGAAAAAAAGATTCGTAAATGAACAACAATTGTATTAGCAACAGAGAGAGAAGAGTTTTCGAATCAGGTCGTATTAGTCCACGAGGCGCACGCAAGTTTTTTTGCTCATAGCTAAAAGAATGATACTTTTGGAGAGATAATAGATTGTAATATCTTTCGATTTAAAATCATTTTTGTCGTATCAAACAAACATACCTATTATTCAGCGAAAAGCGCTATTTCTGATGGCACGCGAAATGCCGATTTTTTGCAGTTCGTTTGTGACTCGTTTTGACGAATATGGCGGGAGAGTATCTGGGAATAAAACAATTGCCGAATATGGCTGTTGAACTTGAGCTTTCACTCTAATTTTATTCCAAAATCGTCAGCTCTTTTATCCTTGAGTCTATGCACAGTAGAATCTCTAAAAAGTTAACTCGCGTAAAAGTTAATCGCTCGGTTAAATTAACCGAATTTCAGCTTCCGTGCCGCTTTGAAAAGTTAACTTTTCTGTTAACTTTTCGGAGCGTATGAATTTTTCAAACCAATCGCTTTTTTCGGTCACTTGGCCCCTTTTTAAAAATTCTCAATGGCAACGCTGAGCTCTAATTTTGTTTATTGGGGTATTCCCCCAATTTCTTTTCTGTTTTGAGCTGTCATCGTCAAACAACATTGATTTAGTCAGTCGTGAGCGTTTCAATTTGTGAGTTCTGTATTGTTTATTTAAAAAATGTCAACAAAGCAGAAGAAATCATCGCAAATCAGATTAAATTTACAACAGCAAGTGGAGATTTTAAAAAAACTTGATCAAGGTATTAACGGAAAACGATTGGCGTTGGATTATGGTGTATATAAAGTAGCCATCTTCAAAATAAAGAAAAAAGTCATGGAATTTTGGAGGCTGTGGCGAAAACATATGAAAAAGCCCAGAAGAAAACACTACATAAACCGGAATACGCCGATCTTGAGGCAAGCTTGTATAAATGGTTCTTGAACCAACGGCAGCGTAATTGTGCAATGACTGGTCCAATTTTAAAATCAAAAGCTAAGCACGAATTCGCCATACTGCACCGTGAAAAAAAAATTAATGCCAGTGATGGATGGCTGAAAAATTTTAAGAAAAGACATGGTATTCGTCAACTCAAAATTTGTGGGGAAATCCTTTCAAGCGATACGTCGGATGTAACACCTTTCATTCATAATTTACGAGCAAAAATTGACGAAATGGACATCTCCGACTCGCAACTATATAACGCAGATCAATCAATCTGGACTATTTTATCGCTTTTTACCGGATAAAACATTTGTCACAGCAAACAAAAAGACCGCACCGGGCCGAAAAATTGCAAAGGAAAGCATCACATTTTTGTTGTGTACTCACGCAGATGGTTCGCACAAGTTGAAGCCGTTGGTGATTGGTAAATCCGCAAATTCACGTTGCTTTAAGGGATTTGAAAACCCATTGGAATACGCCAATTCGAAGAAGTCGTGGATGAATTCACAGTTATTCTTCAACTGGTTTCATCATTCATTTATAAAACAGGTAAACTTATTTTTTGGGTTTCATTTTTAAATTTTCGCTTATGACATAAACATTTTGCAGGTTCGCAAATTTTCTGCTGAAAATAATTTACCACCAAAGGCGTTGTTGCTGATTGATAACTGCACTGCACATAAGCCAATTGACATGCTACAGTCTGATGATGGAAACATCGTAACAATGTTGCTACCACCTAACTCAAAAGCGGGTTTGCAGCCCATGGATCAAAATTTAATAAAATTGGTCAAGTTAGGATATCGAACTTAATTGTTATGCAACATTGTCGCACAAGAAAACTTTCCGGTTGAAAATATTTTGAAGACACATTCAATTCGTGATGCTATTTTGCTACTTGATGAATTGCCACAAGCTGTTCTTATAAAAGCGTGGAATAGTGGAATGATGATCAATACGATAGTGAAGACGACATTCCGTTTTCTAAATTGATTAAATCAAATAGTGCTTACGACGATACACTTCGAGAAGTTCAATTGTTGATGTCGAAGTTGGGTGATAATGTTGGCATCAGCATTGATGTCATTGAAAATTGGAACAAGGATCAAATTGCGGAAGATGACGATGATTTCAACGTTTCCGATAGTGATAACGGCGGGTAAATTATGGAGTAAGATATTCAACAACCAAAAGTGAGCTTCTCGAAAGCAGTTGAAAGCATCAATATCTTGATAAAACACATGTCCGCACTAAGCTCCACACAAGGGATGTGCACTTCATTAGATCCTAATGAAAAACCACAAATTATGAACAAGTTCCATACAAAAGATATGGACTTTCTAAGGACTTGACTCAAAAACACATGTCCGCACTAAGCTCCACACAAGAGGTGTGGACATCATTAGATCCTAATGAAAAACGACACATAACCACACGTAGCTCTATACGAGAGGTGTGGACTTCATTAGATACTAATGAAAAGAAACAAGCAAGTCTCGACTGCTTCTTCAAACCACTCCACACAAATTAATTAATATATCGCACGAAAATGATCAAGAGTGACTGAGAACCTCAAACCAGCCGGTACAAATTAAATCTAAGTTTCTTTTTTGTAATGATGAAAACTAAGTCATTGAAATAAATTTAGCGTATTATTTACGAAAAATCTATGTTTATTATTGTATTTTTTTTTTTTCAATTTTAAAAACCGCTTAGAAAAGTTAATAGTTTGAAAAAGTTAATTACCCTTGGGACATTTCGATTAACTTTTTCGAGATTCTACTGTACATAAATCTTACTCTAAAATTAAGGGAAGGTATATTTTTCTATGTACAATATTAAAATTTATATGCTCAAGCATAGGTTTCAGAATCGCTTCGTGTGTCACCAAAATAAAAAAATAAATCAACGGTCATCAATCCCATGGATAATCATCGTTTCCATGGTTCAAATTTATGGGGTCATAAATATCCGTAAATGATCCCCAGTGATAAAGTCAATGAATCTAGGGTGCAATTGTGCATGCTCGATCTGTATACACCTTATGGCTGATCGTCATTCAAATAATTAATGATTTAGTATGGGGGCTTAGATCGAAGTGCACCCTCAGTACACTACAAGTGAATGCAACAATGTAAGTGCACTGCAATTGTCTAACCAAATCCTGGTGGGATGGCCATGAAGGGTGTCATTTCACTTGACACATGTTCAATATGAGCTCATTTACGTAACGCACTCTTAATAGCATCAAACCTTCCTGAAATCTATATTGGACGTTCGCAAGCTCAAAAATAGCTTGCCTGCTTAACATTTGATACCAAGGGGCTAGAAAGGTAACAGTAAATATTAACACGTTCACTTTGCATGAGTGTGAGTTCCAAGGACGGCTTGCTACTCCTTTGCACCAAGCTTTGAGCAGGTAAGCTGTTTTTTATCTTACGGAAGGTTAAATCTTGGAAGTTTCAAAGTTTAGTGCTTTAGAAGTGCGCCAAGCAATGGTCTAGTGAACTGACGCACTTAATGGCCATCGTGACAAGATTTCGATAGGCAACTGCAGTGCATTTATATAATTACCGAATACCTTTCCTAAAAAAATCATCCTTCTATGGAAGAGCCCAGTATTCTTGCGGTCGCTTCTCCGCCTATATAGGCATTTAATCAATGTATCCCACCTTAGTAACCAGTCAAACTCAAACTAACATCGATATACCTCCGCGATTTTGTCCAAATTACGTTCTGGAGTTAATTTGAAAATGTTTAAAAAAAAATACGTAGTTTTCATACAGAACTGTGTAGTTTCGCGGCATTGTCAATAGGCTGTTAGAAACGTTTCACTTCTTCGCTTAGCTATAAAATGTCTGAGGTAGACCAATTGAATTGAGTATTGATGAAAGTTATCTAAGTTTTCAAGGAGAAACGCATTTGCATTGTCATTTTAAAGCACCGTTTTCAGACCATTAGTTATCGGTCGTAATTGTAACATCATATCTATAAACTAATGGATTTGAGATTTTTTAATTACAGGGCACTTGCTGAGCGCACAAAATAGTGAGAAAAACATTGGATACATTGATTTGATTATGAATTATATAGATCGGACATCCAAATGAAGAGTCGATAAATAAAATAAACGTATTTAATAAACATTCTGACGAAAGGCTCAATGATAAATGTATCTATTTTCAGATGGCAAACATCAAATCTGACAGCCTATTATCACTAAATAAAGATTGCATTTCAAAAATATTTTCGTTTCTACCAATTACAGAACAGTTCAAATTCGCGATAGTTTCAGACGATTTTAACGATATTATCGGATATTACTTAAAACTCAAACCGCTACGTATATCAGAGTGTCGTCGAATGTACTCTTACACAAATTGGTCGCACATATTTCTTATATTTGGCGTTTTCGTGAGATCTATCATTTTCGACGAATTGATTTATTGTCAAGACAACGATTTTTACAATCTCATTCCATTGTACTGTACGAATTTAACCGATTTTAAATTCATCTACCCCTCGAAAAAGTTTCTAAGCATATGCACACATGTATTATCTAAAAACGCAAGTAGCATTAAACAGATCACGGTTCTTCAGGTCTTTGGGGATAGTTATAATTTGTGGAGAGATTACGATCTACTGAACTGTTTTGTAAATATAACTAATCTGAAATCGCTACACTTGAATAATTTAAGTAAAGTTACTGGTGAGAAGTTTCATATGTTTAAAAATTTAATTGATTTAAATATTGAACACTGTTCCAACTATAAACCCGATAATTTCATAGAACTATGCAAATCATCCATACAGTTGATATCCTTGAATATAAAGAATTGCCCGCAGTTCACGGAGGAAGTAATAGATGTTCTAATCGAGAAGCAACTTAGACTTGAGAATATTACAATTGATAATAAAATGGCAGGTTTTCGAAAGGTCGCTAATTTAAATAAACTGACTAAAATAACAATTTGGAACCTAAGGGATGGAGATAATATAACAGAACTAGTTGATAATTTAGTTAAATACCACAAAAACGATTTAACCAAATTTGAAGTCATAGCTGATCGTGATCTTGATACAGTCGACTATCTTGCGGACATAATGAAATTTGGAAATCTTGTTGATCTTCATTTACCAAACTACAGATATTATAAAGACAGCTATTTGGTTCAATTGACAGAAAATCTACCGAAATTAGAAAAACTGAATATCGTTGTGCATGAGAAAATTGGTTCCACGCCCAAAGGAATATTCACATTATCTACAAGATTAACTAAACTGCGAGAACTTATACTGTATGAAATTCCTGATATAAAAGATGAATTGTTTCTTCAAATTAGTACTGAAAGACAACAAATGAAGATGAGAAAATTGATAATTTACACCAACAATTTGGATGTAATTCAGAAGGTAACAACAAAATTAAAGAAATACACAATTCGACGGTTTATTTCATTCTAGAAGAAGCAACACAACAATGTTCTCGAACTGAACGGTTTATTACACCACCACCAAAACGTGGCACCTTCTATTTTTTCCTTCCGAAACATAAGTATTTAATGAAGAAACTTCAACCCTACCCTCAGAAATGGTATTACGTTATTCTAGTGCGCTATGAAAGCATCAATTTGGAAAAGTTTAGAAAAACAAAAGACAAATGTTATTAATTGAGAAATTCTAATCATTTGCTGATCATTCCAAATCTTGGTAAAAAAAACTATTAAGAAATGATTGTTGTTCTTACCGCGTTACTTTTCGCATTTTGGAACTCATATACTTTGACAATCAAGTAAGATACACATCAAAGTCGCTAGGCGAGAACGATATAGTCCCTTTTTTTAAATTCCTGCGTCTTTCTGTGTGCGATGTGCCTTAATCGGGCATTTATTATTTGGGATATTAGGGCTTATATTCAGAAGCACAGTAAAATCGAACAAAATTTACGAAGAACAATAAGTGTGATGCAATTAACAACAATACACATACTAAATAATAAAACTGAAAAAGTTTAATTCGGCCAGTGTTATCAATCGCAATAATTGATCGAAATAAAAGAATCGTAGAATGAATAATAATCTAATGGCAACAAAACTCACACCGAACGCATACGCTTGCATTACCTGTCGCCGCAATGTTCAACCAATCAAGCATTGAATAAAAGTATATAATGAAGACCACCTATTGATGGTTTTGATCTCCTAGAGATATGCTGCATTTATGTCGCACTTGTGATACTCAGTTCAGGTAAGATATATATTTAACTAGCGTATAACATAAAAATCACACGTTTGATAAACAATTAGGTAACACTAATACGTTATTGTAGGTATATACCTCAAGTGTCACACACATTTATGTAATTATTGATGTTAGTACGTAACAAGCATGTTACATAACTGTTATGTTCCATAGTAGTCACTGAAGTACGTAGCTTGTGACTTCTGTGCTATGTCACATTTTTTGAGTTCAGTTGTGTGGTTGGTGAAATTCAAGTTAAAAGCCATTATTATATTTTTATGAACATACTAAATTGTACAATAAATGTTATTTAAGTCTATTAGCGATTATTTAAACAGGTTAAATGCAGTTCGAAACTTGTATCAACTTTAACTATCCGCACTCGTTTCAATAAATCGACTGTGTTTTTCTTACTGCCCAACAAAAGTGTCTGTTTGACCCTCGAAGATAGAAGACGTACTAACCCTGGAAAAAACTGTTGGCCCTGTGGCGTTCAACCACCACCACCTGGCACCGTGCGCGGCAGCGATTTTTAATCGGCTGCAACAAGAATGCGCACATAAAACTTCAATTTCATACATTGAGGATTCAAGGGGCCAAATAAGCAACAGCTGACGTTTGCAGTTGCGACCGAATGCATGGTCATCGAACGCGCACACACCGGGAATTTCTCGAGAGCTGAAGCTGCAGACTCAGCACTCGTGAAATTAATAAAAGGCGTTTCAGCCAACGAATCATTCTTATTCGGTTATCGTTCGGCGCGTCGCATGAGGTCGCGATCCTCTTACCTCTGTTTGAAATATAGTTCTTATCATATTATTATACCCTATGGTTTTTCTTTGCTGCGACTGCCGCGCACACTGGCCAAAGCACCATAACATCTACCTTCAATGCAACGCGACGAATTCCAGAAAGAAATGTAAACCCCCCTGGTGAAACAGGAATATTGTGAAGCTTCAAAGGGAATGTAGGACATCTTTCAATCTGACCAAAGTATCCAATTACTGGTTTTCTTACAAATTCCAATCAAAGTCGTCCTTATGAAAACACATTTTCATGGGAGTGTAAACGTGACAAACACAGTGTAGTGTGCATGAAAACCAACCAATTAAATCTTATTCACCAAACAATAAAAAATATCTATTTGAAAAACAATTACACGAACATTAAACTCCAATTCTAGCACAAAAACTGTCTATCAAGTTTCACAACAATAACGTGATCTTACAGTTCACAGCAGCTCATCACTGTGTCAATAAGTTCGGGAATTGAATCGGACTTTAGTCGAGTGCATTACACTCGAGAACTTCTTTCGCAATTATATGCAATTCATACGCTTCATTGGCAATATTGGCATTGGATATTCAAAAGCATTGTACATATTTTTTTGTAAATTAAATAAGCAAGCAAGGTTTTTCTGAATAGATTATATGTAGATTATAAATATCGAATATAAGCAGTTTTAAGCTAAAAAAAACTTGTATAATTGTAACACAATATAAGAAAAAAATCAAATTCAATACAAAGCATTTCTCGCTTTCATACGTAAGCTACTGTCTTTCAATTGAATTCCGTAGGCACTTGTTATCTCAAACATTTGCCGCGTCAACCGCTCAGTAATCAAAGGACATTTCAGCTTTCTTTAGCCTAACTATTTGCGCTACCAGTCGTTAAAGAATTATTGGTAAGAGCTCTCCATATTCCCAAGTTCACAAAAAATATTGATCAGCATAACATGGAAAAAAACATACATTCCTTCCGTTGGTGTAATTATTTGGTGGTGAGCTATCAAAAATAGAAGCATCGCGACCGTTGCGGTCACTGAGGCTATACAAACTATCCCGACTATAATGTCATAACACTTAACAACATGAATCATCAAGTATAAAAACCTGCAGTGATAGTGAATCGTTGGCGAGAACCTTCAAGTATACTCAATTAGATTATACGCTTCTGTTCTAGATACCCGAAATCTTTCCGGAAGGGAAATCAATGTTCTTCTAGACTAAATGGAAATTTTTCATTAGCGAATAATCAATATTTTTTCGATCAAGTATAAGGAGGATTCGGGACACTTGACCAAGGAGGATACTTGAGCCACTGGAAATAAAGTTGAACCATAACATGCACTCCGTGCCACGCACTCAGTCGCGTGGTGGCACTGCGTTGCGTACCGGGGTGTGCTAAGCATCAACAAAGATTTTCTCTAACGTGCTCAAAGCAAAAAAACCATAGTTGTTGGCTTGTCGTTTGTTTGAATTACAAGGTATGTGTAACATCAACAGTTTAACCTGAAAGATTTTTATTTATTTTTCATAAGTCGAAAAAATCAAAGTGGTTGAACTTGTACCATCTTTCGCACAACTGAACACATTTTATAGAAAATTTTAATATCCTTATTTCTAAATTATATTTACTTGTCACCAAACAAAAATGTTTTTCCAAAACAAACCAACAAAAAATGCTAAAAGTATAAAGTTATTTCACCATCAGGAAGTGACCGCCGGGATCATGCTTTATTTGATGAAGGCTCGGCATTTGCAGAAGAACTGCGCCAACCTGAGGAAAATTACCTCTGCTCAGACACCTGCTGTCTGACTAACCGAAGTTGCTGTCAGAACCATCAGTAGTTGTTATCAACTTCTGCCAGGATGCTGGACTCAGACGACGAATGTGTAAGGTGAGGGTTGCTCATGTTCCGGAAATCGCACAGAAGTGACAGATTATCTTTCTATTTTTGACATTGGCAGCTCTGTTAGTTGCATAGGGATGTCTCTTGCATCTCCGCAGAATGATAACGCTGCAGCGCCCATCGTATTTATGGAGTTTGGAAATGCGAAGCTGCTGAGTTATGGGAGGGTGGAATGCTGTCTGAAGTATTAAATGCCATGTAAATCGTGACGGTTATCACTTTGGCTGATGAGTCTTTCTTAGTACCAAATATCTTTGACCATGATGCCGTATTAAAATTAAATGTTCCTATTTAAAAAAAATAAACATCCACAAATGAAAACAGGATGCGTTCCCCAAATTCGCCAAAACTCTGTACTGATCTAATTATCAGTGTAAAGACTAACTCATGCGATGATTTGCCCTCTCGAATTGGCTGCCAAAGCCCTTTTAGGTACCGATGCGGTAACCCGCTGTGATTCTTCTACTGTGCAGGGTCTTCTGTTTCCGTTAAAAATAACTCGATGGCTTTGGTTCTAGGTGCTAGCGAAGTGTAGGCCGCTGAAATTTCTAGAGGCCTTGACGTGATCGTCTGCTGTTATAGGGACCTTTCGTGTTTGCCAGAGAGTTCTGTGCGTCAGAAGTCCATAAGATGATTGATGTCAATAGTTGAAGAAAAGTATCTAAATCCATCTGACGTACTAAAGAAACAGCATGAATTAAGTATGTTTTTTTTAGAAGTGTAGAGCTTTCGATAGATATATGTTATTGTAGTCGCCAATTTCATAATCATTTCGACATTATATTTAATTTACGTTGGCAAAATTATCAAGCAAAAATTTATTCCCGAACAACGTCTCAAAATAGTGGAAATCATTTTCCGAAATTTTGCGTTCTATACGCCAAACTTATAGAGCACTGCGTCCAATTTATGGTGCTAATAATCGACCATCTGAGTAACTCATACGCAGCACGATGGAAATGGACAATGTTCATCCAACATGAGCTCGTACAGTGCGTACCGAAACAGTTATCGCTGCTGAAGAGCACTTTCACCGAAAAATCATTTTCAGCGATGTTGAGTTGATAATTGATTGACGATTAATTTGAACACGCATTGTTTAACATTGTTAACAGTTATTATTGTTTTTAAATTTCACGTTACACTTAACTGTACTTTCGATTAAATAAAGTTGGTTTTGAGCAAAATTTGACGAGCCTATCATCTCCAAAGTATCCATAGCATAAAGAATATATACATAGCACGGATACTTTGAGCTGTCAAAATAAACATGAGACTAAAAATGCAAAAATTACCCCTTCTTCAGAAAGAGCGCTCTGGTTTTTGTTTCTAAACTCGGGCGGAAAAAAACGAGTGAAAGCACACAACGAAAAGTACAAAAAAATTATAACTTTTTTGATGACAACTTATTAAAGCATCTTATTTTGTTAAGCAGTGATTGCTAGATAAGATGGGGCTTTTTCAAATTAATTAATTTTACAGTTGTTTTAATTAAATTAGATGTTTTATTAAAAACTGAAAGTTGTATCATATCATAAAATGATGATTCGCATTGTTTGATATCACAACTAAATCATTAATGTAAGTGAAATTCATAAATATTATTCGTATCAACCCATCCTTTACCTATCCTTATTTTTTTTTCGTCGTTGGAAGGTGGGAATCTTCAAAAGATACCGATTGGCTCCAGCCTTACGATATGCCGGATTTCTACCGACTAAACCCACCTCCGTGTCCTTCTAGGCACCGTATCCAAGACAATAGAAACTATTTATTTATCCATCCATATTTTAAAAAATGCTTGGCACTTCCCAGACGATAAAGATCGGTATAAGGGACAGTGCCTTATTTTCGATATATAAAGTCATTTATTTAACTTCCCAGTATATGGGAAGTTCTTGTAATCGCCTCGAAAATCGAAATTGAAATTTTCAACATTTCTTTACGTTTTGAAGTCTATAGAGTATATATAAAGTGTTTTTAGAAAGGGAGATGTATGTGTGTGTGTGTGTGTGTATGTACGTACGTACGTATGTACGTTCGTGGACACTTTTCTGCGAGCATAACTCACGTAAACAAAGTTGTATCAACTTCGTTAAGGTGTCAATCGAAGCGTCTTTGCAATCTTAAGAGATGATTAGTTTTTGGGAAACTTCGGTCGCGGGGGTTTGCCGTTTTGCCCGTTTGAAGGTCATTTCTGTCATGCGTTATATCTCGCGAACCCAAAGTACGATTCCCTTATACAAGGTGTCAATCGACGCGTATTGACATTTATGTAATTCCATCAAGTTTCTAAAAAAATTCTTGGAGCCGTTTTATACTTTTTATAAAAAAAAAGTGCAAAAATTTGGGTTTTTTTCAAAAACAATAAATTTTTAACCTTATTTTCAAGTCCAAGTAATCAATGTTTATAAAATTTCTATACTGAAAACAGTTTTCACAGAAACATCATCAAAACTTTTTCTCATGATAACGTAAAAAATTAAATAAAAAATAAAAAATCATTAAAAGTCATCATGATCTTCAAGGTCATTTTTATCATTCACTATATCTCACGAACCAGATATAGTATTTGCATCATTATGGGGTCAGCTGACGTATATTAACATCTTTGTGAAGTTTTTAACATTATAAAAATTCGCTTCAGCCGTTTTTTAATTTAATAGAAGAAAATGCGAAAAATTATGGTTGTTTTCATAAAAATATTTGTTTAACTTGATTTACACAGCACAGTGATACCAGTTTATAAAATTTAGACATTCTTATCAGTTTTTGAAGAGAATCCAACAAAATTTTCTTCCATGGTTATGAAAAAAAAATTAAAAAAAAATCATTCAAAGTTACCATGTAAAGAGGGTTCATACGAATGATTTTACTTTATATCTTTTATTCTAAATTAATTGTTGTAAATTCAATCAAAGTTTTAAAATATCTACATAATTTGAGCAGATTTTTAATAGTTTTTACAGTTTTTCAATTAAAAAAATGCTTAAATTTTGAAAACCATCAAAATTTCAATCAAATTTGCATTTGTGGTAATCAACGCTTTGAATGGTGATATGTTTTATAGTCAATACTTTGCAAGATCATATGCTTTGAAAAGCTCTCATCGAATAAAAAATTGTAGTTTTTAGTAGATTCATTCTTTAGTTATCGTAAGATTTCAATAACCATCATCATTTGTAATACATTTTACTTTTTACATGCAATTGAACCTATTTTTGACTGCATATACAAAATTTTTCAAGACCAAAAAGGCCCCTACCGATTGACCCGCGTGAATATTCAATCTGTCCTCATCGACCAAAAACCTTACGTAATCAATGGACCCTCCCGTAGACGATATGATTCATATTAACTCATTCCTGTTACTGCTATGAATACCTCTCATTGTTGTAATGTTGATGTTTATGTAGATATTACTGGGAAGTTGACCGTGTGGACCTCATGGGTCGCACCTCGCGGCTTGTTTCGTTTATATTAACATTTGTGATATTTTTCTAATTTTTCATTATGAGCTTTGAGGAATTGCGGAGCTGATGTATTCATTTCAAGTTTTGTTCACGTATGAGATGTTTTTTGAGTGTCATTTTAAATAAGTTAGAGTTTGTTATGTCCTTTATATAGCTCGGTAACGTATTGTAAAAGCCAGCTGCTTTATTAACAGGGTCCTCTTTTAGCCGTTCCGTTCTAGCATATCCGATAACTATATCGTTGGCATTTCTGACATTATATATGTTCTTATCCGAGATTTTCTCTAGGCTCAATGAGCTATATTTTTTTTAGATTTAAGTGTTTATGTATGAGTTTCGCTCTCTCCATATGCATTAGGGATTCTAGACTTAGCTCTTTAGCTATTTTATACACCTCGACTGTAGCGGTCCACATAGGGAGTCTGTATATAGTTTTATAAGCCTTGGTTATTAATCTGGAGATGGCTATTAGGTTACTTTTTGAAGTTTGACTCCATATCAGTAGACCGTAGGTAACTTTTGACAGAATATGGGCATATATAATTTGAACTTTTTTGCTAGTCGAAAAGAAGTAGAATCGGCGAAGGAGACCTACGATGGCTGCTTTTTTTTCTAAGTTCGGCTATGTGTGGCGTCCATGTGAGTTTATCATCGATTGTAAGTCCCAAGTAATTTATTTGTTGTACCCTTTGAAGAGTCGTGCCATTTATTTTGATCATTGGTTGGATTTCAGCTTTGTTTTTTTTTTGTTTAAACACGATATATTTTGTTTTTGTATAGTTCATAGATAGTCTATTTACCAAAAGCCAGTGCCAGTAATTGATTAGGTCAGTGTTTACCTTGCGTTCAATGTCACGTTCCGTTTTTCCATAGTAAATGAGCACCGTATCATCTGCGTACATGACCACTTTCCCAGTAAGCTTAGCACTTTTTATGGAGTTCGTGTAAATTAAGAAAAGTGTTGGACCCAAGATTGATCCTTGCGGAATCCCAATGCTAATTTTTTCAGGCTTGCTGTAGGTAGTTCCGATGGAAGTTGTTTGGTACCTATTTGTCAGATAAGATCGCAGAAGGTCTCTTGCTTTCAATATAATTCCGTATTCTTCTAGGCTAGTCGTCATTGTTTCATGTATTACTGTGTCAAAGGCCTTATTCTTGATTGTTTATTTGTTTGTTAATTGGGAAGCGTTTATTATATTATGTCTTAATATTTAGTAAGGCTTTAAACATAAAAAAAAACAATATAGGAAACAAAAACAAACAATGAATTATTCACTATTGAAACAATTTCGGCTGCAACATCATATTATCGCGGGTGCAACCCGTCTAATTTTAGTGATTATCAAAATTAAAAAAATATTCAAGAACAAAATATTAGATCAAAGAATGTTTATTTCTAATTAGTACACTTTTTCGCCACTTATTTTAAATTGGTTGTCTGTTCGAGCTTTTTGGTAAATTGGTTTAATAATACAAGTCGTGAGTTTTTCTTTTACCAAATTTTATTTTATTTTCAAATATATATTTCGGCTACTACTTGCAGCCTTCTTCAGTGATGTGTCGTGAACACATCACATCACATCACTGAAGAAGGCTGCAAGTAGTAGCCGAAATATATATTTGAAAATAAAATAAAATTTGGTAAAAGAAAAACTCACGACTTGTACACTTATTTTAGTTATTTCTTTTCAAAAACGTCAATATTCGCCGAAAATTCCACGAATATATTATCACCATTGGGAGTTTTCTCCGGCGCTTCCAACTTCGCGATGATGTCTTCAAATCGCACGTCTGCTATGTCATTCGTGATTTCAGTAAAACGTTTGTCATCATTGTTCGTCAGAAATTGTTCTCAATTTTTCCATCTTCATCCATATCATTTTGACACACACCCCATAGCGATATTGGGTAACTTTTTTTTTAGTTGTACAAGCACGTACAAACCAGCACAAATATCTTTTGGTAAGAAAGCAGCACGGATAGTACCAGTTTTCTTGCATGCTCCGCTGATATTTTTCAGGGTTGAAGAGACGGTGAAGATTCGTCATTTATGGATTCGTTATCTGAATCACTGTATACATCAGAAAAGCGGAATCTTGTTTTAGCTGGCACGAAAGATTCACTACGATCCGATTCTGAAGGCGCAGATATATCAGGACCCAGAATTTCATTTCGTATGTAATTTGTAAGAGGTTCGTCATCGTCATCGTCCCAATCACTTTCTGTGTTAATGGTTATTTTCGAAGATTTCAAAACCAGTGTATATTTGACATGAGACACTGAAGTTCGCACGAAGAAAATGCTTTGATCTTCTTCAGATATGAAGTAATGTTTCGATTGAATGCCTGGTATATTTTTCAGTCCGTCCCATTTATCATACAACATGACCATTTTTTCTCTAACTTCTTTTTTTGCTACGAATATAAAGGAGATTTAGTTTTTTATCATGGGTTAGAACCTCCTAGTCTAGTCAACAACTTCGTCTTCTAGTGTAGAATAGTGACGTAGGCATATATACGAACCAATTGACAGTCGTTATACTTCGCAGATACAAATATTAAAAATAGTTGAAAGATAACGAGCTTAACCCATCAACAAGCCTAACCGTGGTCGTGCTGTCTGGTGTCGGATGGTAAATGACAGCACCTGAAGAGGACGCCATCCGTCATCCCGAAACCACACTTCCCATTTAATAAAGGAGATGTTTTTAGAAACCCTGCGTGCCAAATCATAGAATTCTAGGCCACTGTTGACGATGGCTTTCCGGGACTTAACAGCGATCCACACTGATCTTTTGACACTTCTACCGATTTGACGGCACCTTTTCCATGTGAAGCGAAAAAGTTCCATTCGAAATGACTGAATTCAAAATCTACTTTGAATGCATTCATGCTTGCCATTACAAAGCGATTCTTAAATTGAGAGGCGCAATTATCGCTGAAGATAACAAAACGTAATGTTACCAGCGGCTGACTTGATGTACTCAAATATTTTCTGCAGAAAGACATGTACAGTGTATTTACTGTGGTTTAATTCATTATTTACTATGACCACTGAATGGAGTTTGATGGTAGTCCAAATACAGCACGTGAAAAGCGTGACTTGTTGTTCATGAGACCAATATGTTAATTGTTTTTCGTCTTGACTGATCAGCGCATAATTCTCGGCAAAGTCTATTTGTACTATAGCTTTCTCCCTGGTCAGGGCTTGCTTTGCATTTGGAAAATAATCAGATTGAACATTTTCGACAAAAGAATGTAGCTTAAATTTAGCAGTGCCCTCATGTAGTTCTTCTAGTGCTTCATTGAAAGGTTTGCTAATCACCATCTGTTTCGGTCTGTAATTCTGAAAGATCCAGCCTTCCAATTAACACTGGGATTAGAATCTAAATGTTGGATTCATTGCATATATTGCAGCTGTTGGACATGCAATCTTCAGTGTCGACACTACATGATACCTTTTTCAGAAGCTCTTTATGTGTTTTTGGAAAGTTTGCCGCATGTTTCGAAGTAGCAAAAAGAAGATTAATGTAATTTGAGTGTATTGCACATACGCAAACATTATGAGGAGTATCATTGATTGGCAGAATATGAGCCGGTCTATCTTAAAAAACCGTTTTTCCAACAGATATTTCGGGAAAAGTTTCTTTAAAAATTTCGAAGGCTTCTCGAATGCTCATAATCATTGTTCTCTTCTGGATTCGTAACTTCGTTCCCGTATCGGACTTGACTGTTTTCACATCTTTTATACCAGACATTTGTCTACTAATGTCATCCCTATTATAAAAATCGAAAATCTGTTTTTTCCTTCGCCCGTCAGTTTTCGAGGCACTGCTTTAGGAGCGTCATTTTTTTCAGATGCAGCAACTTGCAATTCAGCAGCTATTTTTACTTAAACTTCCATTGCTTTAGTGGGACTAACTGGTAGATTACGTTTTACTTTTGCCACAGCTTTTCCCAGTGTACGAGGACTGCTTTATCTCGTACCTGTCAATTCAACATTTTCTTCTTTACGACGCTGTCTAGTTGCTTGCATTCTTTCTTTTGATCTGGTTCTAGCCAGTTTTTTTAAATCTTCATCTACCTCCATTTTCTGTTTCACTATTTCTCTCCGTTTTGAATCCCTTTCTCGACGGAGATGAACTGCATGAAGTTTAGGGTTTTTTAGTTTACGCCTATATTTCTGCGAAGCTGTTGCTTTTTTTGCTCCGTTGTCATTTTAGCCGATGTTTCTATAAAAAAGCGGAATATCATACAAACTACATTAAAAATAGGTATATCATCACTCATACATATCATATATTAACATTCAAGGCATAAAAACAATAGAATATATGATAAACCACACAATAACGTCAGTTGTCATAGAGTTGCAACCGCGATTAACATTAAGATCGCGGGTGCAACCAATTTAAGTAAGCATTTATTTCAATTAAATTAACATTACACTATTGAAAACGATTGAAAACTATAAAACACAAACAGTATTTATGTGAAAAACACAAACTTCTATATCTTTTGTATCGTGGATGCAACAAACTAACGTTGTCTTCTCAAAGCCAATGATGCTTAAAAAATAAAAACAAGTACTTACATTTTAAGCCTAAAAAGAATAAATTAATATTATCACTTCACATTTAACTGGTAAAACTTCACCTCAAGGTGCGGGTAGCAGGTGTTTCGCGCGGTTGCTAGTGTGGTTTTGTAGTTTTATAGACCAACTCGTCGAATGATAATATTTCTAAGCGCGCCAAAAACTCAAATATGAAGTAAAATCGAAAAAAATATTTAATATCACATTTAGATTTTCCTTTTTGCACTAGTATCAAAAAAGTAACAAATAATGTAATTTAAAAATTGATGTCGACAATCGTCCATAGCGGAATCGTCCGATTATCATGAAATGTATTTTTCGAACAAGTTGCAAAAAAATTAAATTAATTAAATTTGTGTCTGTCTGTGAAACTGCCAGATGGATTTCCATGAAACTTGATATGTTGATAGCTTGTAGCTTGGGAGCTGTTTTGATCTAAGAAAATGAAAGCGTTCTAACGAGAGTCGAAACAATTTTATTTTCTGAATTAAATTTCGCGCGCATAACTGAACAAAGTCCAAGAAAGGTATCAGTGCCAACATCTAACATCAAGTGGCTCTAGACTTAAGAAATCAATCTAGTGTGAACGCGTAAAGTAAGAGTTATTTTTATGAATTTTTTCAAAAGATCCTCATTATATATGCAGGTTTGAATCCTTTTGGGCTTAGTAGATATACATTTGAGTTTTACAAAAAAAATATGTTCATATGTTTTATACTATACAATGCAAAATGGCGGCATCTGCATAAATATCTTAAATTTCTTTATATTAACGGTGCGCGCGGTTTAGAGATAAGGAATCATCTATAACACAAAATTCAACAAGATGTTTATGTCACTGGCAATCGCACAAACCTTTACAATAATAATTTTTGCAAAACAAAAAAGGTGACGTTTCAAACATATGCGTTCCAAAAACACATAAAATAAAATATATAGAAATGAAAAATATATTTTCCTTAGTTTAAATTTTACCGCGCTCTGTCGGTAAACTCGAAATCTATACGCGCGGCCGATATGCTTTGCGAATTTGTTCTAGAGAGAGACGACGTGCAGACGAAGTTCATTTGTTGTGAGAGGTTAAGTAAGAATTAAACTGATAATAATTTGATAAAGAATAGGGAAATTGTCAATTTAGATAATAAACTTTAATTGTCGTTTCCTTGTTTTTACAGGTAAGATTTTATGTTTGTAATTAGCTTGTAAGATATGTAAATAGTGAATAAAAAAACCCTTGTTTTTTTACAGAGCAACAAAACATCGTTTATTTATTGTCAAATTCCCACAAAATAGAATTGATCTTATATATATTTGAAATTCCAACAATAACTCTACATGTAATAAACATGTTGATGAAATTTCAAGAATATCGGTTGAATATTTTTTAAGAAAAGTTTCGCACCGTGTCTAAAAAAGTGATTTCAAGGAAAGAAACGAGTTAAAACTTTTTTATCGTAAACTCATTAAAGAGAACTAACGTTGGAATAAGAAACCTTTCCGGGGCAGATTTTTCTTTTCAAATAAAAAATATATATCTATATAGATATTCTATTATGTAAACAAGGATAGCTGGGTATCGTGTACATAGCAATGAATCTGCAAAAAGGGTGAAACCGCTGAGTGTATATTTGAGTACAGGATCGTGTCGCGCACGTAGACGTGCTCCAATAATAAATATAGTAGAATGCTACGATCGTTATAAAATGTTAACACGTTATTTTTCTTTCGAAATTCATCAAAAAAACAAATTCGATTTTTTGCTTGTTACACATTAGAATGATCCCTTAATATCTGTTGATATGTAAGCAGAAGAGCGATGATGCACGTATGATGTGTTTCTAAATTAAAAAAGTTCTCTGAGCGAAGAAAAACATTTGGATGAATGCCTTTTTATTTCATTAAGTTTTTTAGGCAAATACAGTTGATTTGATAGCTTCGATACCAACATTTCTGCCCTCCAAGAAGATATCAAACCTTTCTTAAAACTCAATAAATGAAATAATGCTATCTAAACTATTCATAAACTGAAGTTCTCGCGAATGAAGTCTAGGACACAGCAAGCACTACAAATAATTTCTAACTTCCCTCTTAATATTATAACATAATATGCTGTAATTTTTTACATGCACTAATAGATTATATGTCTATACCCATGCATGTCCGTTATTCTTAACTTCACATAATTAAAAATAAAATAAAATAAAATTTTTGATAAGTTATCCAAAATTGAATCTAAGTTTAAAAACGTAATCTTTTTTGGAGTGGGAACGCTGTTCGCAAATGTCCATAAGATATTCTCTTGTTATCAACAAATTCTTCAGAATACCTATAAACACTCAAGTGGTTATTGTTTCATTGATTTAATCAGTATTTTTAGCCCACATAATGTTACCAAGGCACGCAAGTGAGCAATTCCCACGTTTATTTCATTAGAATAATTACTATCCTTCGTGGAATGTAAGTTTAGTTCTAATTTGTGTTGAAGAGTAGAAGGGTTTACCCAATTACTGACAAGAATGAGAGAGACAAAATGTACAATAATTACATGCTTGAACATCTGCTAGCTTATATGTGAATACCATTACGTTGATATCTCCTCGTGGCTCTTCGTTCCTCCCAAATAAAAACTTGGATAAACATACTAATCGCATGTAACTGTGCCAAGTTAACTGATACAAAAAACATTACACGCATGAGAAGATACGATTTCCTACATGAAATAGTCAAAATTGTAAAAGACTCGGATCCAATGACAAAGCAAGGAGTCAGCAGTAAACATCACCTGTTGGGTATTTGGTTGCCATGTCATTGATACATGCAGACTTACTGTTCAAGGAACTACACTACGCCTCTCTGGAGTACAATATCATTTCGTAAGGATAAGTTGATGAAACATGGAACGAAATGCTAACGCATTTGGTTCCCCCTTAAACTTGTAACGTCTATGGTAGTATGAGTCTGCGAAATCGATAGTTTGATTGCACTTCAGTAAAAAATGGTGCCTTATTTCTTCGACACATAACGCTGAACAAGTGCCTAGTAATGATGTAAAAATAAAAGTTACTTCTTTTCTTCCTAAAGTGTCTACACCGAAAAGATATTCAAGAACTTGTATCGAAGAGCAACCCAATATAACCTCAATAAACAAAGTTATAAAGGAGAGAAAACAAGGACATGGATTCAGTATCGTTTCACAGGTTTTTAAAAAAAAAACATTTTATTGCAAAACATAATTTCAATTTTATTTTAGGGTCTACAAATAATACTTTGATTATTGCTATGTTACTTTTCTTCGTGCTCAGCGCAGCGAGTGGATTATACAGGCTATGAAATCAATAATCAGGGCTGCTTCCACCCAATGTCTATTTCCAAGCTAAGGGCCAAGTCAGCACTATTCACACAACATGACAACAATAACAACAGCAATAGCAAACTAGTAAAACCATATGTTCCTGCCACAGCTGCATCTCTACTCAAAATCGAACCGTTTGTTCCTACCTTTTCCACGCGATTTCGGAAGCCGATTTACAGGTCTTATAGTACGTTAAGCTCGTCGTATTTTAAGCGAATCAATGACCAAAAGTATCACCACCGAACTGGCCGATTTCCGGAGCGCGGGATCCAACAGCCACAACGATCCAAGTCTTCTTTGTCGAATCCCACGAAAACCTCTCAAAATGGTGTTTGTCGGATTGCGCGAGCTGCTGGTGACCAAGAAAAACTACCGGACAGGATTAACTACGACAGGAGGGGGCTTACAGCGATCCCAATTTTCGAGAATGAACAAAATCTCAGGCTTTTGTCGTTGCAGCACAACCTCATCAATGTGTTCCATGTCCCCGACGATTCTATGAGTCGGCGAGCATCTTCAGCTAAGCAATCGCATCAAGATAACGAAAAGATACCCCTCACCGATCAGCAGTTCGATTGTGGGTCAAAATTACCAAGAGATGATGTATGTGCTGCAATTCCTTCGAGTACCAGCTCCGGCTGCCTAGGGGTTTCTAGTGCAACTGCGTCAGGGGCCAATGCCGTTCATATTTCAGCCAATACCATGCCGCCTGCCTCGCCAAATACACTTTCACCCCACGTTGGTCTGCAAAGAACCCCACTAGCAAAGAAATCTGTCCTTCTACAAAATCATCAGAAACATGTATCACTTCGAAAGTCCAACAGCTTCATGAACCAGTTTCCTCATCATTTCAATCCTAGTCTCAAACACGGCTTGCAAAGAGGATCCCCTCTTATAAGGAATAGCGTAGCTGCAAGCGTGCTCACCCTTTCATCCGTTGGAAGTGAAGTGACTAGACAAAGCGCATTGGAGCAGGATGAGGAAAATATTACTGAAAATTGTGATATTCAACTTCTCAAAGTGAAAAATAACCAGCTGATTCCATCTTACGGGACAGTTTTCCAGAATCTTGTCTTTCTCGACCTTTACGACAACCAAATAGAGAAAATTTCCAACTTAGATGGCTTGAAGAGTCTCACTGTTCTTCTGCTCGGAAAGAATCGCATCTCCGAGATTAGCGGTTTGGTTTCATTGAGGAACACCCTTCGTGTGTTGGATTTGCATGGTAATAAAATATCTAACATATCAAACAAAATCAATTGCCTTCAGAAGCTGAAATCACTTAACTTGGCTGGGAATCAAATTCGTCAAATAAATCAAAATGATTTCATAGGAATGAACAACCTCAAGGAATTAAATCTAAAACGAAATCGTATCAAACGCGTGTATGGATTCCATCACTTGGCCAGCCTAGAAAGGCTGTGGCTGTGCCATAACGACATTCACCGCGTTGAAGAAATGTATTCGATTGGTGACGCAACTAATTTACAAGAGGTGACTATAGAAAACAATCCTGTCTCCTTGGCGGGAGATTGCGTTTCGTTCTTGGTGAGCTATTTACCTAATTTGGTGCTGCTTAGTCAAATGCCCATCACGGATCAAGTGCGAACAGCTGCAATGGCCTGGCGCAAAAGTAAAGAGCTCTCCTACGCGAACCAAGCGAGCAGCGACACGGATATACATGGCAACATAAGAAGGGAAGAAGTTATATCAAATGCTCGTACCAACTGGGAGCTCCTTCGATCGCAGCAAACTATGACACCAAATAAAAACACTTCTACAAAATCTAATTCAATTTTAGTTTCGTCTCAAACGCCTTGCGCGGAATTAAGTCAAGGCCAAATTCAGGAAATTCACCGTGCTTCGAAATCCGAACAACATACAGCTAACAGCTGTTCTAAAACAACTTCCGAAGCAAGTTCGCGTAAAAAATGCCGTGATCATTGTAATCCTGACTTCTTCCGGCTACCGCCCATAGCGCAAGTCCACGTTACACGTTCTAAGACAGCTTCCGAGAAAACACATTCTTCTGGGTCTAGTTTGGGCCCAAACGTTGATTCTTCTTCTAGCTGTTACACTTCTGACGAGAACGAAGACCCGGAACCCACACCAGAATCTATCACAATAAATGTTCCCCAAGTCGAAGAGCAGCCCCTAATTGTGCCAGGAGACATTTCTTGCGAGCTGCTCGCAGCGAATCATGCCAATGCATCCGAAGAATGCCCGAATCAAGAAGAACTTTCATCCCAAGCTGAAGTTCCTGGGCAACACGAAGAAGCGGTTTTATCACACCCCATACAGGACTCAGTTCTAATTCAAAATGCAGCTGACGTTTCCTGTGACGTCTCCACTATTAATATTCAGACTGACAAAGCATCAACGCTCTCATTGTCAGTGACTTCCGTAAAATCAAACTCCGATGCGTCTTCACATCACGCAACACAATTTGAGAAAGGGCCGAAGAATCGAGCAATTGTTTCTAACCGTCGCAATATGCATGCATTAACGAAGCATCAAACAGGTCGAGGCAAGGCGACAATTAGCAATAGCCACTCTGTCAACAACTCCAATGCAGTGAATAACTTGGGAACTGTTACGACGGCATCTACCAACTCTAAGCCAGGAAAGTCTGTAGTGGAAAGAGAGCGTGAACAAGGAGGAGACTATCTGATCGAGATCTGTGGAAGGTATCTTAACATTTACGGTTTAGGGGCCCTCAGATTCATTGACAAACAGTGGAATACTCAAAAGGCCAACGACGTGCACACACTAAATTTCAGTTACGTGAATTTCAACAGGTGCGTGATTCATTCCTTCTAAAATAACGGCAATAATTTTCATTTATTTATAGCATTTCTGGCATTCTAAGCAAAATAAAGCTTCGATTCCCAAATGCCGAAAACTTCGTGTTTCGTGAAACGAATATTAATGCATTAGGACAACTTAACGCTCTCGCCGAGCTGCAAGGAATCGCCACATTGATGATTGATTCCGAAGGCAACCCCATATGCGCGAAGAACTGGCGTTCCTACGCCATATACCGTTTGTCACACTGGGGGTTGAAGAACATCAACAGCAAAGAGGTCACTGAATCTGAAATAGACGCTGCTCACACTGAATATATGGGTCTCTCCGACTTGGTGCTCTGGTCACTCCCAGAGTCTCTCTTACAACCTCTACTCGCACGTCTACGTCTAGAGGAAACATGCTCCGCCAGCAAGTTATCCGCCAAAGCGTGGCTCATGCGGGCTGACCATTCGCTTAAAGTTGTGGTAGGGAAGGAAGCACTCCAGTGGAGAAAACTTGCAGCATCGCCTACAAACAATCTTGCGGCAAGCCATCCGAGTTCCGACCAAGAATACAGTCTTCGAGATCGAGGTATTTTACAGCTATCTGTGATGATTGAAAACACGTGCAATGCAGTGGAAAAGCTGCAAATTCTGGAAAAGATATGGCCCAGTATGTTATTAGACATAGTTAGGAACACATTGTTGGACTATTCGCAATCTGATGTTTACATCAAAAATTTAATGGCAGAGATTTTGAAATAATCCAAAGAGAGTCATATATTTAGCCAAATTGTGTTCATACGTTGTATTAGATGGCAATGCATAGAAATAAACTAGGCTTAAAGAATATTGCGTTTTTTTGGTAGTTTTCGAAGGGGAAATTATAGCAAGTTTTAACTTTTACTCCGAGTCAGATGCTGTAAAGTTATAGTAGAAATCGTTCGAAACAATATATCAACAATATATTCAACATATACAGTTTTTATCAGTCATCTGATACCCCTAGCCTATGTACAAAAAAAATACCTATGCTAGGTAAAAGAAGTCATTCGAAATATTTCAATAAATAAATATCACGGAAGATTACTACTCTACTACAATCTGCAATCTATTGCTTCATCCATTCAATTATCGTTCAGCTACTTGCGACACTTTCTCCCTTACTGGCTTTTCTTGTCATTTTCTCATTTGCCGGGAAGTCCAAATAAATATTCAAGACACAATCGCAACCAGGATATGGTGCATAGTCGGACCTTTTTATTAGTTTATTCCCGATGAAGTCGGTCACTTCTTCCATTTTCAGAGCTACCTCCAAAGCCTCTTCGTATTTCATAACATCCAGTTTTTCACGCGGAATCTTTATTGAGGTCGTTTCAACGCCATTAATCTGGAAGAACAATATTTGTAAATATCATTTTAAATATTGGTTTGTCATAGTAACGAATTATTTGACAAATAACATAACATCACGCTTTCTTGATTTTATGAGTTAATCTTTTCTACAATAAATTTTAGGATTCGTTCAAGTTCGCCTTTGGGACATGATTCTACTTTGACATTATCAATTCGTTAGCTCGAAGAGAAACAAGATTCACTCACCTTAACTATCAGGTCCAAATTGTATTCCATATCCACTTCGGGCCACTTCTGCTCGAGGACATCTCGCGACCAATCAATATCTTTGGAATCAACATTGATTGGGTTCGCGGTGGTCACAAACTTGCACCATATCTCTGAGGCAAAGTGGGGAGCCATTGGGGCGAGCATGATAATTTGCGATGCTAACGCGCGTTCAAAATGTTTTCCATACTTGACAACATCCTTTGGTGCCCGCTAAAATATACACAGTAAATAAGAGTTTTTTTGTCAAACAGCAAAATGTATAACGAATAATTAATTAGTCAACTTACGCGGAGCGCATTCGTCAGTCCCTGCATTTTGGAAATCGCTACGCTCAGCTGATGGGTGTGTCTGTAATGAAAGGTGGTACCTTTCACATAGTAGTTTCTGGCATCAAACAGTTTGTAATCATTCGATTCTAGACTTTCAGTCTTCGGTAAATCGAGTTCAAGAGCATTCCGAACATTGTGATAATCGTTGATGGTAAGCCATATACGCTTTTGCCAGTTAAGTACACCCGGAAATGCTGCATGTTGCAATTAAAAAGGAAACAGTATAAAGTGTTCATATTATTACAAATTTAATGAAGGTAATAGGTACGCACAACTTAAAGGCACATACCTTTAAGTTGTGCGTGCGAAGGAACTTTGGAACGATTGCGCATTTTTGAAAAATAAAACTGGCTGATCACCGAGTCAGGTATTTCATTTACGCGAGTAACATATAATAATGATGAGCTTATCAAAGTTACAAGTCAATCAAACAAAGCTCAATTACCTGGAGTAACTTCAACAAGACAAGAATTTGCTGCAATAGCAGAAATAGTCAAAACATGTAGAGGTAGCTCTTAAGCGGACGTCCAGTCTTTCGATTTAAGTAACGAAGTAGTCAATAAAGCATATATTTTTGTTAACGTAAACTATTTTATTAATTTGCTCGCAACATAAGTACTTTACTCGCGAGGTTGCTTGACTTTGATTGATACCTGATCGCGCTATTCAGCAGTGCCTCAACGAAATGACTTTATGAGTGTCTTGTACATTAGGTCGACGTCGACGAACCGCCTGACTCGGTAATCAGCCTAATAATTCCTACTTTCCTAGCAAAATTCGACAATTTTATTTCATTTTAACTATTTTCTCAGTTTGACATTGTCGTGTAATTGAAGAACTCTAGTTTGTGTGCAGCTCAGAATTGTAAAAAAAACATTCAAGCGGCATAGAAAAATATGCCCTCTTGAAGCTCAATATACCTCTCTATAAGCTATTGTAAACAAGAGGTGATATCTAATTCACATAGGTACGAACAAAAGCAGTACACGAGCAAGAAAAATCAAACGCATGGAAATTGTATGAAAGGAGTGGTTTGCGAAAATTTCCAAAAAACAGTTTGCATAAAACGCGTCAAAAAAGAAACTTGGGGAAGGAAATGGTCAAACAGAGCATTATTGCCACAGAAAAACCCGTCGTACATCAAAATCAATCAGTCATAGAAAATAAAGTTATTCTGAACTTTCAACAGCACAATCATGATCGAGTGAAAAATGAACAAATATAATATAAATGTTTATAACGTCAACGAAACACACGCACTATAAAACAGAATAAAACCCGAGAAAACAAACATTTTGCAAGACAAAAAATTCCAATTGTTATTCATTGGCAAAAGCTATAGTCCTCGATGCTATAAAAATGTAGAGAATTTATCATTTGAAGGGATGTAGGAAAAATTTCAAAAGGAAGATCCACTCGGCCCGGAAGGGAAGTGGACGAAGGTGACGCGTCCTTCTAGTGGGAAGAAGACCGCGATACTCAGCCAACCCCCTACTTCTTCGAGGGATGCATGCACCAAGGCAGCTATGCCAGGGGCAAGCACCTCCTCAGTCAAGCCTACTGGCGCTAGCGGTAACACCAAGGTAACGGCGAACAAGCTGGCCCGCACTGTTTCCGGAGCGCCCTCCAACACCGCTTCCACTTCAGGTGTTAAGAAGCAACAAAACCCCTCGGTTACGGCTTACAGAGACAGAAGGTCCGCCTTCAAAGTCCTGAAAAGGCTGAAAGATTTACCTCCGGATGGTCTTTCCCAGAAGGATAAAATCTCCCTGAAATGGGCAACCACCACGGTAGAGGCCTACAAAGCCTCTATTCCGAAGAAAGAGGCAACTCATAAAAGATGTAGATCTAATGAGTCTGCCCCAATTCAACCGAGCGTCCAACTGCCGGTTAGTAAAAGACCAAAACTGGTCACACCCAATCCTGTTAAGGGCAGGAGTTTCAGTGAAGCTGCCAAGGAAAGCCTGGTATGGGCTGTTATCGACAGAAGCAGCAGCGATGGCACAATCTCACCGTCAAACTGGAAGATGGTGGAAATCGCGCTTCTTCGGGTGTACAAGCCCATACTCGAGGCAAATCCTGGCCCTCCACCAAGCTGTCGTGATGCTGGCTGGTACCAGGGTCACGTTAAGTTGATAGCCTGTACAGATCAACGTTCAGCGGATCTTTACAAGCAGGCTATAGGTAGAGTGGGAGAAGTCTGGCCTGGAGCGAAGCTGGACGCTGTCTCCAGGGAAGATATCCCGAATAGGCCTCGGTCCAGGGCGTGGATACCAGCGGAGCCATCCACACCGGAGGAAATTGTTGAGCTAATCAAGCTCAGCAATGCTGACCTCCCGGTGGAAAACTGGAAGGTAGCTAAGGTTAGCGAGCCCAGCAATGGACAGCGAGAGGCCCTAATAATCTTGAACGAGGAGTCGCTAGCTCCATTGGAGTCGAAGAGCGGGGTGATTAGCTACGGTTTCTCGGCTATCACCCTGCGAGTATATCGCAAGGACCGTACTGGGAAGGCAGTACGGGAACCGAGCAAGGAGAGTGGAAGCGAGGGAACTGTGGAAGCATCAGTAGACCCGACCGTGGACCTCTCTGAGTCAGATCTTCTCTCCGATGACGGAAGAAGCATCACCTCCACTGCGGGGTTGGCTGGGGACCTACTCAGATCCCTCGACCTGGTCGAGGAGGAGGAGATGTCCTTATCTGACGAGGAGGCGGATAAAACATTGTGTCGCGATGCTGAGGTTTCTGCAGATTAACCTCCAGCACTCCAAGGCGGCATCCGCCGCACTGCTCCTCCACCTGGCCCAAAAAGAAGAGGAGCTAATACTGGCCCAGGAACCTTGGGTTGTTAGAAACCGGGTTTGCGGTCTCAACATAAAGGGATACAACACAGTATCCTTCAACACAGCAGGTAAACCGAGAGCTTGCATAATTGTAAAGGAAGGCTTGAAGTTTTTAACCTTGTATAATTTCAGTGGCCAGGACACCGTTGCGATAGCAGTGGAAAGGCAGTCCAAACCCCTTTGGGCTGTCTCCTGCTACATGGCGCATGATGTTCTGCCACCTCCAACTAGCCTGCAGAGGATTACAAGGGAAGCCACTGCAAGAGGCATCCCATTAATAGTCGGAGCGGACGCCAATGCTCATCATCGCATCTGGGGTAGCACCGACACGAATAAACGGGGTGAGTCACTATTTGAATTCATTTTATTACATGACTTAGCCCTAGCTAACAAAGGTGAGGATCCTACCTTCATTACGGCAAGCCGTAGAGAGGTTCTGGATATCACTATGACGAACGAGCACTTGAACCAAGCTATCAAGGGATGGCACGTATCACAAGAGTGCTCGTTCTCCGATCACCTATACATAAGGTTCGATTTGGCATCTGACCCTCCGACAAATCCAACCTTCATTAACAAAAGGAGGATGGATTGGGTCAAATACCAATCGGTATTCGAGTCCGCGCTAGAAGGCGGACCTCCAGAGATTGTAGACATACCCGGTCTTGAGAAAGCCGTTGGGACCCTTACATTGGCCTTCAATGACGCAGCAAGGTCTGCATGTAGTCCAACGAAGCCTAGAGGGAAGTACAAGCCCCCATGGTGGAATAGTGACATTGCGGAGCTGCGGAAGGAATGTAGGAAGTCCTTCAACCGAGCTAAAGAAACTAATGAATGGTTTTTTTATAAAACAAAACTGAAGGAGTTCAAATCCTCTATCAGAAAGGCTAAACGCACCTCTTGGAGAAGCTTTTGTGCAGAAATAGAACACTCCAAGGATGTCAGTCGCCTGCGAAAAGTCATGACGAGCTCCCCCTCATTTCTAGGGTCCGTTAAGGACGCAAATGGAGTCTGGACGAAATCCAGCTCCGAGACTCTGTCTGTTCTCGTGGATACGCACTTCCCGGGCAGTGATAATGTGGCTGACAAAGCGGATCCACACACGCTCCCGGATTGTATGCCAACTACTGTGCCTGTAAATGATAGGCTCCTACGCTGGGCAATCAGCTCATTTTAACCCTTTAAATCCCCTGGCATGGATAACATCTCACCTATTGAGATCCAGCAGGGTATCAATATAGCACTGCCATGGCTGAACGCCATTTTCAAAGCATGTGTACGGATGGCTTACATTCCACAGCAGTGGAGAGAAGCAAAAATAGTTTTCATACCTAAAGCGGGTAAAACATCCCACTCATCACCTAAGGATTACAGACCTATCAGTCTCACCTCCTTTCTGCTAAAAACTCTGGAACGACTGATAGAGATCCATCTGAGAGCTATTCTGAACCCACTCTCTAATGCGCAGCACGCATACACAAAAGGGAGATCGGTTGAAACAGCTCTTCACTCGCTCACCAGCTACATCGAAAAATCGCTAAGCGTTAAAGAATACACGCAAGCAGTTTTTATAGACATCGAAGGGGCTTTCAACAATATCAGCCATAAGGCTATTGGTAAAGCACTCGGGGAAAGCAATGCCGATGACAACCTGATAGGGTTCATCGGTCAACTGCTTAGCAGCAGGAACATCAACTCCACGCTAGGAAACAGTACCTTACGAAGGAGGGTTTGCAGAGGCACACCACAAGGTGGGGTGCTATCACCCCTTCTATGGAACCTAGTGGTGGATGAACTCCTGTCAAAAATAGAAGCGACTGGCTGCAAAGTCGTAGCTTATGCCGACGATGTTGCAATAGCAATATCGGGAAAATTTGTTAACACCCTATCGGAAAGACTAAACTTTGCCCTAGGTATTCTTACCAAATGGAGCAAAGAGTGCGGTCTAAAGACTAATCCGCAGAAAACGAAACTTGTGCTCTTCACGAGAAGATACAAAATTCCACGATTTGTCCCACCTAAACTTGATGAGACAAATCTCAATACATCTCATCAGGTCAAATATTTAGGTCTGATTCTGGACTCCAAACTCGCGTAGAAAGCGAACACAGCAGAAAGAGCGCGTAAAGTGGCATGCGCAATCTACTGCTGCAAATGAGCTATTGGGAAAAGGTGGGGATTAAAACCCAAAATTGTATCATGGCTCTATACGGCGATAGTGGAACCAATCCTTCTGTATGGCGCAGTTATTTGGTGGCCTGCTATGGCGAAAGCATCAAATGTAAACCTGCTAAACAAGGTCAGAAGGAGTGCGGCTATTGCAATCACCGGGGCTCTACGGACTACCCCGACAAAGGCATTATTTATGCTATTAAATTGGCTTCCGACAGAGCTACTTACGAGACAGCAGGCCAAGTGCACTGCTGTTCGATTAAAAGCTCTGCGACTCTGGCGTGAGGAGAACTTTGGCCACTCCACAATACTACGGAGGGATGGGCCAACGTCAGGGAAAGTGGACCTTGCATCTCCGATTCCCTGTTTTCACCATGGTTTCAGGTCAGTCATCCCGAATAGGGAGGACTGGACCACAGAAAGAGATGGGATACAGGAATCGGTCGACATCTACACTGATGGATCAAAAACGGAGGGAGGAGTTGGCTGTGGCGTGTTCTCAGAACAGCTAGGCCTGAAACTATCCTTCCAATTACCAGACCACTGCAGCGTCTTTCAGGCAGAGGTCATTGCGATTTATAAGGCAGTTGACTGGCTGAGAAGTCAGAAAATTTCCATAAGAAATTTAAACATCTTTTCTGACAGTCAAGCTGCCATCCAATCATTATCCAGCGTGCATACTTCATCTAAAATTGCGATGGAATGCCGCTCACAACTGAACGTGATGTCGCTTCACTGTGAAGTGATTCTTTGTTGGGTACCGGGGCATAGTGATATACCTGGAAACTGCGAAGCAGATGCCTTAGCGAGAGCTGGCACCGAGCTTCAGGAATATACACTTAACCCCGAAGTCGGCCAACCTCTAGCTTCCATAAAGCTAGGATTTAAGCAGCACTACGTGGAGGCTGCGAATAGGGCCTGGCTGCTCGAAGAAACCTGTAGCACAACCAGGCAAACTTGGCACGCACTGTGCTCCAAACGCACCAAGCGGCTCCTCAACATAAGCCGCGAAACCCTGAGTTCCGTCGTTTCCGTACTGACGGGACACTGTTTGATCGGCAGACACGCAGAAAGACTGGGTGTCCCTTTCAATGATTTCTGCCGAAGTTGCAGATCAGAGGAAGAGGAAGAAACCATTAAACACTTTCTGTGCGAATGTCCGGCGCTGTCCAGGAAGCGCATGCAAACCTTGGGCACACCCTTCCTAGACAACCTCACGGAAGTAGCCGCTTTGGACATTGGCTGCATAGCCGGCTTTATTCGAGAATCTGGATGGTTCTCGTCATCCCGCAGGTTCTAGTGCCGCCCTTATATTCTGTGGTATCACAATGGGCCTCTCGTGGCCTAAGTGAGCTACCTTTGGATAAAAGGGGGCTGCCACTACAACCAACCAACCAACCAACCATCATTTGAAGGGCTCCCTCTAAAAGGGGTCTGACAACTTACCAGGAAAAAACGGCATATAATTAACAGAACGAAGTTTTTTCAAGTACATATCGTGAGACGCTTTGGCCGAACAATTTTGGAAATCTACCGAAAAAGAGCAGTATCAAACAGGCTACGTCAGAAATATCCTTCTAACACTGAAAAGTAGTTGAGTTAGATTTTTTTTTGATAGAACCGTTGTACCACAGATGGTAGTCCACGCCATCTGTTCAATTATTTTTAATGACTAGTATAGGAATTAAACCATGATTTAAAACAAGAAATCCTCCTGCATGTCGTTTTCTTATCGAAAATCAAGAGTGAATCATTGTCAGCTACGTAAATATTTTCGGTGCAACAGTCGAAAAAGGACGAATCAATAATGTCGTTACCAATGGCATGTAACTAAGAAATATGAGAAGCTCTTAAGCTTCAAAGTACGAACTTTCGAGACAAAAACCAAAGAACAATAAAAAATTATTTTCATTCATTTATGTTTATATATTCATGTAGATCCTTGAAGTCTTTGAATGTTTCTTCTTCGACGAGTAAATGTATTGGGGTGTTATATGTGAAATTTTCGATTTGACAAACATTTTAAAACCTACTTCCATTGTTATCAGATGCAGAAAAATCAGCTCTGTTGTTTATGTTCATCTGAAAACTGGATTGCGCGTTTATTTTTGCGTTTACTTTTTGACTATATTTGTCTTTTTTGCAAGGCGGTTTTTTGCCTGAAAATTTGCCTCGAAGAAGACCAGACACCATCTTGAATAACAGCGTGTTAAATGCGGAAGTTGTACGGGATACAAGTGCGTCTATGTGATCAGCGAGGCCAGGGTATCGATAGCCACAATAATTCGCCACCTGGAAGCTATAAGATCAAACAACTTGATAGATGGATAACTCACGAACTAACCAAAGCTATTGTACTTCCATGACTTGAGGCGGTTACTTTGCTTATCAACAAAAACAAAGCTGAACCATTTTCGGACAGAATAATAACCTGCGTTGAAAATTGGATCGTCTATGATAACCGCTGTTAGTCTGAACAAAGGCTAGATGCCGATGAACGACCGGGACAAGTTCTCAAACTACCGCTTCATCCGAAGCAGATTATGACTACAGTACGATGGACTAGCAAGGAGGAAGTGCACTATAATTTCCTAGAGCATAGTGAAACCATTACAGATGTGACATATTGTGCTAAAATTGAGATAATGCATCGGAGATTGCTATGAATGCAACCGAGGTGTTCGAAGAGGCGTGGTTTCATTTTCCTTTATGACAATGTACGACCGCACGTTGCGCACATGACCTCAAGTGAGCTAGGGAATGAGGTTATGCCTCATCCACCATATTCACCTGAGCTTTCGCCCACGGGTTATCATTCTTCCCGGAACTTGAAAAGTAGTCTGATATATTTTCAGCTCGAAACCTGAAGCAACTTATTTTTGCAGGATAAAAAGGAGCCTAGCAAAACCGTTGGTAATAGCCCGAGGAAGTCAAGGCAAATTATCTTGAATAATACGGTTGGTTATTTAAAAAATACGTGTTGTTGATGTTATATTTAAAAATAGGAAATTTCACTTGTAAAAACCCAATACATAAACATGTGAGACGGTAAAAGAAAAAGTTGTATGTATCAGTTAAATTTTGAATTTTCATTTTGCCGCGGGCAAAAATGTAATTTCTGTATTCAATTTGTCTACAAGCAAAGAGATGGTGTATTACACTATCAAAGTTCTTTGATCAAATATCAAAGTCCAGGCAGTGCTCAACATCTTTTTGGGGTCTTCCTAAAGAAAGAATAAGAGGAGTTATCGAAAATGACGAGGTCAACAGGCCTGTGACGTGTTCCAGTGCTAAAAATAATATTGCAACATTATACGTTGCAGATATATAGGTCTCGAAGTCACGATAAACATATTTTTGACTAAGCAAGCGTTTTATCAGCATTGCCTAGCGTTAATATCACTTGAACTTCGATACAATTCGACTTTTGTTCTCTTTTTTCGATGAACCGAAAAACGAACGAAAAAAAACGTCAGAAGAGAACTTTGCAAAGCTTTGCGACAGTAGGCATAGTATTTGAAAAATATCATAGGATAAAACATATTTGAAATATAAAAATATATTCAAATAATTCTTCGATAAACCATATGTCCTACATCTTACAATTAGACTGCATAGCTACCGCACCAAATATAAAGATAAATTTAGCAGAATAAAATCAAATAACACGAGATAATCTCGTAAAAAATGTTTGGACTTTTTTATCTCTTACATACACACAAAATGCCGAATCATTGAAACAAGCTTCTTATAGAGGTACGTACATGTTATAGACCAATTTCGATGCGACATGGGCGCCACATCGGCTAGGATTATCAGTCTTGTCGCATCACATCCATATTCCGATATCATCTCTGTAGGATCCACTCCATTCATTTTTGACTTTGACATCTTCTCCCATGCGATTGTCACTGCTTCTCCAGTTGAGATCTCTACGGCTTTATTCTTTTTCGCGTCAATTATTTCTACCTAAATTTATAATTTATAAGAGTTCATGGAGCGTTAGACATCTAATTACCTCGTTCTCTTTTAAATATTTCCCCGAGTCTTTCACTCGAAAGGATCTTCCTTTCACCATGCCTTGCACCAAAAGTCGTTTGAACGGTTCTGGATGAGGCACCAACCCTTTACTATATAGAAAATGATTCATGAACCTCGCGTAATATAAATGCAGAACTGCATGTTCTTTGCCGCCTATGTAAAGATCCACAGGCATAAATTGTTTTGCCATTCGCTTTGCAAACATTTCGTTGTTATTGCTTGGATCCAAATATCTGAGGAAATACCAAGAGCTATCGACGAATGTATCCATTGTGTCTGTTTCTCTCTTTGCTTCGTTGTTTCCACACTTCGGACATCGTACAGAGTCGACATGTTCGCTGTTTTCGCCTGAAGGTTTCCGGTCTGGTAGTAAGATAGGCAGATCTCTTTCGTTAATCGGTACCTGCCCGCATTCACTACAATTAACGATAGGAATTGGCGTACCCCAATATCTTTGGCGAGAAATTAACCAGTCCTGCAATTTAGAACTTACAGGATACCCTCCAATTTTCAAATTCTGAGCCTTTTCAATAACATATCTCCGATTTTCTCTCAGAGTGGTCATTTCAGCTTCATATTTCATTACAGGCATCGAAAGAACAGTTGCCAAGTCATTGTCTCTCTGATTCAAGTTAGGGGCAGCTAAATACACGTCACAAAAGTCAGGGAAATTGAGATCATCATGACATATTACTTCCAGTAATTTTCCATTGAACGGATTTTCAATTTGAAATACGTCTTTGAGCTTTGTTAAATAATTATCTGACCTAATCACTACAAACGCACTCGGGTCCAATAAGTATTCAGGCGTGGCTGTCCATACTCGTAATGTGTGATTGTTTCGCGGGTCTTTTTCGGATCTGATGTTCAAATTAAAGTCATAGCCATTGCACTCGCCGATCCAGTGCTTCTGTAAATTGATGATATCTCGCCAATCTTCGAGAATAGAATCGTCTAGGCCTTCTAGTAGAGACTGTGCGAACTTAGTTGTCTTCACAAACCATTGTTTCAGTAATTTTTTCTGCACTTTAGCTCCCGAACGCCAAGAACAGCCTTTTTCGTCGACTTGTTCGTCAGCTAGAACTGTTTTGTCTATAGGATCCCAATTTACCAGTGCCTGAATTGCGGAAAATGAATGCATGTGAATTAATGTTGCAAGTAGCTATAGAAATTTTATACCTCCTTTTGATAAATTATTCCATCCTTGAATAACATCAAAAACAATCGCTGCGTCCATTTGTAGTATTTCTCATTACAAGTGGATAATTCGTGTTTCCAATCAAAGGAGCAGCCAAGAGTTTCTAGCTGCGCTTTCATCTGGGCAATGTTTTGCCTGGTCCATTCAGCTGGCTCGATTTTTCGCTCAATGGCGGCATTTTCTGCGGGCAGCCCGAATGCATCCCAGCCAATAGGATGAAATACATTTTTTCCATTCATTCGATGGAATCGTGCCATCGCATCACTTATCGTATAAACTCGAACATGACCCATATGCAAATTTCCTGAAGGGTACGGAAACATGGAAAGCACATAAAACTTTTCGGAGCCCTTTTCAGGGTTGAAGCCATTTTGGTTAACGTGACCTTTCCAATGCTGCTCTATTTTATGCTTTGTAGAATTGATCAATTCAGAATCCTGAAATGTTATTTTATTATTTATTGTGGGAAAGAAGACAACATAAATGCATTTGTTTCTAAATGAAAACAATACTATCAAAGTATATAAACCACTATCGTCTTAAGGGCCAAATTATAAGAGTTTTTGGCGTCGAACTAACAAAATTCGCAACTTGCTATAAACATAATAACGTTTTTGAAGTAGTGTGACATATCTGTTGATGATCTAATGTAGTTGAGGTTTCAACATGCAATATTGAGAACATTTCAAGCACACGCACTGTATTGTATCAACATTTTTCGTCAATTCAAATACAGTTGAACCTCGATTATCCGTATTGCTCGGGACCGAGATCATTACGGATAATCGAAAATCCCGGTTAAAGGAGGGCACACATAAACATTCAAATATTTTATTATTTTTATTTATTTTTAACAAAGACACATGAAATTACATTTATTTGAAAAAATCTAATAGTGTAGTCTGTCTTTTCTCTTTAACTTTCGATTGCTCTTCGAATAAATGAGCTTGTATGCGATACATTTGTAGTTTATCAGGCTCTGAAATGCCTGGACAATTGTAATTTTCGAAGAACATTAACAGAACATTACTAGCGTCACTTGCCTGAGGCAATGTGGGCGTTTCCGTATTTTCTCCATCTGATTCCTCGGAATTTGAACCAAACTCATCCTCTTGCGTTTGGTGAACCATGTTTACGATTTCGTCTTCAGATAAAATAGCAAACGGTGCAATGTCATCGTCGCACTCTACCCACTTCGAGATATCATCAGTCGTTAATCCAGGCGGTATTATTATATCTGATTGTATCTCAACAAGGCTGTTTGAAGCATCCTCATCATCTTTAGATTGTAGTAAATTACTCCCAACGTTTCGTAAAACCTGTGGAGTTACAGTGGCCCAAGAGGCCGCGGCTGTCCACATAGCTGTCTTGATGTTCAAAGATTTAACGAATTCACGTCTTTCATTTCCATGAACTAGTAATAATATACGGTAATGACATTTAAAGCTTCGAATTGCAACTTGATCCATAGGCTGAATCAAGGATGTGCAATTCGGTGGAAAATATTTTACTATGACGTTTTTAGATATCATAGCACTTACATCTGGGTGTGCTGGACAGTTATCTAGTAGCAAAAGAATTTTACAATTCTTTTCGAGGCCAATGCGCTGCAGATGTTCTTTTGCTTCTGGCACAAAATTTTTATTAAACCAATCCAGAAATAACGTCTGTGTTACCCAAGCTTTCTTATTGGACTTATAAATCACAGGAAGGTCACCAACGTTTTTTAAAGCTCGTGGATGAGCACTTTTTCCAATTATCATTAATTTACACTTGTGTGTTCCAGCTGCATTTGCACAAACTAACACTGTGATTCTCTCCTTGGACTGCTTGTATCCGTCAATAGAATATTCATCACCACTAACCAGGGAAGTCTGAGGTAAGCACCTCCAAAGTAGACTAGTTTCGTCTGCATTATAAATCTGTTCGGCTGTAAGTTGCTCCTTTTGAATGAATTCATCTAAGTCGTCCACAAATATCGTAGCAGACTCATAATCAGCACACTCCTTTTCTCCAGTTAATTTCAATCGACGAATTCCATGTCGTTTTTTAAATTTTTCCAGCCAACCTGATGAATACTTGCAGTCGCCATTTATCTTTATCTTTTTCTAGTTATGATTAATTCGAACCGAGCCTTAATACGGACTATGTTAGTACGTACCGGTGTATACGAGACCAATTTGAGACAACTCACCTGTAATTGGAGTTCTACTAAATCTTTCTTGCCGAAACCATTCATATGTTGCGAAATCGACTTCTGGATTTTCGGATTTTTTTAGCGTACGCCTGTTTTTAAGGCCACACATTGAATCACTTTCAGAGCAAAACTTTAAAATTTGTTCTTTGTTTTTCAACAAATCGTATACAGTTTGTAATCCAACACCATATATTATATATTTTAGCCGATATGTTACGTTTGCTATGATCATTAATAAGTTCCATTTTGTCTTTAATTGAAAGAACTTTTCTTGGTCTTTTTACCAATTTAGCCTTTGACGGTGGCATTTTCAAGAACTACTTAGGTGTTATTTAATCAAATTTCACACAGAGAATGAATCTAAAAAAATTTAATACACAGCTCATAGCAGTAAAATAGCAAAGGGGAAATCCCAAAATTTTATACGGAAAAATGGACACATGCATAAATCTGTATCACGGATAATAGAGGCAAATCACGGAAGGTGGAGGTATAAAATCAATCAGTCTGTAACCCGGTTAACAGATGTTCCCGGTTAATAGACTCCCGGATAATCGAGGTTCAACTGTATCTCGAAATCTAATTGAAATTCCAACTACAATGCAATATGCCAGTACTAATAATTATAGTCATGTTACAAGCACTCAAAGCATTGCATGGATCCATCCTGGAATATAAACGACCGACGTAAAATATTGAGGACCACATGCTCATTTGATGTCTATTTTCAAAGCTTGAATAAAAAATGGACCAAGTTCATGTTCTATTAAGACATTTGGAGGAACAGGTGGTTTGCTTTTTCAAGTTTCTGTGAAAAAGCGGTGCAGTACGATCGAAGACCCGGACACTGACGTTCTGGCTAGGCTCACCAATCAAACCCTACTAGATAGTCTTTATGGATACATTAAAGTTGTATGGTTACACGATGCCACTTATAATAAGTTCACAGTAAAAAATTTACAGAAATACTCCAAACAATCATGAAATTTCGTGAACTTAAAAAAAACTTGACCAAAATCGATGAAAACTTTTATTGCACTTTTTTATAACATGTGTTAGAACCTCCTACTCTAGTCAACAACATTGTCTTCTAGTGTGCAATTTTTGGTTCGCAACTCTGCTAACACTATTTAATGCACATTAATGGAGGTTCTTTTTTGTTCCAGATTATAGGCTGGTTCCTAATTAATTTTAGTAGGAAGTGTGGTTTCGGCGTGTCGGATGGCATCCTCTACGAACGATTTTCAGCTTAGTTGCGTTTTTATGCTAGGGTCTTTCGAAAGTATTTTTATTCATTTTAGGTTATTCTACGGGTCCTTCGCTATTTTTCTAATTTTCCTATCATGAAAGAGTCTATAGGCAGTGGTTCTGATGAAGATCGAAATACTCATCCACTAAAATTACGTTAATTTGTGATTCTTAACTCAACACCCCCCTCAACACGTAGCGATTGGAAGATGGAAACCTTCGAAAGGCACTTCCTATAAGGGATGCCAGTTGTGCCATCACGTGAGATAATAGTGTGAGATTTAGAGGCGGCTCCGCCTTATCTGACCTCCGCATTGTAGGTTTGTCTTGCTTTCTCAGCAGAAATTGGCCACTCGTCTTGGCATAAGAACCGAAATTTTTTGGTTATTTTTGCAGCGTTATATATAACAGAACGCATTATTCTTTCAACAGTTACAAGGATTTCTACATGTATTTTTTTTTTGTTTTAAAAAAATGTTAATATTCCTTCGTTCTGTCCTTTAACAAAATTTACTATATGTACATGTATAGTTTAACTAGCAGCTTTAATGCTTCGTTAAGGACACCATCTGGTCCATTAACCTTGGTTTCCTTCAGTCTTTTGTGAAAACTTGTAGTTGTTCCTCTTTCGTCACCGATGATACTGTGAAAGACACAGTCACCGATGGTATTGCGAAGGACTCGTCATATGGTAGTGCAAACCCTGGTCCCCTGACGTGATGAGAGCGTTGATATTATCTTGAGGAGGAGTCGTGGAGAGGGTAACTGTAGTGAGCGATGATATCTCACATTATAGCTTTTTGAGTCTCAGCCAGGGCGTGATTATGCTCGTCATGACCAGTTCGATCAATGGCTCGCTGAGATACTCTCGTTCGCGGTGACATTTGGCTCAAAGATCTAGAATCACATCTGATCTGATCTACTTCTTCTGCGGGCGGGTATTTCATCGGTGCTGTTGAGGCATCACATGCATCAATTATTTAGCTGATTAGGTGTGTTGTTTTATAAAATTCTGTGTTTTATAAGATGCGTTTTTGATATGTTATTTTGAACGCTTGCTGATCAAATATTCCGACAGGTCAGTCTAGTGTCTTGTATTAAGATTTAAATGCTCTTCTATGGTCATTCATTTCCCTCAAAAAATAAAAGGAAATATTTCCGCCACGCACTTCACACAGTCAATTAACAACGATTTAAATGTTTAATTTGATTAATTTACTTAAACAGTATCGTTGCTCAGATTTCGATTGGGATTTTCCTGGTAACGTACTCAAGCACCAAGTTGGGGAGCATGTGTGCGAGGTAAATAAATAGACCTGAGTCGGTTTTAAAGCTTTGAGTCAGTAGTTGTTTCAATCATCCGGATTAGTTTAAGTACGTTAGTATTCCAAAATCAAACATTTTTAGTAGAGTATGTTTCGATCGATTGGGTTGCTTGTTAGGTACACTTGCTGGTCTACGTCGTTATTGTCTCTCCAGCATGTTTTTAGCATCTGTTGTACTATCTGGTCTACTGTCGATCGGTTGGTTATTTTTTCAATTATTTGATCGGGGTGTATGTTTGAAAGAGCGCCAGCCATTTTTGTTTAAATTTTTTATCTGGAAAAATCAAAAGCTATAACGTACCTAATGAGTTTTTTTAAAAAAAAAATGTCCAAAACTAGTTAATTTTCGTTCGTTTCGCAGCTACCGCTTTTCCAGGTGAATTTAATGAAGCCAAATCCAATCCAATATACGAAGTCTATCGTCATCCAAGACTATACATTATGATGCCATGAAGTCGGCAACTGAAGGTGATTTAGATTTTTGAAACGTCGTGGTCTTGCAAACCAAAAATAAGTCGAAGACTTTTAAAACATCAAAAAGAAAAAGAAACTCTTTAAGGGTATCAAGTCTCTTCATATTTCAATGATCCTGACTACTTAAACAGTTTCTTTGTATTTCTCATTTGTAATGATTTTCATGATTAAAGCTGCATTGAGCTCTGAGTTATAGAAATGATCTAGAACATTAAAAAAAACATATACAATCAAATTGGATTGAGCCGGTTTCGATTTTATTTTACTTAATTCGGGGTTCTGTTTTACCAAATAATTTATTTACAACAGATACGTGCTTCGGTTACGACTTCTTCAGTGCTTTGCCACGGCTATTTGTTATATGCAACCCAAAGTGTATATATACTTAAGATCTAATTGATTTTACTTTTATTTTATTTTAAATTCATCCTAGCAATGATTATATCTTAATATTATTGGTTAAAGATATTTGAAAATCCACAAGTGTCCGTTTCCTTGATCTGCATTTAAAAGCTCTAATTTGATGCTTTTGATAATTGTGTTGCTTTCCTTCACATTCAATTGTTTGCTTATGATAGCTATATCGTAGAATTTGAATTAGGGCCACTTTTGATAAAATTTCTGTAATTTTCCCGCGGTCAAATTCTTTTTGGATTAGGTCACTTTGCTGATATGTTCCTTGAATCTCAATACTAATGATCTCCTTACTTTGAAGAAGAAATGTAATTTTCACGGATCACATCATGATGGCGATTCACAAGCTCCTGGAACTTGTTTTGATGACTTGATTGTGTAGTTACAATTGAATTAAAATCATAAATCCACACTCACACCTCTTCATACATTGATTTTCTTAAAATGCGAGTAAAAAAAGATTTTGAGAAAGAAAAATTTGAAATGAGGTTACATGAAATTCAGCCGATAAAGAGAAGATAGATATATCACACTAATCATAGCTAATGAATTCACTGACACAATAAAGTAACTTATGGAAGATTTCAAGAGCGAATATTGGAAGCAAAATTTATAGCTTAAACAACTAAAGCAACCAAGACAAAAAATGGCGTAGGCAGCCAGAATTTAGTCTGCGTTTCCTGGAACAAGTGAAGAGCATTTGAATTACTAATAAAAGATTCGTGTCATAAATGCAATGGAACTACCAAGTTATCAAAAATTAATGTAATAAAATCACTTAAAACGCAAATCAACATACGAAAAATCTTGGCGCGATGATAGTAACTCGAACTAATTTAGAAATATCGCAGATAATATTAATAATGATAATAATTCAATGGAAATGGCAAGACTACTCAGTAAGGCATAAATAAACATTTAAGATCTTCTAATGCTAACTGCAACAGGCAAACCAAAACAACCGAAGAATACCACTTGTACGGAATGATTTGCACGAAAAAAGCAAAATTTAGGCATGCAAGAACATTTGATCATAGATTGGTTGGTTGTAGTGGCAGCCCCCTTTATCAAAAGGCGGCTCACTTAGGTCAAGATAGGCCCATTGTGATACCACATAGAGATAGGGTGCGGCACTAAAACCTGTGTGATGACTAGAACCATTTAGATTCTCGTATGAAGGCGGCTATGCAGCTGATATTTAAACTGGCTACTTCCGTGAGGCTGTCCAGGAAAGGCGAGCCTAAAGTTTGCATGCCTTGACCTTGTTTAGCAGGTTTACATTTGATGCTTTCGCCATAGCAGGCCACCAAATAACTGCGCCATACAGAAGGATTGGTTCCACTATCGCCGTATAGAGCCATGATACAATTTTGGGTTTTAATCCCCACCTTTTCCCAATAGCTCATTTGCAGCAGTAGATTGCGCATGCCACTTTACGCGCTCTTTCTGCTGTGTTCGCTTTCTACGCGAGTTTGGAGTCCAGAATCAGACCTAAATATTTGACCTGAGATGTATTGAGATTTGTCTCATCAAGTTTAGGTGGGACAAATCGTGGAATTTTGTATCTTCTCGTGAAGAGCACAAGTTTCGTTTTCTGCGGATTAGTCTTTAGACCGCACTCTTTGCTCCACTTGGTAAGAGTACCTAGGGCAAAGTTTAGTCTTTCAGATAGGATGTTAACGAAATTGCCAGATATTGCTATTGCAACATCATCGGCATAGGCTACGACTATGCAGCCAGTCGCTTCTATTGTTGACAGGAGTTTGCCCACCACTAAGTTCCATAAAAGGGATGATAGCACCCCTCCTTGCGGGGTGCCTCTACACGACCGCCTTCTCAGGATACTGTCTCCTAGTGTGGAGTTGATGCTCCTGCTGCTTAGCATTTGTACGATAAACTTAATCAGGTTATCATCCACATTGTTTTCCTCGAGTGCCTTTTTAATAGCCTTGTGGCTGACGTTGTTGAATGCACCTTCGATGTCTAGAAAAACCGCATGCGTATATTCTTTGACGCTTAGCGATTTTTCGATGTAGCTGGTGAGCGAGTGAAGAGCTGTTTCAACCGATCTCCCTTTTTTTGTGCATTGATCATAGATATACGAAGGAAAAATCTTTGTCACATAAACGGTATAATACGATCATCATTTTTCTATGATCGTGTAATGCGTGCCTAATAAAAATGACCGTTTCGGGATGATGTTCATGATGAGAGGAAAGTAATAGTTATTTTTATGAAGATGTTTCCTCTGATCAATCATATACACATTTGAAATTTTATACACAACAAAACGAGTAATAGGAAGAATACAATGCTGCTTGTTGAATCCGCGAAGATAATAAAATTAAAATCTAGATTTGCAAGAGCTAAATCTATACATAAAAATTAACACCGTAATGAATATCAAACTGTAAAATTAGATACAATTCAGGGAATATGCTTACAATGTGAGAGACATGAATAATATAGCCAGAATTGAACGACTAAAAAAACAACTTTTAAACAAAGCAGCTAGCTTTTTCAATACGTTACCGGACAAATTCAAAAATATAAGCACCCCAATTTTTTTCAAAATGATACTAAAAATACTTCCTGCAGGAACAAGCTTCACAAAAATCAAAACTAAAGATTAAATCAATAACAAATAAAATTTCGTATAAATATATATCAAATATAAATCGAGCCAATCCGATTCCTTATATCGATTTTTATCATCTGGGAAGTAATATTTACTAAAACCCAATATGGACAATTAATGAAAGATGATGGTGAGAATGATTTGAAGGAGATGATGGTGGTTTTAGTCATGCCAGGAAGCAGGAGCTGATCCGTATCTTTTTTTTCAACGTTCAACGTTTAACTTCAATTCAATATGTAGGAAGTTTTGGAAAGATGCGCGTACATAATTCAATTTTATTTATCGTTGAAAAGAAGTTGAAGCGACGTAGACCAACAGAGAAAGATACTTTTTCTTTTATATCATGCAAGTTTTTTTTTCTGTTTGAAGATAATATATTTTGTTTTCCCGGAGTTTGTAGCTAATCTGCTTTATAGCAGCTAACGTCAATATTTGTCCAGGTTTGTCGGTATTCACTTTTTGTTCGATTTCAACATTATTTTGGCCTGAGTACATGAGAACAGTGTCATCTGCGTACATAGCTACGTTCGCAGCAAATCGCAGCAAATCCCGCATTTTTTATGGGGTTGTTATAAAGTAGAAACAGTTTCGGTTCTAGAATCAAGCCCTGCAAAACCCCAGTTCCATATACTCATTTATAACAATGTTACATCCGGAATGGTATCTGTGATGCCTTTGCCCGCCTGGAATCCGTACTGGTTTCTATCCAAGATGTTTTGTTTCTAGAATCGAATCAATTTTCGAAGATTTTACTTAAGGAAAAAGTGAAATTGGTCTGAAGTTATTTGCGTCAATCGTATCTCCCCCATTAAAAATAGGTTAAACTGCAGAGGTTCTCAAATATCCCGAGAATTTTTCGTCCATATGAATCAATTTCACGATAATATGTGCAAAACTTTCTTTGATCAATTTCAGGTCGCAGATACTATCGTGGCCTAGCGTAGTATGGTTTTGTAGAGAATCAATACTTTCGATTTTTGTTCTTTATTGGTTGTTCTTAAGTGTGCTAAGAAATGATCATGACATGATCGGCGGTAATTTCGTTACGATTTCATGACCTATTGTTCAGAAAAGATGGCTAAGGCAGTTAACGCTTCCTCTGGGTCACTGACTATCCTGTTCGAGGGAAAAAGTTTGTCGACTTTGTGTTTCTTATTTATTTCACTTTTTCTTATTCTACCGTCTAAAAATTGGCGGGAATTTTTTCAGCTTTACTCATGTTGTTTTAGTTTTATTGCAATCCTTTTTCACTGGATCTGTTTTGTAAGATTGGAAGGATACTTAGTTAGCAAATTGTTGTTTGCTTTTTCTTAGGGGCAAAAATTACTTTTTCAGTAGTCTACGATACATTCCTCGTTCTGATGGGTTTAGTAAACGTGGCAGAATCTGAAGCAACCCGTAATAACTCGGCCAATTCCCGAAAACTTTCTGGAATTTTCTTTTTAAGTAGCTATTTAGTTGTGTCAATAAATTTATCTGTTCTGAGGTAAGCTATGTATTTTATTCTTGGCTTTCTTTGGTTATTGTTAGTGCAAATTAATGTTTTTATATTGGTTATGAAGTCTTTTGAACATTGGTCCATTGACTTCCATAATTGCCAACCACTTTCCATTTGCCTTATATGGAATAACTCCAATTCGCACGCGTTGTCAATCGAGTGGTTAATATTCTTTATCCTATATTCTCCCTTAATTCCAGCGTCTTAATGCTTCGTGCCTTAATTATCAGCCTAGGTGCATATTCCACAGTTCTCCCAATGTGATAGGCGTTGAGATTATTTTTAAATTCATTGATTATTTTTTCTGTATTTTATTCTTTGTTCGTTTTTATCAGCTGTCCTCCATTAAGAAAAACTTTCAACGTTAAAAGAAACTTGCATGCTTTTATCAAAAGAAATTGAAAACATTCAAGCAAAGGTCTGCATAAAAAATATACAACGACAGAGTTAAACAAGGAAATAAACAACTTACTGCACACGAGACAGATAAAAAATGAAAAGTGGATAGCTATACTGGAGGTCAATGGGCCTATGTATAGAAGATTAAATAATAAATATTTAAACATTGATTTCGGTACACATTTTGTGACAGAAGATCATAACGTCACAAGGTGCTACAAATGCCAAAAATACAATCACAAGACGAACAAACGTGAGAACAAAGATACGTGTAAAGCCCAAAATATATAAGAAGACTTAAACTATCCAGGAGGAACATAAACTACAACAAAATATAAAATGGTAAAGGCAAACAAATTAAATATACTCTATGCTAACCTAAGAAGCATTCGCCAAAAAATAGAAGATATTGAAACTTATACTGAACAACATAAAGAAGTCGATATGTTGGTTTTCTGTGAAATATGGCTCAACGAGAATGAAGTCGAATATTATAACATAACCGGTTTTAACGCTGTGTATAACTGTAGAACGGAAAAGCGAGGAGGCGGAACAGCCGTATATATTAATATGGGTATCATTTTTAAAACAAAATACACAAATATAAATTTTTCAACACTTATAATAGAATTAGAACAGGAATAGGAATAGGAACCATATTATAAATCCTCAGAAAAATTCTCTGAGTTTATAGACCGTATGGACTATGTTTATTCGACACACAAGTCACTCATTACAATAGCAGATACCAATATTGATCTCCTAGACGACAGCCTACAAGGACAAAATTACTTGGACACATTAACAACCAACAATACAGAAATACTTAATCTTGCTACGCCAACCAGATTGACTGCAGGAACGCTACTGAACAATGTAACAAAAAATAATCAGACAATTAAAAATAATACCTCTTATACATTTGAAGACTAACCGCGTCTAGACCATCGGCTGATACGAGTAACTGTAACAACAAAAATTAACAAAAAAAATGAACCAATAAAAAAGAATATTACATACATGAAAACTGATAAGTTCATAGACGTAACAAAACATCTAATTGAAAATAGAAAACCAGGAAACTTCCGGGAGTTTGTCGAGCTAATTTCGCAAGCGAAATTTTTAGCCACAAACATTAAACCTATAAGCACGAGAAATGACATATGACTGGGAAAGTAATCCACTTTTCCAGAAAAAAAAGCGAACAGCTTTTAAAGCACTAAAAACAATACGATCAAAAATGCAAAGGAAAGCTTCTATTCGAGAACACTCGAGGAAGGTTCTAACAATCAGCGTCATTTTTGGAACTTAGTAGATAAAGTTTTTAGAAAGGCAGACAATACTAGTAAAAACCAGGATGTAAAGGAAATAAATTTCATGGGCGAAAATTTCAAAGATCCAGTACAAATCTCAAATATTTTAAACGATCATTTCACATCAATAGGTCAGAAAATTATATCAGAACTCCCTAAAAACAACTCAGCATGCTAAAACGTGTTGCCCAACTGCTCTTTTCATTTAAGGCTGACATCTAGAAAAGAAGTCATTGATGTTATTGATTCTCTGAAAAAACACACCGCGCCGGGTCCTGATGGTATCTGCGTTGATGATATCAAAATAATCAAAAAGAATATCGCAGATATACTGGTTACTCTAGTAAATATAAGCTTCAAGAGTGGAAAATTTCCGAAGTATCTAAAAAACGCCAAGGTAATACCCATATGAGGGCTGCAAACTGACCCGAACAATTTTCGACCAATAACATTGTTAAACTAATTGAGTAAAATCATGGCAAAAATATTAGCTTCGCGAATCAATGCAGAATAGGGTTCTAGATAGAAATCAGTTTGGCTTTCAGGAAGGTAAAGAAACAACAGACGCGATTGTAGACGTGATGAGACATATCAATACACAACTGAACCAAAGTTAGTTACTATGCTGCAGTTTTTATTGATCTAAAAAAGGCGTTTGATATGGTGGAGCATGATGTATTGATAAGTAAACTTGGGAATTGTTGGTATGCCTAGAGAACTTATACGTACCTAACAGAAAGACTTCAAAGGACTGAAATTGAAAACGTGAACAGTGAAATAGCGCAGATTACTATTAGCGTACTAGGACCGATTTTATTTCTGTTGTATACAAATAACTTGGTAGCTTCAGGAATTGACGGGAAAGTTGTGATGTACGCTGATGATACGATACTAACTCAGGTAAAAATGAAGCTGACAGAACAAAAGACAAACACCGACCTAGACAAATATTCCCAATGGCTCATACCGAACCAATTGACATTGAATACGGACAAAACCAAATACATTATTTTTAAACAAAACAAAAATAAAACTGATATTGAGCCCCTGATAAAAAAAATAAAACTCTTCTGAGAGTTGAACAAATGAAGTACTTAGGACTTACAATCGATGAAAAACTAACGTGGACACCGCATATAAACGACATGAAGAAAAAAATAGCAGCTATCGTTGATCTGCTCCATCGTTTCAGCTATTTTTCAATTAAAAACAAAATACAAATTAAAAATGCATACATACTTTCAAGAATTACATACGGGATCATAATGTGGAGGCAGACTACGAACAATAACCTCGTGAGCATGTGATGCCACTAACCAAAGCATAAAATACCATATACAACTTGCAAAGAATGACCGCTACATCTGAAGTATATAAAACAGCACAAGAACTTAACGTAGACGGACTGATTTACAAGGAAAAAGGAAAATTCATTTTTCAAAATTCCACCATGAAGAAATGAATACAATGAAGTTAGATATAAATTGGGGAGAAAACGATTACAATATGAGAAAGGCAAATGACATTTTTAAAAAAATTGCTTGGACAGAGCGCCTGAGGATAGATGCGATTAACGCCGCAGCAAATTTTTACAATGAGCTACCTCACACAATAAGAGAAGTACGTAACACAATATCGTTTAAAATCATGCTACGCAGACATTTACTGAAAACTCAATTCAATAATTAAGAACGCTAAGATTTATTCTACAAATGTGAAATAAAATTGGATATTGTTACGTTCTTATTTTTGAACACAGAAAATCATTCCTTATATCTATGCTCGAATCAGAGCCCATCGCGGAACAACTCCCTGCCTCGCCTTACGTACGGTCAAGGACTAATCTGCCACCTCTATATCGGGAAACCGCCCGGAGCCGTGCCTGTTTCGTAATATTTACGTACATGTGCATGGACGTACATGCGGTGCGTGTGGTACACAACCAGGTACATGCGGTGCGTGCACGTTGGAGGAAGGCGCCTTGGAGGAAGAACCGTACAATCTAGACAGCCTCCCAACGACGAAAAAAACGTTTGCAGGATCCATCTTTGGCGAATGGTATGTTCGCCACACCGGGTGCAGCCGAACTCGTTTTAGGTTAAAATACCTGACTCACCTGGAATCCCGTGCAATTTTGTGTCAAACCGCGCACAAATGTACAGAAATGTGGCCTAGCTAACAGACGGTCGCACTTGTTAATTAGATGTAGCATTTTGAAGGGAGAATAAGTACCAAAACTATCGGAAAATGCTCATCGCGCTCGGCTAATTTTGTTTTGATTGAACTTCACTTAGGCGATGACGTTCAGCTGACGGCACAGCTGATTGACAGTTTCTTATGGATCTGTACATTTTCTAGCAATTTCCCCTGAAATTAACGTTTTTGACAGGTGACTCATCCAATTGGAAAAAGCATCTCGGCAGACATTCCAGTTTCGTTTTCGCTAAAGTGAGGACACGTAGTCACATTTTCGCGGAAGTGTTATAAGTGAAAACTAACTAATTTCCAAGTCAAGTTGCCCAAGTGTGATCATGGGCGACTCTCTTGAAAGTGCGGATACCACGGCCGAAGCGCCCAATGTAACTATTGTGGATTACGGGGCGTTCACCAACTACTTGCGTAAGGCGGCGACGATCCTTCTGCCGGAGGAAGATGCCGTTCCGCCGGCCTTAAATGTGGCTTTGGAGGATCCCTCCAATCAAGACTGCATCAAGAAGTTCCTTTCGGACCCGCAAGTCCAGTCGCTTTACATCCAGCGCAGTTGCTCGAAAGGTGAGTTCTGAAAAATCACAAAATGGCGTCCGGGTTACATTCGTCCACCGGTTGCAAATGAAGTAGCAGGGCTCATGGATAGCTGTTTCATTTGGTCACAGGATGACTTCTGGCATAATTCCCCCATAAATATGTATTGATTCCTAAATATGTACTTTCTTCTGAACAACCGCTCATTCTCAACTCGATTCGGTGACAAACGTCTGAATAAAAACCTTGATGTATGTTTTGACAGTTGCGGAAAAATCAATCCAATGGCGGACTGCTAGAAAGTGACATCATAGAAAATTCCTGCAGTTGACAATGTCACGGACAATCAGCTGCTTGTCGCCGGCCGGTTTGTTTACAAACAAACGCATGTAAACAATGAATTGTATGGGTGCAAAGCGTTTGTTGACCTTTCGCGATACGAACAGTATTAAGCGCAGCCAATTGAAATTTTCATTTACTTAGACTTACAAGAGAGGGAAAAGCCCACAACCGTTAATAATTTTCAAATTATAATTTGACCATAGACAAATTATCATACAGATGTCACAAAAAGGGTTCTTCGATATTTTAACACTTACAGGGAGCGTTATGCGTTGTTACAAATTTAATTTACCATTGATCATAGGTATGCATTAGAGATACAGTAGAATCTCGAAAAAGTTAACCGAAATGTCCCAAGGGTAATTAACTTTTTCGAACTATTAACTTTTCTAAGTGGTTTTCAAAATTGAAAAAAATACAATAATAAGTATAGATTTTTCGTAAATAACACACTAAATTTATTTCAATGACTTGGTTTTCATCATTACAAAAAAAATTTGTACCGGCTGGTTTATGGTTCACAGTCACTCTTGATCATTTTCGTGCGATGTATTAATTAATTTTTGTGGAGTCGTTTGAAGAAGCAGTCGAGACTTGTTTGTTTCTTTTCTTTTGTGTAATAACTCTTGATCATTTTCGTACGCATATGGACAAGGTCTGCCACCTGATTTGCATCGTTATTGTTTTCAAACAATTTTATCAAAATATTGATGCTTTCAACTGCTTTCACTTTTGGTTGTTGAATATCTTCCTCGATAATTGACCCGTCGTTATCATTATCGCAAACTTCGAAATCATCGTCATCTTCCGCAATTTGATCCTTGTTCCAATTTTCAATGACATCAATGCTGATGTCAACATTATCACCCAACTTCGACATCAACAATTGAACTTCTCGAAGTGTATCGTCGTAAGCACTATTTGATTTAATCAATTTAGACAACGGAATGTCGTCTTCACTATCGTATTGATAGGAGCCAAATTGCCCCTTTAGTAACCGAAAAAAGCGGTTGGTTTGAAAAATTCATACGCTCAGAAAAGTTAACTGAAAAGTTAATTTTTCAGAGCGGCACGTGGAAGCTGAAATTCGGTTAACTTAACCAAGCGATTAACTTTTACGCGAGTTTACTTTTTCGAGATTCTACTGTATAACGGAACCTGTTTTTTCGGAACCAGAGTATAAACAGGTTATTAGTTAATAGTTTTAATAATTGTAACATTGTTAATTTTTTTGTTTAAAAAACAAAATTCTCTTAAGTTTTGTGGGGAAAGGCGATTTCGCAAGTCTGTTTGAATAAGACCTGCGGTGGGAAAGAATCACAGATGCGACAGAACTTATTTGGAAACTAAAGTACTTCTGCGCCATTTTTTCAAGTGTGGGTGTAAGACATCATTGCGCCAGAAAACGAACGGATCTGCATTTTTCGATATATTAGGAGACCTTAGGTATCTCTCGACTTCTTTGAGAGAATCACAGCTCAGAGTAGACAGACGTTCATCTTCCTCGGACTCTCTAATAATCCACCCGTAGGCATCTCAGAACTTACAGTACTAGATGTAATTGTGACCGTGTCTGACATAGCGTCGGAATGCAGTGCTCGTCGTCGTCGTCGTGACATGGAGGTGGGCATTGCAGCCCTAGCACTGCGACCTGCTGGTCGATTGTACTATCCTCATATTTTTCCTTTCTGGAGTTAATGCTTATGTCTTGAATCTTCCGGATGAGATGATGAACCTCATCAGGTCGTCCAAGGCTAAGGTATGGAACTCCTTGTCTCCTATTTGAGGCATGCCAAGGGCTCTATATCTGTGTCTGGAGAACGCGGGACAGTAGCCCACATAATGTGCCGCTGTTTCCTCGTCCTCCTCACATCTAGTGCACCATGCATCGTCCACTATTTGCAGAAGAGCTTGGTGACTTCTCAGGCGTCCATGGCCTGTAATCACTTCTGTGAGTTTTTTCAGTCTGACTCTATTTAGTTTTAGACAGTATTTTGCGACTTCAGGTCGTAGGTTTGGCAGAAAGAGCTTTGTCTGTCTGCATGTTGGTAGGTTGAGCCATCGTCTTCGATGTTCTTCCCTGAGTGTCTCATTGATCTTTTTTGAGATTAGATTTATGTTCGTTGGCAGAACAGGCTCAGGACCAACCGGTGTGATCTCTGCTCCCTTCTTAGCCAGTTTGTCTGCCTCTTCATTACCTATAATGTCCACATGTGCTGGGACCCAGGTAACTGAGACCCTGTTTCTCTGGCTCAGCTTTTTGAGGCTGTTCTGGGCACACTCCACAATTGACGTTTTCACATTGTGGGAGCCCAGGGCCTTGATAGCGGCCTGACTGTCTGAACAGATTTTTATCTGTTTGTTTTGTATTCTTCTGTCTTGTAAGAGGTCCGCGGCTTTGGCTATGGCGTGGACTTCAGCTTGAAAGATGGTTGTTTTTGTACCCAGAGGTATCGATATTTGAGCCTCATGTGGTCCAGGGCGTATATATATTCCCGCCCCAGCCCCGACGCTCATCACTGATCCGTCTGTGTACACTATGATATCAGCGGGCCTGTGAGAAAGGTGACCGAACTTAGTCCAATCATTCCTATCAGTCAAACTCGTTGTGAAATTTTTTCCAAAGAAGAGCCTTGGGATTATGTAGTCGTTGGGCAGATCAAGGAGTGAGTCCACTTTTAAACTCTTTAAAAGTTTGAGGTGTCCCTCAGTCCAGCCGCCGTCTTTCACAATCCCGGTTCTCCTTAGGCGTGCCATCGTCTTTGCGGCATGTTGCTTCACTGATAAGTCCAGTGGCAGCATGTCCATGATCACGTTGAGTGCTTCCGTGGGAGTGGTTCGCACCGCTCCAGTAGCACTCACTAGTGCTAGTCGCTGCACCGAGCCTAGCTGACTTTTTGTAGTATCTAGGTCTGACCGTTTCCACCACACTATGCTTCCATAGTGTATGACCGGTCTTATGCAGGATTTGTATAGCCATATCACATTTCGAAATGAGAGTCCCCAGGTTTTACCCATGGAGCCTCTACATGCCCAGAAAATGTTTTTGGCTTTTCTTGTTTTTTCATCAACATGCTCTTTCCAGGTAAGTTTCGTGTCTAGGGTTACGCCCAGGTACTTGACTTTTTTTTGAGAGTTGGAGCTCCACGCCATCTAAAGTAGGTAGCGTGTATGCATCCCACACTCGCTTCCTGGTGAACATGGTGAGTTCTGTCTTGGCTGGGTTTACCGCCAGCCCGTTTCTTCTACACCATTGGTGCGTGATTTTAAGTCCTTCTTTCATCCTGTCACACACTGTGCCGGCAAACTTGCCTTTGCATAATATGACCAGGTCATCGGCATAGCCGATGGCAAGAAAGCCTTGTTGGTTAAGTTCTGTCACTAATGAGTTCATTTGTAAACACCACAGGAGAGGGGAAAGTACGCCTCCTTGTGGGCACCCTTTTGTTGGGGCTACTGTTATACTGGTGTCCCCCAGTGACGCTGTTATTTTTCGTTCAGCGAGGAGAGCGGTCAGCCAGCCCGTTATCGTGCCGCTTATCCCATGTCTCTCTGCTGCAGATGTCATTCCACCAAATGGGGAGTTGTCAAAGGCACCTTCTATGTCTAGGAAAGCTCCCAAAGAGAAGAGTCCGTCGTTAAGGCCCCGCTCGATCCCGTGAACGAGCTCATGCAGAGCCGTCTCCGTAGACTTTCCCTTTCTATAGGCATGCTGTCCCGGATGCAAGGGCCTCTCTATTAGTGCTGTGTTTTTCACGTGGACGTCCACCAGTCGTTCCAGTGTTTTCAGCACGAAAGATGTGAGGCTTATGGGTCGATAGCTTTTCGCTATCTGGTAAGTGGTTCTCCCAATCTTTGGTATGAATACCACCCTTACCCTTACCCTCCTCCATAATTCTGGTATATATTTTAGGGCCAAACTGGCCCTGTATATATTGCACAGATGGTTGGTGATGGAAGCCATTCCTTCCTTCAGCAGGATGGGATAAATTCCATCCTCGCCAGGTGCTTTGTAGCTGTCGAAAGTTCCAATTGCCCATTGGAGCCTCTCTACAGTCACCACCTCGGCGGCTTGATTCCAATCCGTTTGAGACGGTACGTTCGGATGAACGGTGTTTCCTCCGGAGGGAGTTATGCTACCGGGGAAGTGCGTTTTAAGCAAGAGGTTTAACGTCTCTTCACTTGTGGTGGTGAACTTCCCGTTTTCGTCCTTAAGGAGCCCGGGGTTATTGCTCGGTCCCCTTGTGAGGATCTTCTTAACTCTGGCGGTCTCCCGGCATGAGTTTATTTCTTCACAGAATTTCTTCCATGAGTTCCTTTTCGCCTCCGCAAGAGCCTTGTGATAGTCTCTTTTGGATTGCTTGTACGCCTCCCAGGTGATTTCACTTCGAGCTTTACAGGCCCGGTTGAACGCCTTATTAGCGTTTTTCTTAAGCCTGGCTAGTCTTGGTGTCCACCATGGGGTGTTTCCCAGTGTAGTCCTTTTTAGTGGGCAGTGGGCCTCAAAAGAGGCCCTCAATACCTCGACTAAGTTCCCGACAGCTTCTTCGAGCTGCTCAGGTTCTCGGATTTTCTCTGGTTGCTGTAATTTGCATTGCACGTCTTGTCTAAAGGCCGCCCAATTTGTGTTCCTGGGGTTTCTCAACCATTTTGGCCCACCTATTGGATTAGCCTCGATGTTGAAAGTGATGTACCTGTGATCAGATAGCGTCACTTCTTTCGAAACTTTCCAGTCTTTAACCCAGTGAGTGACTGCGTCAGAGACAATTGTTATGTCTATGACTGCCTGCCTCCTGGATGTGACGAAAATTGGTTCCGCCCCACGGTTCGCTATGGTGAGCCCGGAACTGGCTAAGAACTCTAGTAGGCTTTCGCCTCTCGAGTTGGTGTCCGAGCTCCCCCAGCAATCGTGGTGAGCGTTTGCATCACAACCTAAGATCAGATTTAGGTTGTGTTTTTTAACATATTCCATCAGTCTTGTGAGGTTTGCTGACGGAATTCGATCTTCGTAGGGGAGATAGGCCGATCCCAGAAGAGCTTCTCGTCTACTCCCCATCACCGTTGTACTTACTCGTACTACGGTTAAGTCTCGGTCGCAGAATTCCTGTACCAAGAGCCCGTTAAGAGTCCTTGGGAGCCAAACACAGGTTCTGGGTTTTCCACAATCCGCTGTTAAGAGATCCATTTGAGAGTTGGTCCCTATACCGCGGATTCGTCCTCCTGCCACCCATGGTTCTTGTATTAGAAATATGGGTAGAGCAGGTGCAAAACCGGAGACATTGCTGCCTCCGGGGGGTTTGTTGCAGCTTTCGTTACAGCGTCTACCTATTAGAGAGCTAGCCGCCTTACTATGCTGCATGTTGATTTGTGTGACCTGAAGACCCATCATGTTTCCATGCTACATCTCCAGGTCAACCCCAAGACAACACAACACAATACAGAACAAGTATAACACTCACGCTGACAAGGAACCGCTACTTGGGAGCCTGTGGTCCTGGTTCCTTGGGCCCTTTGGAAAAGCTCACGCTAATCCTATTGAGCTCCAAGTAGAGCCATCCTCCCTTTCCCGATATATACTCCCTGTCCTTGTCCGGGATTCCAACAACCATGAGGAGTCCCTTTCGGGAGTCCTTCATGGGCACCTGTGCGTACAGGGCCCAGTCGGCTGTTTTTATCTCCGGCTGAACGATGGAGAGCCTTCGGAGAACAGTCTCCGCGATTTGGTCTGGGCCCGGGACGAAGAAAGTGGCCCTGTGGAGCACTGGAAGCCTAGATGCTTCCACTAGGGAAAATCTAGCGCCCTCCCATGCTCCCCTTAGCCTGTCTCCCTCCACCAAGGCTTTCAACCAGGCCGTTGTATTTGCATCTGCAGGGACGATCCTCAGTTGATTTCTAAGGGTCCCCACCGAGTCAAATTTCAACGGCGTGCCTCTGTCTATCTCCTCTGCGACGGCTTTGGAGATACGGCCCCTGAGCAGCTCTAGTTGTTCACCAGAGTAGCCCCGAGCCATGCCTTCCGCTGCCAGTACGAAGCCCAGATTGCTCCGAGCCACGCTCGCAAAGGATTTCTTTTGAGGGGTCTTCAGTTTGTCCCCTTCCCTCGGTCGTTTAACCTTAGGATTGGCGGACATCCTGGATACCTCTTCCTCACCGGAGCGTTGTCTTTTTTTCGAGCCTCTAGCATTGCTTGGGCCCGATTCCGGCGACTTTGGTCGAGGAGCTGCAGGGGTCACGGAGGGAGTTGGGTTCAAAGAGGTCCCGGCCTGAGTGTCAGTCCCTGAGGGAACCTCTCGCCTCTGCTGAGCCCTTTTTTTCGCCCTCCTCTTTTTCTCCGCGCCACTCCTGTTCCTCTTTTTTAAGTAATTCCCCGTCGCTGCTAAGCCCTCCGTTGCCGGTGAGCTCGCAGCTGAGGGCCCGCCAAGGGTGAGCTCCTCCGGGTATGGAGTTTTTTCTGGTTCTCCGAGTACTAGGTTTTCCATGGAACCACTGAGTAATTCCACGTGTGTCGATTTTTTGCCCTCCCCAGAATCCGAGGGGCAGACTGCTGGTGTAGCAGTGAGGGATTTAGGTGCCGAAGGCACCAGACCCTCCTGGGGTAAATTAACGTTTAAATTCGACATGTCATCAGTTTGGATTCGTTTAGTCTGGACTCGCCCAAGCCAGATTTTACTCCAGCCTAGGTGAGTCACGCAAGCCAAAGTTCAAAGTTCAAAATTGCCATGACTTCTGCATAATCACTGAATTTAAAATTGTTCACGTTTTTACATCAATCAAATTCATAATTACTATATATTTTCTATTGGTCTTGAAAAATTTTGAATGTGCAGTCAAAAATAGGTTCAATTGCATGTAAAAAGTAAAATGTATTACAAATGATGATGGAGGGAGTAATTGAAATCTTACGATTACTAAAGAATGAATCTACTAAAAACTACAATTTTTCATTCGATGAAAGCTTTTTAAAGCATATGATCTTGCAAAGTATTGACTACAAAACATTTTACCATTCAAAGCGTTGATTACCCCAAACGCAAATTTGATTGAAATTTTGTTGATTTTCAAAACTTAAGCAGTTTTTTTTAATTAAAAGACTATAAAAACTATTGAAAATCTGCTCAAATTATGCAAATATTTTAAAACTTTATTGAATTTACAACAAGTTCTTTAGAATAAAAGATATAAAATAATATCATTCATATGAACCCTCTTTACACGGTAACTTTGGATGATTTTTTATTTTTAATTTAGTTTTTTCATAATCATGAAAGAAAGTTTTGCTGATTTCTCTTGAAAAACTGATAAGAATGTATAAATTTTATAAACATTTATTACTGTGTTGTGCAAATCAGGTTAAAAAAATATTTTTTATGAAAAAACCGTAATTTTTCGCATTTTCTTCTATTAAATTAAAAAAACGGCTGAAATGAATTTTTATAATGTTAAAAACATCACAAAGATGTTAATACACGTCAACTGACGTCTTAATGATGCAAATATTTTATCTGGTTCGTGAAAAATAGTGAATGACAGAAATGACCTTGAAGATCATGATGACTGTTAATAATTTTTTATTTTTTATTTAATTTTTTTTTGTAATCATGAGAAAAAGTTTTGATGGTGTTTTTACAAGCACTACTTGGAGTATATAAATTTTATAAAAATTGATTACCGTTTTTCGTAAATCAGGTTAAAAATTTATTGTTTATGAAAAAAACCGCTCCAAAGAAGTTATCAAAATTTGATAGATTCACACAAATGTTAATACGCGTCGATTGACACTTCAACGATGCAAATCGTATGTTTGGTTCGCGAGATATAACGCATGACAGAAATGACCTTCAAAGGGGGAAAACAGCAAATCCCCCAGACCGAAGTTTCTCAAAAACTAATCAGCTCTTGAAATTGCAAAGACGCTTCGATTGGCACCTCAAGGAAGTCGATACGAGTTTGTTTACGTGAGTTATGCTCGTAGAAAAAAGTGTCCACCAACGTACGTACACACACCCACATGCATCTCCCTTTCTAAAAACACTTTATATATACTCTATAGACCTCAAAACATAAAGAAATATTGAAAATTTCAATTTCGATTTTCGAGGCGATTACAAGAACTTCCCATATTTTGGCAAGTTAATAAAATATCGTAGCAATCACAAAAACTGAGTTTAAGTACATTCCCAACGAGAAACGTTGAATTTCCTATGCTATTTAGGAACGTTCTTAGCATACTTCCGTTTCAGTTTTTGTGAAACATTGCAAACCTTAAACTCAATGCTTCCTCCGAAACCATATAATTAGATTGTGGGCGATAAAGATGCTAAGAAAAAGGAAGAGTACACATTTATTCGACTACACTTGATTAGGCCGCGAGGTCGCACTTTGTATTCCTTTCACCGCGTAGTGACTCGAAACGTTTAAAACATCGGCATGTCGTCTACAACGATTTTTCACATACATTTTTTCAATACACACTGATAACTCGCTGATATTCATACGCGTTAGCGAGCTTCTGCCTTTTCGCCGTGCATGTTTTGGGAGTGTTGGCGACAAGGAAAAGGATTTCTCTTTGGCGATTGAGTTCAGAAAAAATATATAATATATAAAAAACATGACAATTGAAAGAAAAAGGCAGTGAACAAGAAAGGAACCCCGCCACGCCGTGCATCATTACACCTTTTCTTCACTTCATCTTATAGTGTAGTTATCTCAAAAACATGTAATGTAATCTATTCGAATTGATACGTGGGTGCGCAAACTATGCTTCCCTGGTAGTGTGTTGCTCGCCGGTGTCCCACAACGAACGATCAAACTCCCCGAACTGAACACAAAACCACAGCTCCACCACACTTTCGGCTAACGGCGGACGCTTCGATCTTTTTGGTAAATGTTGCATTCTCCGCAATCGTACCTCAGCCAGCCTGAAGTCTTATCAATTTGAGTGCACCCGAAGAGTGGCAAGACGTAGACCGCATAGTGGTTGTCCCGGGTAAAGCTTTTTCACACCCAACCAGCTAACCGAGTCATGGGTGAGTGAGAGAAGAAAAGTTAAACCGGACTCCTACTGGGAGTCAATCACGAAAGCATGCTGCCGACCTGTAGAGGAAAGCGATTTACAATACTCTTTAGTTCATTTGAATAGTTGATTTAGATCCTTATCCTTTTCGCATTTAAATTCTATACTCTATGCAAAAACTAAATTCTGCGCAGCAAATAATTGAATATTTGTCGCACTAAGTTTCGTTTTGAAAGCACCAAACTGTGCCAAGCCGTCGTCTGTCAGTTGGTACAGAAACATTTCTATATTAAGTTATTTGATGTCTGCTGTTGTTTGCACCATATGAAAAACAATACGTGACCTAGCGTTGCCTTGTTTTTGTCTTATGACAGCTTCTATTGTGAATTCTACGGCTGATTTTATATGCCTCGATAACTTGCCTCCGGCACTTGGAGTTCCTTCAAACTAGCTGGTCCCGGAAAGTATTTCAGCTATCAAAAGAACTATCGGACGTTTTAACTGACACGCTACTACATGCATGAAATAATTTTCACGTAAGCGTTTGCACTGGACAAGGGTGTTGAAAGTACTTATCGTAGAGAAAGTATTACCAATTTGTGCAGCAATTTCACACAAAATCTCTTTGGACAGGCACTCAATGAAATTTAGACGATTAACTTTACCTTAGATACCTTTAAAATTTATTCGCATGGATAGAAAACCAAATGAATTGTTGAAAATTGGGATTATGTGAAATATCCGATTGGTTTTAATATAGTACTTCGGACAATAGAAGTAGGCTTAAAATAGTTTGTATGCGGACGTAACATTGTTCTAGACTGGATTCTGATTAAGATAGATAAGCCATGATAATTTTTTTTTCAATTTAAGCTTATTTTCATATTGAGTTCTTTTCTTTGACGCTGTTCACAAGGAACCTTTAAAACTGACCATGAAATCCGTTTATTCACAACATCTAAGGTACAATTTTCAAGCAAATCGCTACGGAATCCCTTTATCTTGGATTGCATACGAATTAAATAATCTTAACTAACAATATATATATATGTCACTAGACACGATGGCTTTACATTTATTTATTTTATATTCGACTCACCGCGTTTCGAGTCAATAACCAAGCAGACTGGAGAGAGATCAATTTAAAAGGCTTAGATTGACTTACCATCGAGAAAGGTGCATCACCCGAAAATCTATGTATAAATGCAAGTGAAGCCATACATGTATGCGACAAGCAGGACAATTTAGTTTTTAAAGCGATCTGCTAAATATTTTAAGTTGGCCTGGTGGAGTCTACTTTGTTCATGCAAGCGCGTCATCATTTTGTCTTGTATATGCATGCAATGCTATTATCGTGTAATCTTTTAAAGTATACTCCTATACATCATATCAATTTTCTGTTTATGAAGATTGACTGCCGAGATAAAATCAAAAATTCAATCCACTCAAAATAATTTGAAGCTGCTAATTTTTTCAACCTGTTTGCATTCTAATTGAAAACTACTGCTACTGTAAAAAATAATGACTGTCCACTTGACACTGTGATGAGCACACGGGTTTTTAAACACTTGTTTAAGAATTATCTTCCAGGAGCTGGTTCTGACTCTAAATTGACGGTACTGATTTAAGAAGTGCACTGCTACCTCCTTCATTGTTAAAAAAGTAATTGTCTTAGTTTCAGACTCGAATTGATATCCCATTGACTCAATGGGTTACAATACGTTTCTTTCACATTCATGAACCCCTGCGAGCTTTTTTCATATTTTATTTCGTGTGTGGATGATCACGATAAATTGATGGTTCAATCGGTAAAATATTGTCGATTTTATGTTGAAATATATGTTTTGTGGAGTATTTATCTGATTGACTAAATTTTTTTATATATAATTGTAGACGAAGAAAATGATCAACCACCTGAGGGCGATGAAGAAAAGGATGCGGTTACGTACTACATCAGTAACGATGTCCACTTCACCAATCCTCGTATGGCGTCGCTGGCAGTCATCAAGCGTGGAATCGTGGTCGAAGCGGATAAATCCATTCATTCTCAAATCCGCTTAATAAACTTCTCGGAAGGATCGCCATACGAGACACTCCATTCGTTCATTAGTAAGTCCCTGGCACCATTCTTCAAGAGCTATGTAAAAGAATCAGGGCGTGCAGACCGAGATGGTGACAAAATGGCACCTTCAGTTGAGAAGAAGTTAGCGGAACTTGAAATGGGGCTTTTGCATCTTCAGCAAAACATTGATATTCCTGAAATCACCCTTGTCGTTCATCCAATGGTCGCAGTGACCATTAAGAAATGCAATGACGAGCAACGAAAAGCAAAAGTGGGAGATTTCGGGGATAAGGTCGAGGATTCGACATTTTTAAACCAACTTCAGAATGGAGTGAATCGTTGGATCAAGGAGATTAAGAAAGTAACGAAACTAGATCGTGATCCGGCGTCGGGAACGACATTGCAAGAGGTCTCGTTTTGGCTGAATTTGGAGCGGGCTTTGTATAGAATTCAGGAAAAGAGAGAATCGCCCGAAGTTGCGTTGACTTTGGACATTCTTAAGCATGGAAAACGTTTCCATGCTACCGTGTCCTTTGATACCGACACCGGTCTAAAGCAAGCTCTGGCAATGGTCGCCGACTTCAATCCACTTATGAAGGACTTTCCTATTAATGAATTGCTCTCTGCGACAGAACTGGAAAAAATTAGACCTGCTGTCCAGTCTATTTTCGCTCATTTGCGGAAGATTCGCAGTACCAAGTACCCGATTCATCGGGCATTCAAACTTATTGAAGCAATTTCTCGCGATTTGAGCCAACAGCTGCTGAAAGTGTTGGGAACTAGACGTTTAATGCACATTCCCTTTGACGAGTTTGAGCGCGTGATGAACCAATGCTTTGAAGTGTTTGGGTGCTGGGATGATGAATATGACAAGCTGCAGGGTCTACTGCGAGATATTGTCAAGAAGAAGCGTGACGAGAACTTGAAGATGATCTGGCGCATTTCGCCTGCGCATAAACGCTTGCAACTGCGTATGGAGCATATGCGCAAGTTTAGAAGACAACATGAACAACTTCGTACTGTTATCTTGAGGGTGCTTAGGCCGAATAGGCAACAGCAACAAAGTGAGTTCCGTAACCAAAGTGATACAAAAGAATCGCATTTAAAATAAAAACTTATACCAATTTAAAGATGAAGTTGAACCAGAAATCAAACAACCACCTAGTTTGGATGCTGCAGATGCGAATGCCATCGAAGAAGTTAATTTGGCATATGAGAACGTCAAGGAGGTAGACTGCTTGGATATCAGCAAAGAAGGGACTGATGCATGGGAGGCTGCTGTGAAACGCTACGAAGAGCGAATTGGTAAGTGAATTTCTTGTTCGCATCTCACCGACTAAAAAACAAAGTAAAAGCATTAGCATAACTACTCTCTCTGAATATTATATTACGACAAAAGCCCATTGAGAATAGTCCGGAACATAACAAGGACAATTATTCACCATTTAACGAAATCCAAACAAATTACAGATCGTGTCGAGACCCGAATCACAGCCCACCTTCGTGACCAACTCGGAACAGCCAAGAATGCTAACGAAATGTTCCGAATCTTTTCTCGGTTCAACGCGTTGTTCGTTCGCCCACATATTCGCGGAGCCATTCGCGAGTATCAAACTCAGCTGATACAACGTGTCAAAGACGATATCGAAGCATTGCATGAGAAATTCAAAGTGCAATATCCGCAGAGTAAAAGTTGCCGGCTTTCCATGGCACGCGACTTGCCGCCAGTGGCGGGTTCGATAATATGGGCTCGCCAGATCGATAACCAATTGACAATGTATTTGAAGCGCGTCGAAGATGTTTTAGGTAAAGGCTGGGAGTCGCATATTGATGGGCAAAAGCTCAAGGCCGACGGTGATAGCTTCCGCAACAAGCTATCTATTTCAGAAGTGTTCCAAGATTGGGCCAACAAGGTACAAGAGAGGAACTTTGGAATCAGTGGCCGAATTTTCACCATCGAATCGGCAAGGTTGGTAGCTGAAGATTTGTCGAAGATCTTGTTGAAGATGAATTTTGATTTAGGTCCCGCACTGGACGTGGTAATGTGTTGAAATTACGTGTGAATTTCTTGCCGGAAGTTGTTACTTTGTGGAAAGAAGTCCGCAACATCAAGAATCTTGGCTTCCGGTTGGTTAATAATACTTAAACATCTCAATAATACTTTAACTTGCCTCCGTTTCTTATAGAGTACCTTTAGCTATCGTCAATAAAGCTCATCAGGCAAATCAGATCTACCCATTTGCGATTTCACTCATTGAAAGTGTTCGTACCTATGAACGAACCCTGGAAAAGGTAAAATAAATTTCAATATCACTGTTTTATATTTCAATTGCATTTGGCTTCTATATCATGTTAACTCAGTGGAACTTGGCATAAATTTCAAAAAAGGCGAATTACTCAAAACAGATAAAGTTTCACTGAGTTCACCGAAAATTAACTTTTATTCAAACCTATACACTCTTACACATTGAACAGCTATACATAGTAGTAGTAGAGTAATTGAAACAAGATAAATAACGTTTCTTTGGCAACCACATTTTCTTTATTGTTTTTCATGCAGCTAAATAATAGGAGTTTAGCACATAATTCTGTATTCAAGGTAGCTTAATTGTTATCGTAGACACCAGTGCATGCCATTCTTTGAATATTTTAGTGTAGAATCCGCAAAAGTAGACACTAACCTGTTGACGAATATGCCTTTTAGATTGAAGATCGCGCCAGTATAATTCCACTTGTAGCTGGTCTCCGAAAAGATGTCCTCGGCTTAGTTTCAGAAGGCATTGGCCTTGTTTGGGAAAGTTACAAATTGGATCCTTATGTGCAACGTCTATCGGATTGCGTGACATCATTCCAAGAAAAGGTATTCGTGGGATCTATGGAAAAGAATATGTTAAATTAATCGCAAACCATTAAAATTAGGTTGAAGATCTCTTAGTGGTCGAAGAGCAGCTGGATGTGGATGTTCGTTCTCTCGAGACTTGCCCCTACAGCGCAGCTACTTTCGTCGATATTCTATCGAAAATCCAACATGCTGTTGACGACTTGTCATTACGCCAATATTCTAATCTGCATATATGGGTGGCTCGTCTGGACGAAGAGGTAATGATAGTCAAAAGAAATGAATGGCAGCTCTGATTAGCTATATCCATGATTTTCTAATCGAAGGTTGAAAAAAAGCTGGCGGCTAGGTTGCAAGCTGGAATTCAAGCATGGACTGATGCTCTAACTGGCAATAAAAAGGAAGTTGATTTGTCAATGGATACCGACGCCCCGGCACAGCCAACTCATAAGCCAGGCGGGGAACCACATGTAAGTATTACAGATATTGCGCGAAAAGCAAAAGCATCCACCAACGGAATCTCTTTGTATATTTAGATCCAAAATGCTATCCATGAAATTCGTATTACAAATCAGCAAATGTATTTGTATCCATCAATCGAAGAAGCGCGATTCCAGATAATGCAGCAGTTGTTCGCCTGGCAGGCGATTGTTACTTCGCAAACGCGTTTGGAGAGTTCCAGGTACGATTTCTTGCTGGCGTTGTCGAATGTATACAATTTAACTTAATGTTTTGCAGGTATCAAGTTGGATTAGATAAACCAGTATCTCAAACTTACCGGAATTTACTGACTAAACTTCCCGGAGGTCCGCAGCCGCTGGAGCATGCATACGGAGCAATTGAAAACAAAATCTCCGAAGTTCGCAACTATGTGGACGAATGGCTGAGATATCAAAGCTTGTGGGATCTCCAAGCTGACACGTTGTATGGTCGCCTTGGTGAAGAAATAAACCTTTGGATCAAATGCTTGAATGATATCAAGTAATTCTGGTGAAATCGATGCTTAGAATTGGTATAATTGTGTTTTGTAGGAAATCGCGTACGACGTTTGACACTTCCGATACCCGTCGAGCTTACGGTCCGATCATTATCGACTACGCTAAGGTTCAAGCGAAAGTAACGTTGAAATACGATTCCTGGCATAAGGAGGCGCTTGGCAAGTTTGGGTCGCTTTTAGGCAACGAAATGTCCACTTTCCACACGAAAGTGTCTAAATCGCGAAGCGATCTGGAACTCCAAAGCATTGGTTAGATATAAATTGTTACAAATTTTAAGACATTTTATTCATAAATTTGATGAAACAGAGGCGGCCAGCACATCGGATGCCGTCAGCTTTATTACATATGTCCAGTCGCTTAAAAAGGAGATGCTCGTATGGAACAACCAGGTCGATATCTTCCGCGAGGCTCAAAGGATTTTGGAACGACAGCGGTTTCAGTTTCCCAACAGTTGGTTGCATGTCGACAACATCGAAGGTGAATGGTCAGCTTTCAACGAGATCATGAAACGCAAAGACTCTGCTATCCAAACCCAAGTGGCCAGTCTTCAGTCCAAAATAGTCGCCGAAGACAAAGCAGTCGAGACCAGAACAGCAGATTTCCTAAACGATTGGGAAAAGAATAAGCCAACTGGCGGCAAGACTCGCCCTGACGAGGCATTGCAACAACTTCAAATGTTTGAAAGTAAGTTCTCGCGTCTCAAGGAAGAGCGAGATAATGTTGCGAAGGCGAAAGAAGCGTTGGAGCTGCAAGAGTCAGCCATTCCCAACAACAATTCGGAACGAATGAATGTGGTTTTGGAAGAACTACAGGACTTACGAGGCGTCTGGAGTGAATTGTCGAAGATCTGGACGCAAATTGACGAAACCAGAGAAAAACCGTGGCTCTCGGTGCAGCCGAGGAAATTGCGTCAGTCTATGGAGGCCATGATGTCGCAGCTAAAGGAGCTGCCAGCACGTTTAAGAATGTACGAGAGCTATGAATACGTGAAGAAACTTCTTCAGAGCTATATAAAGGTTTGATCTATTAAGCGCCAAATGTTAACTGTTAAGTAAGAAAAATTACGATTGCAGGTCAATATGTTGATTGTTGAGCTGAAGTCTGATGCCCTGAAAGAGCGGCATTGGAAACAACTTACCAAACAACTAAAGGTCAACTGGGTGCTCTCCGAGTTAACACTTGGACAAGTATACGATGTGAACCTACTGAAGAACGAGAGCATTGTCAAAGACACCATACTTGTCGCCCAAGGAGAAATGGCACTTGAAGAGTTTCTGAAACAGGTGACAAGAAATATGTTTGCTATGCTTCGAACAAATTCACGATTATCTTGTAGGTGCGCGAATCATGGCAAAACTATGAACTGGATCTTATCAACTATCAAAACAAATGCAAAATCATACGTGGGTGGGATGATCTGTTCAACAAAGTGAAGGAACACATCAACTCAGTTGCTGCCATGAAACTTTCGCCGTACTACAAGGTATTCGAAGAGGAAGCTCTTACTTGGGAAGAAAAGCTGAATCGCATTAATGCATTGTTTGATGTTTGGATTGATGTGCAACGCCGCTGGGTTTATCTAGAAGGCATATTTTCAGGTAGCGCCGACATTAAAGCCTTGTTGCCGGTCGAAACATCCAGATTTCAGAGCATCAGCTCCGAATTTTTAGGGCTCATGAAGAAGGTAAATCAGTCATGAAAATTAATTAATTTAAACAACTACATCGTTGAACTCCGCAACAGGTGACGAAGTCTCCCAAAGTGATGGATGTTCTGAACATTCCTGCAGTTCAGCGATCTTTGGAAAGACTTGCTGATTTGCTTGGAAAAATCCAAAAGGCTCTAGGAGAGTACTTGGAGCGGGAGAGAACATCATTTCCAAGGTAAGAAGATTTGAGAAACTTTACTGACTACTCGTGTATTGGAAATATCTTCAGGTTCTATTTTGTTGGTGATGAAGACCTGCTTGAAATTATTGGAAACAGCAAAAACGTCGCCCGACTTCAGAAACATTTCAAAAAAATGTTTGCCGGTATCGCAGCTATTCTTTTGAATGAAGATAATACTGTGATCCTCGGCATTGCGTCGCGCGAAGGGGAAGAAGTGAAGTTTATTCGTCCAGTATCGACCGTGGAACACCCCAAGATCAATGAATGGCTTACTCTGGTCGAAAAAGAAATGCGTTTCACACTAGCGTCGTATTTGGCACAGGCTGTCCAAGATATAAAACAGTTCCGTGAAGGAGCCATTGACCCTCAAAAATATATGGAATGGTGCGATAAATATCAAGCACAGATTGTGGTTCTAGCAGCTCAAATTCTCTGGTCAGAAGATGTAGAAGCTGCCTTGCAGCAGTCGTCGGAGAATCCAAGTTCTAAGCCATTGAACCGAGTGTTGACGACGGTCGAAGCGACATTAAATGTACTTGCAGACTCCGTCCTTCAGGAGCAACCGCCGTTACGGCGCAAGAAGCTAGAACACTTGGTAAGTAATGCATACAGCTTGATGGCGAAACAGAACTAATATTCTCGTTTACTCATCCGTAGATCAACGAGTTTGTTCATAAGAGAACTGTCACAAGACGTTTGATTGCCAACGGAGTAACCAACCCGAAGTCATTCCAATGGCTTTGCGAGATGCGTTTCTATTTCGATCCGCGGCAAACTGAAGTGTTGCAGCAACTTACCATCCACATGGCGAATGCGCGCTTCTACTATGGCTTTGAGTACTTGGGCGTTCAAGATCGCTTGGTACAAACTCCTCTCACCGATCGTTGTTACTTGACCATGACGCAGGCTTTAGAGTCGAGACTCGGAGGCTCTCCGTTCGGCCCTGCTGGTACCGGTAAAACAGAATCTGTGAAGGCTTTGGGAAACCAACTGGGGCGCTTCGTCCTCGTTTTCAATTGCGACGAGACATTCGACTTTCAAGCTATGGGGCGAATCTTCGTAGGTTTGTGCCAAGTCGGCGCCTGGGGATGTTTCGACGAGTTCAATCGTTTGGAAGAGCGTATGCTATCTGCTTGCTCCCAGCAAATCCAAACCATTCAAGAGGCTCTCAAGTCCCAGCAAGACAGCAACAAGGAAAGCATTTCTGTGGAACTGGTTGGAAAGCAGGTGCGCGTTTCGCCTGACATGGCTATTTTCATCACGATGAATCCTGGATATGCCGGGCGCTCGAATCTCCCGGACAATTTGAAAAAGCTATTCAGATCTTTGGCCATGACCACACCAGATCGTCAACTTATTGCCGAGGTTATGCTGTTCAGTCAAGGCTTCCGCTCAGCAGAAAAATTGGCCTGCAAAATTGTTCCATTCTTCAAACTTTGCGACGAACAATTATCTAATCAGTCCCACTATGATTTCGGGTTGAGAGCTCTCAAGTCTGTATTGGTCTCGGCTGGCAATGTAAAGCGCGATCGAATTATGAGGATCAAAGAAAACATGAAACAACGCGGTGAAACTAACATCGACGAAGCTTCAATCGCCGAAAATCTTCCAGAACAAGAAATTTTAATTCAGTCCGTTTGTGAAACAATGGTACCGAAACTGGTAGCCGAAGATATTCCTCTGTTGTTTTCCTTGCTAAGCGATGTGTTCCCAAATATTGGGTACACTCGCGCAGAGATGGAAGGTAAAAGAAAATACTGTTTTGTTAGAATTTTTATGTAGCTGTTCTTTTCGTAACCAGGTCTCAAGGACGAAATCCGTAAGGTGTGTGGCGAAGAGTACTTGGTTTGTGGAGAAGGTGATGAACAAGGATCCGCTTGGATGGAAAAGGTAAAGCAATGGTTACTTCTATAAGTTTGACATTCAACTAACCCAATCTTTAACGCGGCTAAAAGGGATATGGCGAAACATGGGTAGAAAAAGTAAGAACGCTCTATTCCAAAAGACAATGAAATTGCATGGTTGATTTTTCTCTGGCCTTTAGAATTACTTTATGTACATGCATGCATATGTAGGAAGTAAAATTACATTTATAGAGATGCGTTTTGTCCAGAAATGTGTCAATCTACTTATTGTGTATGAAACAATTATATTCTCATTGAACATGTAGGTGCTAAGTTGATTCTAGTGGTTTATTCAAAATAACAAAACATTTCCGAACAGTAGTCGCTTGATTGGTTTTCCATTCAATTTTTTGTTCTCCATTCTGTGCTCACCTTTATTTGTTTATATTCCTCGAACTGTGAAAATAGGTTTTGCAACTATATCAAATCAGCAATTTGAATCATGGCTTGATGATGGTCGGCCCATCGGGATCTGGTAAAACAACTGCTTGGAAAGTATTGCTCAAAGCTTTGGAGAGATTCGAAGGCACCGAAGGCGTTGCTCATGTAATTGATCCGAAGGCCATATCGAAAGAGGCTTTGTACGGTGTCCTCGACCCAAATACTAGAGAATGGACAGATGGACTGTTCACCCATATATTGAGGTTCCCGAGAATACAAAGTAATGCGTCATTGTTTTACGACTAGTTTTTCACTTTAGAAAAATAATCGACAACGTACGTGGGGAAATCAATAAACGTCAATGGATCATTTTCGATGGAGATGTCGATCCCGAGTGGGTAGAAAATTTGAACTCAGTTCTTGATGACAATAAGCTGCTTACATTGCCCAACGGCGAGCGCTTATCACTGCCGCCAAATGTTCGCGTTATGTTTGAGGTACTAGAACTGTCATGTACTTCAATACAGTTTTATTACACTGCAATGTTTCCGGTAGGTACAAGATTTGAAATTCGCTACGTTGGCGACTGTGTCACGTTGTGGAATGGTATGGTTCTCCGAGGACGTTCTTTCTACAGAGATGATCTTTGAAAATTATTTGTCACGATTGCGCAATATTCCACTCGAGGAATCTGACGAAGACAATTTTGGCGGAAACAAAGCGCAGGAGAAAGAAGATGAAGTCTCACCGTCCTTACAGGTAACTTGTATAATCCCTATGCTGCTTTACTATTCACTATTTTAAATTCTCAATCGAAGACCCAAAGAGAAATTGGATCACTTCTGCAACCCTTCTTCTCGGCCGACGGAGTAGTTGTCAGATGTCTAGAGTACGCAATGGATCAAGAACACATAATGGACTTTACGCGTTTGCGAGCTTTGAGCTCTTTGTTCTCGATGCTAAATCAGGCTGTTAGGTTAGTCTGTTAGCACGATGTAAGGCCAAAAAATTGATATATTTGCTTGTAGAAATGTTTTAAACTTCAACCAACAACATCCCGATTTCCCAGTGGCTCCGGAACAGCTTGAGCAATATTTACCTAAAGCTTTAATATACTCAGTCGTCTGGTCATTTGCCGGCGACGCTAAACTGAAAGTACGCATGGATTTAGGTGACTTTGTACGTAGTGTCACTACCATTACGTTGCCAGGCAATGCAGGCTCTCAAATCATCGATTATGAAGTGAGCTTAACTGGGGAGTGGGTGCCCTGGTCAAACAAAGTTCCAGTGATTGAAGTTGAAACTCATAAAGTGGCAGCTCCGGACATAGTCGTGCCCACGCTGGATACAGTTCGCCATGAAAGTCTGCTATACACTTGGCTGGCAGAGCATAAACCACTCGGTAATTTGTGAACTAATACAAGTAAAAACTTATAACCATTTTGACCACCTTAGTATTGTGTGGACCTCCCGGCTCGGGCAAAACGATGACTTTGTTCTCGGCTTTGCGTGCGCTTCCCGACATGGAAGTCGTCGGCTTGAACTTTTCTTCGGCTACCACCCCGGAGCTGCTGCTGAAGACATTCGATCACTACTGCGAGTACCGCAAAACTCCCAACGGAGTTGTCTTAGCTCCAATTCAGGTAAGAGCAGTCGTTTCGGAAGGACGTTCAAATATGATGAAAGTTGTGCTTTAACAGATCGGGAAATGGCTGGTATTGTTCTGCGATGAAATTAACTTACCGGATATGGATGCGTATGGCACACAACGCGTTATTTCGTTCCTTCGCCAATTAGTGGAACATAAGGGATTCTATAGAGCAAGCGATCAGGCATGGGTTTCACTGGAGCGCATACAATTTGTAGGCGCTTGTAATCCGCCCACTGACCCCGGAAGAAAGCCATTGAGCCATCGTTTCTTACGACATGTGCCAATCATTTACGTCGATTACCCTGGCGAGACATCATTGAAGCAGATTTACGGTACGTTCAGCAGGGCCATGATGAGAATGATGCCAGCTCTCCGTGGATATGCTGAGCCGTTGACCAATGCCATGGTCGAATTCTATTTGGCTTCACAGGATCGCTTCACTCAAGACATGCAACCTCATTATGTCTACTCGCCTCGTGAGATGACTAGATGGGTGCGAGGTATTTGCGAAGCTATCAGGTGAGAGGTTTTAAAACCGCACATTTATACTTATTGTCACATTTCGTATTCAGACCGTTGGATAGTCTCCCAGTTGAAGGACTTGTCAGGCTGTGGGCACATGAAGCCCTCCGTCTGTTCCAAGACCGCCTCGTTGACGATACAGAACGTCGTTGGACAAACGAAAACATAGACATTGTAGCTATGAAACACTTCCCGAGCGTAGATCAAGAAAAAGCTTTGACACGCCCTATTTTGTACAGTAATTGGTTGTCAAAGGACTATGTGCCAGTTAACCGCGAAGAATTACGAGACTATGTAAAGGCACGACTAAAAGTATTTTACGAGGAAGAATTGGATGTGCCACTGGTTTTGTTTGATGAAGTTTTGGAGCATGTGCTTCGCATTGATCGTATTTTCCGACAACCTCAAGGACACTTATTATTGATCGGCGTTTCTGGTGCGGGAAAGACAACATTATCGCGCTTTGTCGCATGGATGAATGGCTTATCGATTTTCCAAATCAAGGTATTTTATTTCGGAGCTTGAATGCTGGTAATATTTAAACATAATTATTGACACGATTATAGGTGCATAATAAATACACTAGCGATGACTTCGACGAGGATTTACGTTGTGTTTTAAGACGTTCAGGTTGTAAAGATGAAAAGATTGCATTTATCCTGGACGAATCGAATGTGCTGGACTCTGGCTTCTTGGAGAGAATGAATACATTACTTGCTAATGGAGAGGTAGGTGGCTATACCCCTGTAAAAAGTAATTGGGAAGATTTTGAGGGAAAAGCAACTAAAATGTGTGAATCTCTCATCTATAAGATTTATTTTGAGACAGTTTGTATAAGCCAACCCAATACTTTTCTTTCCTCTAATGCAATTTCAAATTTATTTAGAAAACCAAATTGCTATTCAAACTTTATTTTATGATATTAGATTGTTTTATTTGTTATTATCAAAATTACTGAATGTAATTGTGCTTCGAACAGGTACCCGGACTTTTTGAAGGCGACGAATATACGACTCTTATGACTCAATGCAAGGAAGGCGCACAGCGAGAGGGACTAATGTTGGACTCCAACGATGAACTTTACAAATGGTTTACACAACAAGTCATGCGCAATCTGCACGTCGTATTCACAATGAACCCATCGACGGATGGCCTAAAGGATCGTGCTGCTACTTCGCCAGCCTTGTTTAATCGTTGCGTTCTCAACTGGTTTGGAGATTGGTCGGACTCGGCATTATTCCAAGTCGGCAAAGAGTTCACCCAACGCGTTGATCTAGACAAACCGAACTGGTCAGCGCCAGATTTCTTCCCAGCTTCATGTCCTAACATTACAGCTCAACCTTCACATCGAGATGCTGTGATCAATGGATGTGTCTATGTACACCAAACTTTGCACAATGCTAACGCGAAACTGGCGAAGAGGGGTGGACGTACTATGGCCATCACGCCACGGCATTACTTAGACTTCATTCATCATTTTGTAAAATTGTATTCTGAGAAACGAAGTGATCTTGAAGAACAGCAACTTCATCTGAATGTCGGATTGAATAAGATCGCCGAGACTGTGGAACAAGTAGCCGACAACAGCTAATATTGAAAAGAAAGTGTAGCTGTTGAATTTGATTTTAGGTTGAAGAGATGCAAAAATCATTAGCCGTCAAATCGCAGGAGCTCCAAGCCAAGAACGAAGCTGCAAATGCAAAATTGAAGCAAATGTTCAAGGATCAACAGGAAGCGGAAAAGAAAAAGGTGCAATCACAAGAGATTCAGCTGCAACTGGCGCAGCAAACCATTAAAATTGAAGAAAAGCGAAAATGCGTCATGGCTGATCTAGCTCAGGTCGAACCAGCGGTTATTGAAGCACAGCAAGGTAATTTTTTTGGATTGCGTTTGACATGCTGCAAATCAAAGTTGATTAGCTCATTTGGAATGCGCGATGTTAATGCAGTGCCGCCTCAACAATTAAGGGGCTATTTTCGGTAAAAAAAAATTCAAAACTACTTAAAAATTAAACATTTAAAAACACTATTTTCGGCTTCTCGAGGATAAACGAAAACAGCCTCTAAATATAAACCCAAAAAATACTATAAGAAATTATCCTTATAAGATAACTCAACAACAAAAAACTTATTATAGCTGTAAGTGCCATAAAGAAGAAGCATTTAGCCGAAGTCAGGTCAATGGCGAACCCGCCGCCAATTGTGAAGCTTGCTTTAGAGTCAGTTTGTGACCTTCTCAATGAGAGCGCCAGCGATTGGAAAGCTATTCGCGGCATTTTAGTAAAGGAGAGCTTTATACCATCGATTGTAAACTTTGACACGTCTGAAATCACGTAGGAACACTTTCATTTCGTTTTTCATTATTAATCCTTAAACACACGCATCTAAACGTTAATTTATGTATGAGACAATGTATCTAACATCACAAACGAAAACTAATTCTGTAACGCACACTGTACAATGTAGGCTAGGTAATGGTTACACATAAATCGCAAACAGTAAACTTGCTCACGTCGTCACAATCTTTGACGGCGAGATTTAAAACGATTCATTCGTTGGCGTCAAGGACATGTACAGACAAATGCACTAGCATCGCGCGAAGAAAACTGACTAAAATTGCTTTTAGGTTGCTAAACCTGGTTCATATTTCGCCTCTGACCTAATCAACTGTCTTTTCCTAGATACTCGACTAAATTTTAACATTTTATATAACCACATGTCTTCTCTAGCTGTAAAATCGATTAAAAAACAACAGCTCGTTGAAGTGCGAACTATGGCTAATCCACCAGCTGTCGTTAAACTGGCGTTAGAGTCAATTTGCTTGCTGCTTGGGGAAAACGCAACTGACTGGAAGTCAATCCGCGCTGTCATAATGCGAGAAAACTTTATAAATCTAATTGTTTCTAACTTCAGTACCGAAGATATAACGTAAGCATGTTCTAGTTACTAACTCATTGTGAGCCTGATTGATTGACTTAGTCGTAATAGAAAGATCAAATGTTGCTTTTGTTTCGTATTTCGTGCTGGCAATCTGTATATTATATGCCTGAGGAGCTGAACGTTACCATAATTTGTTTGCTTTCTATTCGGGAAGCAAAACTTCTCAATATGTTCGTTACTTAACTGGTCAAATGTTGGGAAAACATGTGTTAAACCTTAGGTTTCAATAAATATTAAACATATGAAAGTCTTGTGTAGCAAGTAGTTTGCTCTAAAATTGGAAAGTTTGCTAACAGTGATTATAACTTTCAATAATTATGGAAACGAAATAGCCCTTTCGCCAAACAGAAGCAACTTGCATCTTCAGCTTTATTCATGCGTTTGTGTTTCGCTTGCACTTGATTCTTTGCTTAATATTTATATAAAACTGTTCTGGTATCCTATTGCTGCAGTGACGAAGTTCGCGAAAAGATGAAGAATCGATATTTGAGCAATCCCGACTACAACTTCGAAAAGGTTAATCGTGCTAGTTTGGCTTGTGGCCCCATGGTCAAATGGGCTATAGCTCAGGTAAAAGCCGTTAGCATTAATTCCGAGGCGCGACATCATTGGCTTATTCCTGATTTTCCAGATCGAATATGCAGATATGTTAAAACGCGTCGAGCCGCTTCGTGATGAACTGAAATCGCTGGAGGACCAAGCTGCTCGAAATATGAATCACGCCCAAAATACTAAGGATCTTATCACCCAACTAGAGCAAAGTATTGCGGCTTATAAAGAAGAATATGCACAGTTGATCTCTCAAGCGCAAGCAATTAAAACTGATTTGGAAAATGTCCAAGCCAAGGTTGATCGCTCAATCGCACTTCTGAAGAGTTTGAATATTGAAAGGGAACGATGGGAGGCAACCAGTGAGACATTCCGGTCGCAGATGTCGACGATAATTGGTGACGTAATGCTATCGGCTGCATTTATCGCATATGGCGGTTATTTCGATCAACATTATCGCAACAACTTATTCACGACATGGTGTCAACACTTGCAGTCGGCAAACATTCAATATCGTGGAGATATCGCTCGAACGGAGTACCTTTCCAATCCTGATGAGAGGCTTCGTTGGCAAGCAAATGCTCTGCCCAGCGATGATCTTTGTACTGAGAATGCTATAATGCTGAAACGCTTCAACCGATATCCACTTATCATCGATCCATCTGGACAAGCAACAGAGTTTATACTGAACGAGTTCGCTAGCAAGAAAATCACCAAAACCAGTTTCCTCGATGACTCATTCCGCAAGAATCTAGAGTCGGCGCTGCGTTTCGGTAACCCGTTATTGGTGCAGGATGTCGAAAACTATGATCCCATTTTGAACCCTGTATTGAATCGAGAGCTAAGACGCACAGGAGGACGCGTCTTGATCACACTTGGCGACCAGGATATCGACTTGTCACCTTCATTTGTAATATTCCTGTCTACACGTGATCCTACTGTCGAATTCCCGCCAGATATTTGTTCGAGGGTAACATTTGTAAACTTCACCGTAACACGCAGCTCCTTACAATCACAGTGTTTGAACCAAGTCCTAAAAGCGGAACGGCCAGACATAGATGAGAAACGATCCGATCTGCTTAAACTGCAAGGAGAATTCCGACTCCGTTTGCGCCAGCTAGAGAAGAGCTTGTTACAGGCTTTGAACGATGCCAAGGGGAAGATATTGGACGATGATTCCGTTATCACCACGCTAGAAACTCTTAAGAAAGAAGCATATGATATCAACCAGAAGGTTGACGAAACGGACAAGGTGATCGCGGAAATTGAAACGGTTTCGCAGCAATATCTACCACTCTCCGTAGCATGTAGTAATCTGTACTTTACTATGGACAGCTTAAACCAAGTTCATTTCCTCTATCAATATTCACTTAAAATGTTCCTGGACATATTCAGTACTGTGCTATACAGCAACGCTCACCTGGAGGGGAAGACCGATTATTCCTTGCGCCTAAATGTTATCACAAAGGACTTATACTCGGTTTGTTATGATCGTGTTGCTCGTGGAATGATCCACTCAGACCGACTGACTTTCGCTCTGCTGATGTGTAAGATTCACTTAAAAGGAACTTCAGAGCAGAACTTGGACCCAGAATTCAACTTCTTCTTACGCAGCAGAGATGGATTGATGGCCAATCAACAGCATATCGATGGACTGACACCTGAGCAGATTGAAGCTGTAAATCGTTTAGCTTCGCGACTCCACATTTTCAAGAAACTGATCGAAAAAGTTCAGTCGATGCCAGAAATTGGGGCCTGGCTGCAACAAGGCTCGCCAGAGCAAAATGTTCCCCAATTGTGGGATGAATCCAGGGCTCTGAGCCCAATCGCACAATCAATGCATCGTTTGCTGATAATTCAAGCGTTCCGGCCAGACCGAGTAATAGCTGCTGCTCAGTTAGTTGTTGCTACAATACTCGGTGACGACTTTATGCCAACGGCAGAAACTGAACTAGATTTCGCTCAATGTGTGGAAAAACAGCTTACCTGCAACACTCCAGCGCTTCTCTGTTCGGTTCCTGGGTTCGATGCGTCCAGTCGAGTGGACGATTTAGCAGCCGAGCTGAACAAGCAAGTATCCAGCATTGCTATCGGATCGGCTGAAGGTTTCAGCCAGGCTGACCGGGCGATCAACATGGCCTGCAAGTCTGGACGATGGGTGCTTTTAAAGAATGTTCATCTGGCACCGCAGTGGCTTGTTCAATTGGAAAAGAAACTGCACTCATTAACATCACACAGTGGATTCCGCTTATTCTTGACTATGGAGATCAGTCCCAGAGTGCCGGTGAATCTTCTCCGTGCAGGCCGCATCTTTGTGTTCGAGCCACCACCAGGTATTCGCGCTAATTTGCTGAGAACTTTCTCCACTGTTCCCGCAGGTCGTATGATGAAAGTTCCCAGCGAACGTGCAAGATTGTACTTCCTTCTGGCTTGGTTCCACGCAATCGTACAAGAGCGCTTGCGCTACGTTCCCTTGGGTTGGGCCAAAAAGTACGAATTCAATGAATCAGATCTCCGGGTGGCTTGTGACACGTTGGACACATGGATCGATGCCACGGCTATGGGTCGTACAAACTTGCCACCAGAGAAAGTTCCATGGGACGCTTTGGTTACTTTACTGTCGCAGAGCATCTACGGTGGCAAAATTGATAATGACTTTGATCAGCGACTGCTAGCATCTTTCCTGTCGAAATTGTTCACGTCAAGGAGCTTCGAAGCGGATTTCGCTTTGGTGGCTAATGTCGATGGTGTTGCAGGCGGACCAAACGGCCAGCGTCACATCACAATGCCTGATGGCACCAGGCGTGACCACTTCCTGAAATGGATCGAAAACTTAGCTGATAGGCAAACACCTTCGTGGCTTGGCTTACCAAACAACGCGGAAAAGGTGTTGCTAACAACTCGTGGAACCGATCTTGTTAGCAAACTGCTGAAAATGCAGCAACTCGAAGATGACGATGAACTTGCCTACAGTGTAGAAGAAAGGTCTGAAGTCTCGCCTACGCATCAAGAAGATGGACGACCATCGTGGATGAAAGTTTTGCATAACAGCGCAACAGCATGGTTGGATCTGCTCCCGAAAGTTTTGCAGACTTTGAAGCGTACTGTTGAAAATATCAAGGATCCGTTGTATAGGTAATATAATATATAGTATAATTCAAATATATAAAATATATAAATTTAATTTCAGATATTTTGAGCGGGAAGTAGCATCTGGCGCTAAATTGCTGCAAACAGTAATTTCAGATTTGCAAGACGTAGTTCTAATTTGTCAGGGCGAGAAGAAGCAAACGAATCATCATCGTTCCATGCTCTCCGAACTAGTTAGAGGAATAATTCCTATAGGATGGAGGCGTTACACGGTTCCAGTGGGATGTACAGTAATTCAGTGGATTACAGACTTCAGCAATCGCATTCAACAGCTACAGAAAGTTTCTAAGCTTGTATCGCAGGCTGGCGCCAAAGAATTACAGGTAATTGACGATTGTCTTTCATCTTTTGGCAATAGTGCGGTAAGCATAATGAATGTTACAAATAAACAGGGCTTTCCGGTTTGGCTTGGCGGCTTACTGAATCCCGAAGCGTACATTACAGCCACACGTCAATGTGTGGCGCAGGCCAACAGTTGGTCTTTGGAAGAACTGGCTCTTGAAGTGACAATCACTGAAACTGGTTCCGATAATGGGCAAAAGGATAGTAGCTTTGGCGTTGTTGGATTGAAATTGCAAGGAGCCCAGTGCAAAAATAATCAGTTGCTTTTGACGTCAACTATAATGACTGATTTGCCGCTGACAATTCTGAAATGGGTTAAGTAAGTTCGTCTGTTGAAAAAGTTAGAACACATTGCTTAACATGTCCATTTCTCTTTAAGGATAAGTCCTGACCAGCGCTCTACCAAGCTTACTTTGCCGGTGTATTTGAACTCAACCAGATCAGAGCTACTATTCACGGTGGATCTTGCCGTTGCACCCGGTCAAGATCCACATAGTTTCTATGAGCGTGGAGTGGCAGTCCTGACTTCTACTGCTTTGAATTAATGTTGGGCAGGAAAAGCATATTACCTTATATAACAATCAATTAATATTATCTATTTCAAAGTATATCCATTAAGTTTGAACGGTGATTAACGTTCAGACCATATTCATTATTTAAAAAATATTGAATCAAAATAAATATTAATCGTATAAAAATAATTTCAAAATTAATGAAAATATATTTTGTATCTGTTTGCGTTGCCATATTGATCTGTCAATCATGGTTATATCCAGCATGGTCTAACCAGAAAATGCTCGTAATGCCAGCTTTCCACGGCGCGTGGGTAAGGAACGGCACTACGAGCCGGAATAGGTCTTATCATGTATGCTATGTTGAAAATAATTTCATATAATTATGTTTATCTTTGGTTGAATTTCATTCCATTCGGTATTGGTATCTAAAATCCACGAATGATGTAATATCCCTTATACCAATTCTAATCGTCTGGGAAGTACTGTGTACTGATTACTGATTATGGAAAATTAATGAAAATTGACGGTGAAAGTAATTTGGAGGAGACGGAGGTGGTTTTAATCGGTAGAAAGGTATGTAGAAACTCGGCATGTAAATAGGCAGAAGCTGATCGGTATCTTTTTGAATATTTCCCCCTCTCAACGTTGAAAAAATATATTTATTCCGAATGTTTTTAGGAGCTTCCTATGCATATTGCTCAATTGGAAAAATATAGATATAACTATTGCACAGGGCTCCAATGTTCGCATATTTTGGTCAACTGTGTTCCACTAGAATATTTATGAATAGTGACTGTTTTTGTGATTATTCTAAATCATTAAAAATCTCTTGTCTAATGGTTAATTCATCCGTGGCTTTTTGTGCACAAATTATAAAGTTCCCAATTCAAAAGGCCGTAGCTAAGTTTCGTTCGCCTTGGCAGCCTTGAGAAACATCTTCCTACAATTCCTACCACATTGTATGAACGAAGACTGTCGTATACCATCTTCTCGCAATGTATATAGACAAAACATAGTAGTTGTATTTGATGGTTATACTGATTATTATTAGGTTGATACAAAAATAGTCTCGGTTTTAAGCCTTTAACTTGATAAAATAAATTTTATTAATCAAAATAAAAACCCTTAGAATTAATACACTTTTGCCAACGAGAAGCAAGTTTATTTATGCCGGTAGCGTAGAGTTCCGTATTTCTGCAGACGAAGGCGTTTTTGGTATCGTCTTGGTTTTTGAAGCATTTCTCGCTAAGGAAGTTGTCGAAGCGCTTGAAAAAGTGGTAGTGGGCGAGAGGTCCGGCGAGTATGGTGGAGAGAGTTTCAAAGCTCAACTCATACAGCTTCTGTCGTGTCATCATTGCGGTCGATCAATGTCATGCAGCAGAATTGGTCCCTTCATGTTCACCAATCTAGGGCACATACGTCGAAGTTTCTGGTGCATTTCGTCGATTTGTTGGCAGTGCTTCTCCGATGTAATCGTTTCACCCGGAATCAGGAGGCTGTGATGGATGAGACCGGATGCAGACCACCAAACAGTCACCATAACCTTCTTTTGGAGCAGTTTCGGCTTGGGGAAGAAGTGCTGTGGAGCTTCGTCGAGGTTCAACCACTGCACAGAACGTCGTCGGTTATCATAGAGGATCCACTCTTTGTCGCACGTTACAATCCGATGGAGAAACGGGTCGTTCTTGTTCCGCAGAAGAAGGGCAGAAAACACATCAAAACGACGATTTTTTTGATTATCGTTCAATTCATGCGGCACCCATTTATCGAGCTTTTATGACTTCCCTATTTGCTTCAAATGGCGAACGACTGTTGATTGGTCGACGTTTAGCTCTTCGGCAACTTTTCGTGTGGTTTTGCGAGGATCGGCTTCGATTAAGACTCTCAATTGATCATTATCAACCTCAGACAGGCGGCCGCGACCCTCTTCATCTTCAAGGCTCTCGTCACCACTGCGGAATTTTTGGAACCACCATTGTGCCATACGCTCATTAGTGGTTCCTGGGCCAAACGCATCGGTGATATCGCGAGCTGTCTCGGCAGCTTTTCGGCCTAATTTGAATTTGAACAAAAAATCGTGCGAATTTGCTTCTTATCCATGTTATATTTGAATTCCTGAAAAAATTGACTGCGTTATTTTAAAACAAAATCAATAAAACAAATAGATAGAGCGAAAAACGCGCTTTTAAACAACATATAGCATGATCATATTAAAAAAAAAATTATTCAAAAATCATACATAAAAATAAACAATAGAAAAATCGAGATTATTTTTGCATCAACCTAATAGAAGCATATCAAAGCTGTAGAGCAACGCCGTCGGACTGCTAAAACATTTTCATCTCACGATGACCACATATGGGTAGGTATCGAACTGGACCCTGAAAGCTGGGGATGGGTATTGAAAAATAAGGGTTTGGAGCCAATTCAGCTCTACTTCCACGTACTCCAGACAAACTTCTCAATACAGTTTTGTTGTAATTGCAAGAAAGGTTTCTGACTGAAAAAGTAGGGCTATATTGTTCATCAATATGTAGTATTAGCCACGGCCAGTTTTGCTTCAATGTTCGAATCGAATCGCCAACTGGAGGTGATGATGCTTATGATATCGATGTAGATATAGGTATGTACCTGATTCATCTTTTTTTGGAGCAAAACACATTCGTGGTAAATGTGTTCAAGAGCGTAACTGTTGAAGAAGAATCAAAGTTGTTGCATTGAAATAAAAAAACAAGCCGCGAGGTGACACCCTTGAGGGCCACACGGTCAACTTCCCAGTAATATATACATAAATATTCATAATATTAAATACAATAACAAAAATGAAAAGAATGTTACTTAAAAGAATAGTAATAGTAAGAACTCGTTACAGTAATTGGAATAAACTCGTAGCGAACGCCAATTGATTACGTAAAGGGAGCTAGCGAGTATTTTGGCGAAATTGGAATTTCAGGATTTGTGAAAGCGGTTTTTGTTTCTACAGCGACTGAAGAGAATTTGTCGCAAGATGACCATTTCGAATAGTTGCGTCCAAAATTTCCATAGGCGTTGGAGAGACATTGAATCTGTATTATTTCACCATTTTACATTATCAAACTGATAATTATTTCTTATTTTGCAGTTGATTTTGAAAATCATTGAATATGTAGTAAGTATTCGCTGTTTAATTGTATGTAAAATATATAAAATATATTATTTAAGGACAGGGAGGATAAAACTTAAAAAAACGGCTGAAAGTATTTAAGTTTTATAAAAATTGATTGCTTGTGCGTGGAGCAATAATTTTTTTCGGAAAAAAGCAATTTTTTTCGCTATGTTTTATTAAATAAAAAACGGTTCCAACAATTTCTCTCGAAAGTTTGATAGAACTATACAAATGTTGATATGGTTCGATTGACACCTTAACAATACAAATTCAATGATTGGTTCGCGAGATATAGTGCATGACAGAAATGGCCTTGGAGGGGTCAAACCAAAAAAAAACACCCGACTGAAAAATAATCAGCTCGTGAAATTGCGTATACCCTTCGCTTGACGTCTTAAAGAAGTCGATAAGATTTTGTTTACGTGAATTATGTTCGTAGAAAAAACGTACGTACATACACACATATATAGAGACTGCTTTCGAGAAACACTTTAAATATACTCTAAACACCTCAAAACGTAGGAATATGTTGAAAATTTCAATTTCGATTTTCGGGGCCGCTACAAGAACTTTCCATATACTGGGAAGTTAAAAACTCGCCAAGTAGAGTCAAAGTTGGTGTGGAAAAGAATGCAGATTAATCAGAATATGACTTTTCTAACATTTGAAACAGCGATATCTCAAGAATGAGGATATGAGGAGTATGGAGACTATGTTTTGTAAAGAATCGCATAGTCTAGATACTTTATATGTATCAAATAAAATTGATATCGGAAGTAGGATTGGTGGGGCTTATGAAATTTCATTTATAATTATGTATTTACGGCCTACATCTGGTTGCACTTTATGACACTTTTCACGGCGTGTGAAATCGCCGTAGAAAGCCAGCATTACAGCCCATTTACAATGCCCCGAAAATTCGTATTTAAGATTCACGCCTTTCGAAATGCCTCGAACTGTTTGAAGCCCATTAAGATTGTCCCGAAAATATGCATTTATAGTCTACGCATTTCGAAATGCCTTGGATCATTTACATTGCATTGAGATGGTTTTGAATACACATGTTCATTATGTATAAAAACTATTTTGAATGAAGAAAATCTCAGGAATGTTAATATTCCCCTTGAAAATCAAAGGAAAAGTTCCTAATAATATGATTGAATTTGATTTATTTTCCTTGCAGTGGACAAAATCTTATTAGGTGCGCTGCTTTTCCTTAGCATTTAGTGTCAAAGGAAGTGTTAAATTTGAAAATAATAACTAGTGAAATCTAATACATATGTCAACATCGGTTTTGATCCCTGAATTTGTTTGAATTTCGTTTCGTAAGTAGTTTGGGAATGTATGGAAAAATACGCGTTTTAACGATGTAGTTTCCTGACAGTGTAAATAAGTTGTTACTATGCAAGATTGTCCCATTAATTGACCGTATATTGCTACTTTGGATAAAAAGACAAGAAAGATACTTGTAAGTTCTGCAATTAAGAGCTACTTAGTGCCTTCAAGTAAATAAACCCCGGAGCCGCATTTGGCCTCTTACAACAAATGGACTGGATGTAACCTTGGTTGGTTGGTTGTGGTGGCAGCCCCTTTTATCCAAAGGTGGCTCACTTAGGCCACGAGAGGCCCATTGTGATACCTTAGAATATAAGGGCGGCACTAGAACCTGCGGAATGACAAGAACCATCCAGATTCTCGAATAAAGCCGGCTATGCAGCCAATGTCTAAATCAGCTACTTCCGTGAGGTTGTTCAGGAAGGGCGTGCTCAAGGTTTACATGCGCTTCCTGGACAGCGCCGGACATTTGCACAGAAAGTGTTTAATGGTTTCTTCCTCTTCCTCTGATCTGCAACTTCGGCAGAAATCATTGAAAGGGACACCCAGTCTTTCTGCGTGTCTGCCGATCAAACAGTGTCCCGTCAGTACGGAAACGACGGAACTCAGGGTTTCGCGGCTTATGTTGAGGAGCCGCTTGGTGCGTTTGGAGCACAGTGCGTGCCAAGTTTGCCTGGTTGTGCTACAGGTTTCTTCGAGCAGCCAGGCCCTATTCGCAGCCTCCACGTAGTGCTGCTTAAATCCTAGCTTTATGGAAGCTAGAGGTTGGCCGACCTCGGGGGTAAGTGTATATTCCTGAAGCTCGGTGCCAGCTCGCTAGGGCATCTGCTTTGCAGTTTCCAGGTATATCACTATGCCCCGGTACCCAGCAAAGAATCACTTCACAGTGAAGCGACATAACGTTCAGTTGTGAGCGGCATTCCATAGCAATTTTAGATGAGGTATGCACGCTGGATTATGATTGGATAGCAGATTGACTGTCAGAAAAGATGTTTAAATTTCTTATGAATTTTTTTTTGACTTCTCAGCCAGTCAACTGCCTTATAAATCGCAATGACCTCTGCCTGAAAGATGCTGCAGTGGTCTGGTAATCGGTAAGTAGATCCACATAGTTTCTATGAGCGTGGAGTGGCAGTCCTGACTTCTACTGCTTTGAATTAATGTTGGGCAGGAAAAGCATATTACCTTATATAACAATCAATTAATATTATCTATTTCAAAGTATATCCATTAAGTTTGAACGGTGATTAACGTTCAGACCATATTCATTATTTAAAAAATATTGAATCAAAATAAATATTAATCGTATAAAAATAATTTCAAAATTAATGAAAATATATTTTGTATCTGTTTGCGTTGCCATATTGATATGTCAATCATGGTTATATCCAGCATGGTCTAACCAGAAAATGCTCGTAATGCCAGCTTTCCACGGCGCGTGGGTAAGGATCGGCACTACGAGCCGGAATAGGTCTTATCATGTATGCTATGTTGAAAATAATTTCATATAATTATGTTTATCTTTGGTTGAATTTCATTCCATTCGGTATTGGTATCTAAAATCCACGAATGATGTAATATCCCTTATACCAATTCTAATCGTCTGGGAAGTACTGTGTACTGATTACTGATTATGGAAAATTAATGAAAATTGACGGTGAAAGTAATTTGGAGGAGACGGAGGTGGTTTTAATCGGTAGAAAGGTATGTAGAAACTCGGCATGTAAATAGGCAGAAGCTGATCGGTATCTTTTTGAATATTTCCCCCTCTCAACGTTGAAAAAATATATTTATTCCGAATGTTTTTAGGAGCTTCCTATGCATATTGCTCAATTGGAAAAATATAGATATAACTATTGCACAGGGCTCCAATGTTCGCATATTTTGGTCAACTGTGTTCCACTAGAATATTTATGAATAGTGACTGTTTTTGTGATTATTCTAAATCATTAAAAATCTCTTGTCTAATGGTTAATTCATCCGTGGCTTTTTGTGCACAAATTATAAAGTTCCCAATTCAAAAGGCCGTAGCTAAGTTTCGTTCGCCTTGGCAGCCTTGAGAAACATCTTCCTACAATTCCTACCACATTGTATGAACGAAGACTGTCGTATACCATCTTCTCGCAATGTATATAGACAAAACATAGTAGTTGTATTTGATGGTTATACTGATTATTATTAGGTTGATACAAAAATAGTCTCGGTTTTAAGCCTTTAACTTGATAAAATAAATTTTATTAATCAAAATAAAAACCCTTAGAATTAATACACTTTTGCCAACGAGAAGCAAGTTTATTTATGCCGGTAGCGTAGAGTTCCGTATTTCTGCAGACGAAGGCGTTTTTGGTATCGTCTTGGTTTTTGAAGCATTTCTCGCTAAGGAAGTTGTCGAAGCGCTTGAAAAAGTGGTAGTGGGCGAGAGGTCCGGCGAGTATGGTGGAGAGAGTTTCAAAGCTCAACTCATACAGCTTCTGTCGTGTCATCATTGCGGTCGATCAATGTCATGCAGCAGAATTGGTCCCTTCATGTTCACCAATCTAGGGCACATACGTCGAAGTTTCTGGTGCATTTCGTCGATTTGTTGGCAGTGCTTCTCCGATGTAATCGTTTCACCCGGAATCAGGAGGCTGTGATGGATGAGACCGGATGCAGACCACCAAACAGTCACCATAACCTTCTTTTGGAGCAGTTTCGGCTTGGGGAAGAAGTGCTGTGGAGCTTCGTCGAGGTTCAACCACTGCACAGAACGTCGTCGGTTATCATAGAGGATCCACTCTTTGTCGCACGTTACAATCCGATGGAGAAACGGGTCGTTCTTGTTCCGCAGAAGAAGGGCAGAAAACACATCAAAACGACGATTTTTTTGATTATCGTTCAATTCATGCGGCACCCATTTATCGAGCTTTTATGACTTCCCTATTTGCTTCAAATGGCGAACGACTGTTGATTGGTCGACGTTTAGCTCTTCGGCAACTTTTCGTGTGGTTTTGCGAGGATCGGCTTCGATTAAGACTCTCAATTGATCATTATCAACCTCAGACAGGCGGCCGCGACCCTCTTCATCTTCAAGGCTCTCGTCACCACTGCGGAATTTTTGGAACCACCATTGTGCCATACGCTCATTAGTGGTTCCTGGGCCAAACGCATCGGTGATATCGCGAGCTGTCTCGGCAGCTTTTCGGCCTAATTTGAATTTGAACAAAAAATCGTGCGAATTTGCTTCTTATCCATGTTATATTTGAATTCCTGAAAAAATTGACTGCGTTATTTTAAAACAAAATCAATAAAACAAATAGATAGAGCGAAAAACGCGCTTTTAAACAACATATAGCATGATCATATTTAAAAAAAAATTATTCAAAAATCATACATAAAAATAAACAATAGAAAAATCGAGATTATTTTTGCATCAACCTAATAGAAGCATATCAAAGCTGTAGAGCAACGCCGTCGGACTGCTAAAACATTTTCATCTCACGATGACCACATATGGGTAGGTATCGAACTGGACCCTGAAAGCTGGGGATGGGTATTGAAAAATAAGGGTTTGGAGCCAATTCAGCTCTACTTCCACGTACTCCAGACAAACTTCTCAATACAGTTTTGTTGTAATTGCAAGAAAGGTTTCTGACTGAAAAAGTAGGGCTATATTGTTCATCAATATGTAGTATTAGCCACGGCCAGTTTTGCTTCAATGTTCGAATCGAATCGCCAACTGGAGGTGATGATGCTTATGATATCGATGTAGATATAGGTATGTACCTGATTCATCTTTTTTTGGAGCAAAACACATTCGTGGTAAATGTGTTCAAGAGCGTAACTGTTGAAGAAGCATCAAAGTTGTTGCATTGAAATAAAAAAACAAGCCGCGAGGTGACACCCTTGAGGGCCACACGGTCAACTTCCCAGTAATATATACATAAATATTCATAATATTAAATACAATAACAAAAATGAAAAGAATGTTACTTAAAAGAATAGTAATAGTAAGAACTCGTTACAGTAATTGGAATAAACTCGTAGCGAACGCCAATTGATTACGTAAAGGGAGCTAGCGAGTATTTTGGCGAAATTGGAATTTCAGGATTTGTGAAAGCGGTTTTTGTTTCTACAGCGACTGAAGAGAATTTGTCGCAAGATGACCATTTCGAATAGTTGCGTCCAAAATTTCCATAGGCGTTGGAGAGACATTGAATCTGTATTATTTCACCATTTTACATTATCAAACTGATAATTATTTCTTATTTTGCAGTTGATTTTGAAAATCATTGAATATGTAGTAAGTATTCGCTGTTTAATTGTATGTAAAATATATAAAATATATTATTTAAGGACAGGGAGGATAAAACTTAAAAAAACGGCTGAAAGTATTTAAGTTTTATAAAAATTGATTGCTTGTGCGTGGAGCAATAATTTTTTTCGGAAAAAAGCAATTTTTTTCGCTATGTTTTATTAAATAAAAAACGGTTCCAACAATTTCTCTCGAAAGTTTGATAGAACTATACAAATGTTGATATGGTTCGATTGACACCTTAACAATACAAATTCAATGATTGGTTCGCGAGATATAGTGCATAACAGAAATGGCCTTGGAGGGGTCAAACCAAAAAAAAACACCCGACTGAAAAATAATCAGCTCGTGAAATTGCGTATACCCTTCGCTTGACGTCTTAAAGAAGTCGATAAGATTTTGTTTACGTGAATTATGTTCGTAGAAAAAACGTACGTACATACACACATATATAGAGACTGCTTTCGAGAAACACTTTAAATATACTCTAAACACCTCAAAACGTAGGAATATGTTGAAAATTTCAATTTCGATTTTCGGGGCCGCTACAAGAACTTTCCATATACTGGGAAGTTAAAAACTCGCCAAGTAGAGTCAAAGTTGGTGTGGAAAAGAATGCAGATTAATCAGAATATGACTTTTCTAACATTTGAAACAGCGATATCTCAAGAATGAGGATATGAGGAGTATGGAGACTATGTTTTGTAAAGAATCGCATAGTCTAGATACTTTATATGTATCAAATAAAATTGATATCGGAAGTAGGATTGGTGGGGCTTATGAAATTTCATTTATAATTATGTATTTACGGCCTACATCTGGTTGCACTTTATGACACTTTTCACGGCGTGTGAAATCGCCGTAGAAAGCCAGCATTACAGCCCATTTACAATGCCCCGAAAATTCGTATTTAAGATTCACGCCTTTCGAAATGCCTCGAACTGTTTGAAGCCCATTAAGATTGTCCCGAAAATATGCATTTATAGTCTACGCATTTCGAAATGCCTTGGATCATTTACATTGCATTGAGATGGTTTTGAATACACATGTTCATTATGTATAAAAACTATTTTGAATGAAGAAAATCTCAGGAATGTTAATATTCCCCTTGAAAATCAAAGGAAAAGTTCCTAATAATATGATTGAATTTGATTTATTTTCCTTGCAGTGGACAAAATCTTATTAGGTGCGCTGCTTTTCCTTAGCATTTAGTGTCAAAGGAAGTGTTAAATTTGAAAATAATAACTAGTGAAATCTAATACATATGTCAACATCGGTTTTGATCCCTGAATTTGTTTGAATTTCGTTTCGTAAGTAGTTTGGGAATGTATGGAAAAATACGCGTTTTAACGATGTAGTTTCCTGACAGTGTAAATAAGTTGTTACTATGCAAGATTGTCCCATTAATTGACCGTATATTGCTACTTTGGATAAAAAGACAAGAAAGATACTTGTAAGTTCTGCAATTAAGAGCTACTTAGTGCCTTCAAGTAAATAAACCCCGGAGCCGCATTTGGCCTCTTACAACAAATGGACTGGATGTAACCTTGGTTGGTTGGTTGTGGTGGCAGCCCCTTTTATCCAAAGGTGGCTCACTTAGGCCACGAGAGGCCCATTGTGATACCTTAGAATATAAGGGCGGCACTAGAACCTGCGGAATGACAAGAACCATCCAGATTCTCGAATAAAGCCGGCTATGCAGCCAATGTCTAAATCAGCTACTTCCGTGAGGTTGTTCAGGAAGGGCGTGCTCAAGGTTTACATGCGCTTCCTGGACAGCGCCGGACATTTGCACAGAAAGTGTTTAATGGTTTCTTCCTCTTCCTCTGATCTGCAACTTCGGCAGAAATCATTGAAAGGGACACCCAGTCTTTCTGCGTGTCTGCCGATCAAACAGTGTCCCGTCAGTACGGAAACGACGGAACTCAGGGTTTCGCGGCTTATGTTGAGGAGCCGCTTGGTGCGTTTGGAGCACAGTGCGTGCCAAGTTTGCCTGGTTGTGCTACAGGTTTCTTCGAGCAGCCAGGCCCTATTCGCAGCCTCCACGTAGTGCTGCTTAAATCCTAGCTTTATGGAAGCTAGAGGTTGGCCGACCTCGGGGGTAAGTGTATATTCCTGAAGCTCGGTGCCAGCTCGCTAGGGCATCTGCTTTGCAGTTTCCAGGTATATCACTATGCCCCGGTACCCAGCAAAGAATCACTTCACAGTGAAGCGACATAACGTTCAGTTGTGAGCGGCATTCCATAGCAATTTTAGATGAGGTATGCACGCTGGATTATGATTGGATAGCAGATTGACTGTCAGAAAAGATGTTTAAATTTCTTATGAATTTTTTTTTGACTTCTCAGCCAGTCAACTGCCTTATAAATCGCAATGACCTCTGCCTGAAAGATGCTGCAGTGGTCTGGTAATCGGTAAGTAGATCCACATAGTTTCTATGAGCGTGGAGTGGCAGTCCTGACTTCTACTGCTTTGAATTAATGTTGGGCAGGAAAAGCATATTACCTTATATAACAATCAATTAATATTATCTATTTCAAAGTATATCCATTAAGTTTGAACGGTGATTAACGTTCAGACCATATTCATTATTTAAAAAATATTGAATCAAAATAAATATTAATCGTATAAAAATAATTTCAAAATTAATGAAAATATATTTTGTATCTGTTTGCGTTGCCATATTGATATGTCAATCATGGTTATATCCAGCATGGTCTAACCAGAAAATGCTCGTAATGCCAGCTTTCCACGGCGCGTGGGTAAGGATCGGCACTACGAGCCGGAATAGGTCTTATCATGTATGCTATGTTGAAAATAATTTCATATAATTATGTTTATCTTTGGTTGAATTTCATTCCATTCGGTATTGGTATCTAAAATCCACGAATGATGTAATATCCCTTATACCAATTCTAATCGTCTGGGAAGTACTGTGTACTGATTACTGATTATGGAAAATTAATGAAAATTGACGGTGAAAGTAATTTGGAGGAGACGGAGGTGGTTTTAATCGGTAGAAAGGTATGTAGAAACTCGGCATGTAAATAGGCAGAAGCTGATCGGTATCTTTTTGAATATTTCCCCCTCTCAACGTTGAAAAAATATATTTATTCCGAATGTTTTTAGGAGCTTCCTATGCATATTGCTCAATTGGAAAAATATAGATATAACTATTGCACAGGGCTCCAATGTTCGCATATTTTGGTCAACTGTGTTCCACTAGAATATTTATGAATAGTGACTGTTTTTGTGATTATTCTAAATCATTAAAAATCTCTTGTCTAATGGTTAATTCATCCGTGGCTTTTTGTGCACAAATTATAAAGTTCCCAATTCAAAAGGCCGTAGCTAAGTTTCGTTCGCCTTGGCAGCCTTGAGAAACATCTTCCTACAATTCCTACCACATTGTATGAACGAAGACTGTCGTATACCATCTTCTCGCAATGTATATAGACAAAACATAGTAGTTGTATTTGATGGTTATACTGATTATTATTAGGTTGATACAAAAATAGTCTCGGTTTTAAGCCTTTAACTTGATAAAATAAATTTTATTAATCAAAATAAAAACCCTTAGAATTAATACACTTTTGCCAACGAGAAGCAAGTTTATTTATGCCGGTAGCGTAGAGTTCCGTATTTCTGCAGACGAAGGCGTTTTTGGTATCGTCTTGGTTTTTGAAGCATTTCTCGCTAAGGAAGTTGTCGAAGCGCTTGAAAAAGTGGTAGTGGGCGAGAGGTCCGGCGAGTATGGTGGAGAGAGTTTCAAAGCTCAACTCATACAGCTTCTGTCGTGTCATCATTGCGGTCGATCAATGTCATGCAGCAGAATTGGTCCCTTCATGTTCACCAATCTAGGGCACATACGTCGAAGTTTCTGGTGCATTTCGTCGATTTGTTGGCAGTGCTTCTCCGATGTAATCGTTTCACCCGGAATCAGGAGGCTGTGATGGATGAGACCGGATGCAGACCACCAAACAGTCACCATAACCTTCTTTTGGAGCAGTTTCGGCTTGGGGAAGAAGTGCTGTGGAGCTTCGTCGAGGTTCAACCACTGCACAGAACGTCGTCGGTTATCATAGAGGATCCACTCTTTGTCGCACGTTACAATCCGATGGAGAAACGGGTCGTTCTTGTTCCGCAGAAGAAGGGCAGAAAACACATCAAAACGACGATTTTTTTGATTATCGTTCAATTCATGCGGCACCCATTTATCGAGCTTTTATGACTTCCCTATTTGCTTCAAATGGCGAACGACTGTTGATTGGTCGACGTTTAGCTCTTCGGCAACTTTTCGTGTGGTTTTGCGAGGATCGGCTTCGATTAAGACTCTCAATTGATCATTATCAACCTCAGACAGGCGGCCGCGACCCTCTTCATCTTCAAGGCTCTCGTCACCACTGCGGAATTTTTGGAACCACCATTGTGCCATACGCTCATTAGTGGTTCCTGGGCCAAACGCATCGGTGATATCGCGAGCTGTCTCGGCAGCTTTTCGGCCTAATTTGAATTTGAACAAAAAATCGTGCGAATTTGCTTCTTATCCATGTTATATTTGAATTCCTGAAAAAATTGACTGCGTTATTTTAAAACAAAATCAATAAAACAAATAGATAGAGCGAAAAACGCGCTTTTAAACAACATATAGCATGATCATATTTAAAAAAAAATTATTCAAAAATCATACATAAAAATAAACAATAGAAAAATCGAGATTATTTTTGCATCAACCTAATAGAAGCATATCAAAGCTGTAGAGCAACGCCGTCGGACTGCTAAAACATTTTCATCTCACGATGACCACATATGGGTAGGTATCGAACTGGACCCTGAAAGCTGGGGATGGGTATTGAAAAATAAGGGTTTGGAGCCAATTCAGCTCTACTTCCACGTACTCCAGACAAACTTCTCAATACAGTTTTTTTGTAATTGCAAGAAAGGTTTCTGACTGAAAAAGTAGGGCTATATTGTTCATCAATATGTAGTATTAGCCACGGCCAGTTTTGCTTAAATGTTCGAATCGAATCGCCAACTGGAGGTGATGATGCTTATGATATCGATGTAGATATAGGTATGTACCTGATTCATCTTTTTTTGGAGCAAAACACGTTCGTGGTAAATGTGTTCAAGAGCGTAACTGTTGAAGAAGAATCAAAGTTGTTGCATTGAAATAAAAAAACAAGCCGCGAGGTGACACCCTTGAGGGCCACACGGTCAACTTCCCAGTAATATATACATAAATATTCATAATATTAAATACAATAACAAAAATGAAAAGAATGTTACTTAAAAGAATAGTAATAGTAAGAACTCGTTACAGTAATTGGAATAAACTCGTAGCGAACGCCAATTGATTACGTAAAGGGAGCTAGCGAGTATTTTGGCGAAATTGGAATTTCAGGATTTGTGAAAGCGGTTTTTGTTTCTACCGCGACTGAAGAGAATTTGTCGCAAGATGACCATTTCGAATAGTTGCGTCCAAAATTTCCATAGGCGTTGGAGAGACATTGAATCTGTATTATTTCACCATTTTACATTATCAAACTGATAATTATTTCTTATTTTGCAGTTGATTTTGAAAATCATTGAATATGTAGTAAGTATTCGCTGTTTAATTGTATGTAAAATATATAAAATATATTATTTAAGGACAGGGAGGATAAAACTTAAAAAAAACTGTTGAAAGTATTTAAGTTTTATAAAAATTGATTGCTTGTGCGTGGAGCAATTAATTTTTTCGGAAAAAAGCAATTTTTTTCGCTATGTTTTATTAAATAAAAAACGGTTCCAACAATTTCTCTCTCGAAAGTTTGATAGAACTATACAAATGTTGATATGGTTCGATTGACACCTTAACAATACAAATTCAATGATTGGTTCGCGAGATATAGTGCATGACAGAAATGGCCTTGGAGGGGTCAAACCAAAAAAAAACACCCGACTGAAAAATAATCAGCTCGTGAGATTGCGTATACCCTTCGCTTGACGCCTTAAAGAAGTCGATAAGATTTTGTTTACGTGAGTCATGTTCGTAGAAAAAACGTACGTACATACACACATATATAGAGACTGCTTTCGAGAAACACTTTAAATATACTCTAAACACCTCAAAACGTAGGAATATGTTGAACATTTCAATTTCGATTTTCGGGGCCGCTGCAAGAACTTTCCATATACTGGGAAGTTAAAAACTCGCCAAGTAGAGTCAAAGTTGGTGTGGAAAAGAATGCATATTAATCAGATTATGACTTTTCTAACATTTGAAACAGCGATATCTCAAGAATGAGGATATGAGGAGTATGGAGACTATGTTTTGTAAAGAATCGCAAAGTCTAGATACTTTATATGTATCAAATAAAATTGATATCGGAAGTAGGATTGGTGGGGCTTATGAAATTTCATTTATAATTATGTATTTACGGCCTGCATCTGGTTGCACTTTATGACGCTTTCCACGGCGTGTGAAATCGCCGTAGAAAGCCAGCATCACAGCCCATTTACAATGCCCCGAAAATTCGTATTTAAGATTCACGCCTTTCGAAATGCCTCGAACTGTTTGAAGCCCATTAAGATTGTCCCGAAAATATGTATTTATAGTCTACGCATTTCGAAATGCCTTGGATCATTTACATTGCATTGAGATGGTTTTGAATACACATGTTCATTATGTATAAAAACCCTTTTGAATTAAGAAAATCTCAGGAATGTTAATATTCCCCTTGAAAATCAAAGGAAAAGTTCCTAATAATATGATTGAATTTGATTTATTTTCCTTGCAGTGGACAAAATCTTATTAGGTGCGCTGCTTTTCCTTAGCATTTAGTGTCAAACGAAGTGTTAAATTTGAAAATAATAACTAGTGAAATCTAATACATATGTCAACATCGGTTTTGATCCCTGAATTTGTTTGAATTTCGTTTCGTAAGTAGTTTGGGAATGTATGGAAAAATACGCGTTTTAACGATGTAGTTTCCTGACAGTGTAAATAAGTTGTTACTATGCAAGATTGTCCCATTAATTGACCGTATATTGCTACTTTGGATAAAAAGACAAGAAAGATACTTGTAAGTTCTGCAATTAAGAGCTACTTAGTGCCTTCAAGTAAATAAACCCCGGAGCCGCATTTGGCCTCTTACAACAAATGGACTGGATGTAACCTTGGTTGGTTGGTTGTGGTGGCAGCCCCTTTTATCCAAAGGTGGCTCACTTAGGCCACGAGAGGCCCATTGTGATACCTTAGAATATAAGGGCGGCACTAGAACCTGCGGAATGACAAGAACCATCCAGATTCTCGAATAAAGCCGGCTATGCAGCCAATGTCTAAATCAGCTACTTCCGTGAGGTTGTTCAGGAAGGGCGTGCTCAAGGTTTACATGCGCTTCCTGGACAGCGCCGGACATTTGCACAGAAAGTGTTTGATAGTTTCTTCCTCTTCCTCTGAACTACAACTTCGGTAGAAATCATTGAAAGGGACAACCAATTTTTCTGCGTGTCTGCCGATCAGACAGTGTCCCGTCAGTACGGAAACGACGGAACTTAGGGTTTCACGGTTTATATTGAGCAGCCGCTTGGTGCGTTTGGAGCACAGTGCGTGCCAAGTTTGCCTGGTTGTGCTACAGCTTTCTTCGAGCAGACAGGCCCTATTCGCAGGCCCCACGTAACGTAGTGCTTCTTAAATCCTAGCTTTATGGAAGCTATAGGTTGGCCGACCTCGGGGGTAAGTGTATATTCCTGAAGCTCGGTGCCAGCTCTCGCTAGGGCATCTGCTTTGCAGTTTCCACTATGCCCCGGTACCCAGCAAAGAATCACTTCACAGTGAAGCGACATCACGTTCAGTTGTGAGCGGCATTCCATAGCAATTTTAGATGAGGTATGCACGCTGGATAATGATTGGATAGCAGATTGACTGTCATAAAAGATGTTTAAATTTCTTATGAATTTTTTTTTGACTTCTCAGCCAGTCAACTGCCTTATAAATCGCAATGACCTCTGCCTGAAAGACGCTGCAGTGGTCTGGTAATCGGAAGGATAGTTTCAGGCCTAGCTGTTCTGAGAACACGCCACAGCCAACTCTTCCCTCCATTTTTGATCCATCAGTGTAGATGTCGACCGATTCCTGTATCCCACCTCTTTCTGTGGTCCAGTCCTCCCTACTCGGGATGACTGACCTGAAACCATGGTGAAAACAGGGAATCGGAGATGCAAGGTCCACTTTCCCTGACGTTGGCCCATCTCTCCGTAGTATTGTGGAGTGGCCAAAGTTCTCCTCACGCCAGAGTCGCAGAGCTTTTAATCGAACAGCAGTGCACTTGGCCTGCTGTCTCGTAAGTAGCTCTGTCGGAAACCAATTTAATACCATAAATAATGCCTTTGTCGGGATAGTCCGTAGAGCCCCGGTGATTGCAATAGCCGCACTCCTTCTGACCTTGTTTAGCAGGTTTACATTTGATGCTTTCGCCATAGCAGGCCACCAAATAACTGCGCCATACAGAAGGATTGGTTCCACTATCGCCGTATAGAGCCATGATACAATTTTGGGTTTTAATCCCCACCTTTTCCCAATAGCTCTTTTGCAGCAGTAGATTGCGCATGCAGCCTTGCCTGCTCTTTCTGCTGTGTTCGCTTTCCATGCGAGTTTAGAGTCCAGAATTAGACCTAAATATTTGACCTGATGAGATGTATTGAGATTTGTCTCATCAAGTTTAGGTGGGACAAATCGTGGAATTTTGTATCTTCTCGTGAAGAGCATAAATTCCGTCTTTTGCGGATTAATCTTTAGATCACACTCTTTGCTCCATTTGGTAAGAATACCAAGGGCAAAGTTTAGTCTTTCCGATAAGTTGTTAACAAATTTTCCCGATATTTCATATTGCAACATCGTCGGCATAAGCTACGACTTTGCAGCCAGTCGCTTCTATTTTTGACAGGAGTTCATCCACCACTAGGTTCCATAGAAGGGGTGATAGCACCTCACCTTGTGGTGTGCCTCTGCAAGGATGTAACCTTAGTGAAGTTAAAATCATATGTTCTGCTCCCCTTCGCCAAAATCATAAACGATACTCCATCAAATAACAGGAAACTACCTGTCGATCCGCTTGAACCTAAACTTAGGGAGCACATTGATATTAATAAGAAAAATTTCACCCAAATTATCAAAAAGTGGAAAACAAACTCTGACTCGTACAATGACAACACTGATCTCGAGATCCACTCTAAAAAAGTCGTAACACTCGAAAAACTACAATACAAAACCGACCGGGTGGTAAACGAAAGCTTACTTATTCCTGAAATGTTCCGTCAAATTATCAAGAAAACAATAAACGAAAAGTTATTTTTATATCGAAAATTCGTCACATAACGAAATTATATTTATAGCCAAAACCACTAACAACTCAGTATTAAACGAATATAAATTCTAATGTATAGAGACAATACATGGTACACTATTGGTCACGTTATTCCTTTCTCTCTTGTACGATATTTTGGATTTATCTGCGTAAGTAGAGCTGGCATGACAAAAAACCATGTTCCGAAATGCTTTTTCTCGGTAAAGAATATATGACACTCCCACTAGGAAGAATGGAAAATTCGAATAGAAAAGTATCCTTGAAATTCTAGCAGGGCGCTTTATCATCCATGTGATATATGTTACACGACTAACGAACCAATTTGATCATTTGGAAGAGCATATCTTGTATAAATTCTGTAACATATTGCTGCCAAGCAACATTCAAGGAATAAAAACATGAACTGTGTAGAACTCGTATAAAAATAAATTTCAATAACGCACGCCCGGCAGACAATCTACAGTAAAACTCATTGCATAAATAATAAATAGCACGGACACTAGAACCAAATTGCCGCACATCTGTTAAAAAACTGTTAATTTGCATCGGTACATATATTTTCGCAGACTAATTTGGTTGTGGCATGCATACCTGCACGAATTGCTGACGCACAATTGCGACCTAGCCACAATACAGTTGCCCAATTCCACATGGATAAATTTCGCTGCATGTGTTTGCTCGTTTTCTCGCGAGCTTAGAAACGAAAGCCAGAGCGCATTTTCTGAAGGAGGGGTAATTTTTGTGTATTTTGTCTCATGTTTTTTTGACAGCTCAAAGTGTCCTTGATATGTATTTTTTTTTGCTATTTTAAAACCCACTGAGTGATCCTGAAGTATGTTTTTGTAATGATGAGAATCATGCACAATATACATATATAAGTATCCTGCTTCTTAACCACGGTCTGGGCTTTGAAAACCCTTATAACTTTTTTGTTTTTGTGTGCAAGTTTTTTGGAAAGAACGTTTATCATCAGATATTCTAAAGCGCGTATCAACCACAATATTGCCAATTTTACACAAAAAAAATTAGAAAGTGACAACCGCAAGAAGTTTGCGAATTTTGACTTTCTCAACTATTTTAAACGCTAAAATGAAGTCCTAACCTTCAGAATAAAATTTACTAGTCTAAAAAAAGTACTTATCGATTGCTTGAATACTATCGAAAAAGTTTTGTAATATTTTGAAATTTGACAAATAAACAATTTATTTTAATTTTTTTTATTTTGATTTGTTTAAAATTTTAGTGAGCGCCATCAAAGTGTCGTCCTTACGCAAAAACGCATAACAATGCCCTTTACTGAGTTTCACTGACTACAAATACTACTAATGCAGGGAAGTCTTTCTCAACTGTAAGAAAACGTGGATGCAGCATATTATTGTTTGCCGGCAGAATATCATCTTGAATTTTTTCAATAGTATTTTCCATTACATACGTTAACATCTAATAGAAACATAATTATTATTATAATTCTTTCTTCTCCTGAAAAGCTGCATAAAGGTTGGTTCTATCCTCTTTGAGAATTTCGTTGAAATAATCTATGGAGTCATTGAAATGTTAGTCGATTTTAATCCGCGCTTTACTTCCTTGAAGCGGAGTGTGACTTTTTTCTTTAGTTATCTTAGCGTGGTTAATACTGTTTTCTCGATCACTATGATCCATCATTCTATACAAACATTTTTCTACACTATATTACACATTATTTAACGGCCCCCATTTCAGTGTCTTTCTTCGTTATTCCAATTAATCTGATATTAACTTCCCAGTATATGGGACGTTCTTGTAATCACCTCGAAAATCGAAATTGAAATTTTCAACATTTCTTTACGTTTTGAAGTGTTTTTAGAAAGGGAGATGTATGTGTGTGTGTGTGTACGTACGTACGTCTGTACGTTATATTCCGATTATATATTCCGATTGTAGGCATTACCTAAAGTGCTGAAATATTGACACAATCCAGGGAAAGTCTAAGAAGAAGTGTCAAGAAAGAAAGGCACAAGTGAAAACAGTTCGCTAGTTCTCCAAAGACTATATTTTCTTTAACGCTTACTTTCTATTTATACAATTTCTTAACACTTACTCAACCACTTATGATCTAATAAAATATCCTAAATTATGCAATTCACATTGTCATGCATTCATAAATTCAATAACTGATCACTACTCGTTCCACATGGCACTCGCAACCAAAAAGGCGATGTCCATGCTCGCAAAGAAGGATCACGAGGTGATAAGCGATGTTTTTATTGAAGAGATGTATTTATTGGTGATACATACATCACTTTAATGTTGAAAGGATAGCCTTTCGTAGATTCCAAGTGATGTATTTATTGGTGATAAATATATCACTTTAATGTTTGAAAGATGTTCTTTAATGTTTCAAAGGAATACATCACACTGGATTTTTTGCTTATTGTTGTATTTTTGAATTTTCCGTGATTCGACCATTGGCGATGACTGCATGTCGGTATAGACCAAGAAAACAAGACTGCGAACTCGCCCAACGGAACTGGCCTGCCACCAGTCATCGAACCACTAGTGATGGAGAGACCGAATGAACCCATTTCTAAGACATCAACGTTTGCAGTCTCGTTCCACAGAACTGAACTTTTGTCGGATCATTGAAACGCAATACTTGTAAATTTTCACTTTCGTTGTTCGAAATGATAGCCATCGTGAATTGACTTACAAATATCAAATCATTACAATTCTGAAACTACCAACTTGTGTTTATGACTCGATGACACTTTGTATTTAGCTGGGCTGCTTTCTTAAACTACAGTCCTAGAAATTGTATCATCCAATCAACATGCACTTTGCGACTTGTATGTTTTATCAATTTGATGGAAACCATTATGCAACTTAGTTGCTTAAAATGGCACTTCCCTCCATATTTTAGTTTCATACTTTCACAGCCTAATATATTCTGATTAGTTCAGAGCTCGTGCCCAATATATTCGCAATGCCAATCAAATTCTGGCAGATATATGCTGCCTTATGGCCGAACCATGTAATGGAGAATGGGTTTTTTGAATCGGTGTCACCGAGTCAATTAGCCAGTGAGACCTCCAATTGTAAGTTCATAACTGAGCAGCCACATGCAATTTCACTTTGAACGACAGGTTTATGCACTTTCCTTGTACTATAGGCTTCCGTTAAATAGACACATATTTCAAGACTTCTACCTCAGACTTCAGCCCAGCATTTAAAATTTTGCATGAGAAGAGAAACTCCACAGCTGATTAAATAATCCACTTTCAATCTACTACACACTAACTCTAACTTTCCTTGCCTTTAAGGATGCAGATAGGCGAAAAGTAAACTTTTCGCAGAATGCTACGTCACTGGCATAAATCCGTGTTGTAATTTAAGTCAATGATTATTTGGATGTGGTATTCTGTCGGAACTAACTAGACCGCATGCAATTCTTTTTTCAGAAATTAAATACTGAGATTTTATCGCTCTTAAATTCGATTGTCAATCAAATTTTTACAAAAAAGCTTCAAACTCATGCATTGATGATTCACAATTCAAATAAATCAAAAACCCAAAGCATTCGAAAACAGTTGTTGATTTTTATAAAGACTTCTCTGCAGATTGCATCACAATATCAAATATTGCTAGAAAAGTAGTGCCACCGCTTCACTATATTGTCATCGTCATAGAAGAAGCTGAAAGTACGGGATTAGACTGTAGAAAGCCAATTAATGTAATTATCTCTGATAATTGAATTTAACTGAGGTACTGAACTGTAAAAGTTTATTCTTTTCATTCGGATATTTCTACTTTTGCTACTCAAATATTTATAACTTTGCTGAAAGCAAAATGCTGTAGTGTTCGAGGATAATTGACGACAGTCAGAGAGTTTAAGTTTTTTTCGTAAACAATGATAGTGATGGAATCTGTGAACGAATTGCTAATTACAGAAGTCAATGGCCAATGGTATTAAAGTTATATCACGCTTGTTCATCCTCCCTAAAATGTAGCTGAATAGTATATTCTCGACAGATTCATATAGATTTCAAATCCAATGTTTGCATCACATTGACAATACGTAGATAGTTGGGCTTTACTGACAACGACAACAGGAATGGATATGTGAGGAGAATGGTTCACTCCATCATCAACTAAAAAAATGATATTTTGTGAAAATTCGTACTAAGATAATGACGTCAACAATTCATGATGTGATGTACTAAACTCTAACAAGTAACTTGATTACTTGTGCTTGTGATACGTGCCCATCTACCGAAGCTTGGCCTCCTCATGCTCTTTTTGACGAATGAGCTGAATTGATCCTGGTGCATCTGCGAAGACTTCGATGGAAAGACCATGTAAACTAGGCATGTGTAGCTCATCGCGGATATGATTCAGTGATCCGAATCATCTTAGAGATCCAATTGATTCGAATCAGTGAAATCGGTTCATTTGGATCAGTGAATCTTTCATATCTCATGGATCAGTGAATCTTTCCTATCTCATGGATCAGAAGCACAAGACACAAACCAAGCGATCATGTTCCATTCCGTAATCTCTCACAAGTTCCTCCGTAAGAGAGGTAAAGAGAAATACACTTTTCACGCGAATAGATGTAATGTAATGTAAATAATAAAGTATAAACAAAAGTTAAACATGTGTTTTATTAACTTTAAAATATATATTGCATAAAAAGGTATGATTTTTGCCTGTCCGGACTAGCGAGGTCCTACTCTATTGCAAATTGAAAGTACTTCATTTAAAAAATTTATACTCAACTTTGGCATATTGGTTAGTATAGAAGTGCATACAGAGTCTAGGACCAAAAATTATGACGAAAACTAAGTATCCTAGTTTGTGGCCAACACATATCTTTGTGAAATTTGTGGCTTAAGGGGGTATTCTTAATTAGAACCCTATTTTAGAGAGCTATTTTTGTGGATTTTTTATGAGGAAGTGGAAGCAGGTATGGCTCTAATTTTTTTTTGGTTTAGTAAATACACGCTTAAAGTATTGTAAAAATTTTTTTTTATTTAATTATTATTATTATTTTATGCAAAATGGCGGCTTTCGTATGAGCGTCCAAAAATCGTAAAACAAAACGGTAACCACGTTTCCGAAGCGGGAATTGCTCTGAAACAAAAAATTCAAAAACGTAGTTATTTATTGTCATCGTGGCTAACCTGTGAACCTCAATCATGATGATATATTGAAGGGGAAAAAATTGCAAGTGTTTGAATGTAAGTGTCTCAAAAAACGCTTTTTTTCGGTGATTTTTAGGTTAGAAAAGGTACTTATATTTAATATTTTTCCGATCTGGAGGCTCACAGGATAGCCATGTACGTGTAGAATATGTGGTTAAAATTTGAGAGCAATCGGTCGAGTAGGTTTCGAGAAAAGTTGGTTACCACATTGAAAAAAGTCATTTTGAGAAAAACGCGTTTAAAGTTTTATTTTAGGAAAAAGTATGAAAAAAATGAGCTTACGTCTAATCAGCAATGCCAGCTCCATATAAAATGCCTTCAGTCTCTTCGTACATCTCATTTTCACGTGATTTGGCGTCTCTCCTCTTTGTTCTGGCTTCCTTTGAAGATCCAGTGCTTTCGCGATTCGCTTTGTAAATACGTTGGTCATCGCGAGTGCTAGCGTATTTCAAAGCAATGGGGCCAATTGGGATACCCATGACCTCCATAATCTTCAAGACTGGAGCAAATCCTTCATTAAAAACACAAGCTGCAATGTGGGTTGCAATTTCAACAATTTTTCCACCAGAAAACATATGTTTTGGAGCGATCGACCATACGCAACTATTGAAGCTTTCATTATTGTTTTGGGTGAGACCGCCTAAGCATCGTTCTAGTAATTCATCTTGAGTTAAATCTTCAAATATTGGCTTCAAGATTTCTTGAGCTTCTTGAGAAAGTGGAGGTTTATGTTTATATTTAGATTTTTCGGCACACAGATTATATTTACACCAAGAGTCTTTACCCGAAGGGCGGTTCTCATGCCGTGGTTCAGAGTCAGTTGAAATTTTGTGATGGTATATTGCCCAGATAGCTTTGCGCATATCCTCAACTGAATTTTTATTGCGCAAGATGGCTAGACCATAGTAGGTCGACAGTTCTCTCATTAACTTATTTGTTAAATCAACAGTCTTTAGAGCAGGATCTTGTTTCTGTTTGGGTGGCTGTTTTTTGTCTTCCCTTGACTTGTAGTTTCTGCAGCTTTTTTTCAGCCTCTTTTAACATTTTTTTTTTGAGTCAGTTTTTTTTTGCCTTCTGCTGCTCGTTTATATACTCTTTTTTTGACATGTAAAACGCACTCTATTTTTTTAACAAGGAAGTCTTCACCGTATGGATGAACATCGAGCAGCGTTTTGAACGTTTTACTGTCACCGTCTCCAATGTAAGAGCCATATCGCACATTACAGGGTTACAGGGTTTCAAAGTTTTTTTGGACTGTTTTTTTCGTTGTACATCAAAAACTGTTCACTTCTGGGTACAACTTTCAATCCAAGTATATATTTCCAAGTGCTGAAAAACGCATCACAACTCCTACTTTGGCATACTCTATCAAAACCTCTCCTAATGCAAAGAACGTGGGTTTTTGGAAAGAAGTCTCTAGGTGTGTGTATGTACGAGCTTACGTTCGTGGACAGTTTTTCTACATGCATATTTAATGTTTTTTTTTCAGGATCAACTGAAAAATATGAAATGTTATTGGTCTCATTAAATTGTGTGAAAGAGACTCCGACTGATTCGCATAAAAATTCAATTCGACCTCCACCCTCCTAAGAAGATAAATTAATGTGAATTCATTCCACTTAACATCATTATTATTGAAAGTGCTAATTATTAACTTCCCAGTATATGGGGAGTTCTTGTAATCGCCTCGAAAATCGAAATTAAAATTTTCAACATTTCTTTACGTTTTAAGGTCTATAGAGTATATATAAAGTGTTTTTAGAAAGAAGTATGTATGTGTGTGTGTGTACGTACGTACGTACGTACGTTCGTGTTCAGTTTTTCTACGAGCATAACTCACGTAAACAAAGTCATATCGACTTCTTTGAGATGTCAATCGAAGTGTCTTTGCAATTTCCAGAGCTGATAGTTTTTGGGACACTTCGGTCGGGGGGTTTGTTGTTTTGACCCTTTGAAAGTCTTTTCTTTCATGTGCTATATCTCGCGAACAAAACACACGATTTGTATCGTTAAGGTGCCAATCGACGGGTATTAACATTTTTATAATGTTTTTAACTTCATTAAAAAATCGTTTAAGCCGTTTTTTTAATTTAATTAAAGAAAATGCGAAAAATTAAAGTTTTTTCATAAAAAAAATCTAAACCAGATTCGGAAAACACAGTAATACGGTTTTATAAAATTTATACATTCTTATCAGTCTTCGAAGAGAAACCAGCAAAACTTTTTTCTATTATTATAAAAAAAAAAAAAAAAAAAATTCATTCAAAGTTACCATGTAAAAGGGTTCATACGAAGACATTGTAGTAAAGTCAATCAAAGTTTGTTAATATTTGCATAATTTGAGCAGATTTTGAATAGTTTTGACAATGTTTTAATGTTAATAAAAACTGCTTAAATTTTGAAAACCAAAAAAATTCAATCAAATATTTATGAATCAACGCTTTGAATGGTAAAATTTTTTGTAGTCAATACTTTGCGAAGATCATACGCTTTAAAAAGCTTTCATCAAATAAAAAATTGCAGTTTTCAGTAGTTTTATTCTGTACTGTTCATGAAAATTCAATTACTTCCTCCATCATCATTCCTAATACATTTTACTTTTTACATGCAATTAAACCGATTTTTGACTGCACATTCAATGTTTTTCAAGACCATTGATGTAAAATCGTGACAAAATACAAATTCTGTGATTCTGCCGAAGTGAATTTTGAACACAACTATTCAAAAATGGCCACCATGCAAAAAATCTCTTCAGTGGGCATAATAACAAAAACTGCATTCGTTTTTGCTAGCGCTCTTTGTCCTTCACGCATCGATATGAAAATAACAAATAACGTAGAATAGGCTTTGTGACCTGTCCTCCCTCCGATTGATCCGCGTGAATATTCAATCAATCCACCAAAATCCTTACGTAATCAATGGACGCTCCCGTAGATGATACGATTTATATTAAGTCATTCCAATTACTGTTATGAGAGGTACATTATTATTATTTAAAGTACTATTATTTTCATAATTATTATTGTGTTTAATATTTTTAATATTTATGTAGATATTACTGGAAACTTGACCGTGTGGAGCTCAAGGGTCGCACCTCGCGGCTTGTTTATCATATCAAATAATGACTCCTTCAGCTGTCACTCCGGCCACCGCATGTAGAAAAACTGCTCGCATTTAACGACAACGAGCTCTTTTACATCATAACAGGTGAAACTGCATTATCTTTTCAGTTTTCAGATGCTTGGACGTCCAAAAAACTATCAATTGCCGAGAACGAGCAGAATCGTGCAAACAGAGAGAATTGAAAAAATTCCGTCGAGTTTGAATGTAATTCGAGTTAAATGCACATAAACTAGTGAAGGAAACAAAATCATTCGAATATCAATGCCCCTCGTCTCCTTCCTAATTATTTTAAATCATAAATAATATAACATACAGGTGTATTTTATTCAATATTTTGTTCATCAGATATTAACGCTGCCGTTTCTTGAAGTATTGGTGTGAAGATAAATCATTGAGCGAAAACCGTTGTTTAACTTGTGTTGAGTGTTTTAGCAAGTAGCAGTAACAAAGCACTAATAGACTTTAGTTTCCTTTGAAGAAATAAACTTTTGCAAGCAGGTAAATGTTCAGCCAAGACAATGTAAGATCTTTGAATTGTAATATGAGTTTTGTTTTCTTACGAAACAATAGAAACGACAAATCATACGTATATAAATGTGTGTATTGAATTATTACTGTATATACTTATGCATTGAGTTCACACGACTTTTGGTTCACGATGTTCCAATATTTAATGTAGGTCCAAATGCGAATGAAAGCACGGGGTTTCAGTGCTTGGTGGGATCCGTCACTTTGCCAGTAAACAAAATAGTGCCTGTCGTCTCGTCTTCTATAATGAACATGAACGGTCTGTTAGCGTTAAACTCGTGCACGGTGGTGTCCCCGAATTTGTTTGCCAGAACGACATCTAAAAGCAAGAATAAAACATAAAAAACCTACAACACATTCATTTATATATTCTTACTTGTTGCTGCGAATGCCGTGGTTCCTTTCTCGTTGACAATTAAGCCACTTTTTTGAATGATATGCGAGACTTTAAGTTGATTTTCCGTGCCCGCACCGCGTGCAAAGCCAGGCAAAGAAGCGTTCAATGTGAATATCTCCTGGATTCCCAACTGGAATTATATTGCTTGGTATTTATAAAAAAGAACCATTAATAAATAATAAGTCCTACGTTCTCCAAGGGCTCCCTTAAACGCGAAGTGTAATCGAATTGGAAGCGTGGAAGCGTAACCTTAACTTGACTTTCTTCCATCAGCCACTGCAAGCGTTTTAGGCTGTCTCCTTCAATGCCTCGTATAAGTTCATCAAGTCCTCCTTTAGCGCCAGGCAAGATTATCGTCATCGAAAATTTCTTACCCTTTGTATGTATATGAAAAGCATTATCATAATTTACTATAGATTGTGCAAAATTAGGACTTTATTTCATTTATTCGTTAAATTTAACTGAGATGACAATCTTGATGAGAAACCAGGCTTTTCTACGTCTTTATAAAACTGATTGGTAACAGTTTTGATTTTACAAATGCTTTTCGGCACATAATTTCAAAGAATTTCCAAAACTATTAGGGTTAAACTGATCGTTTTGTCCTTTTTATTTGCAGAAACAAGTGTATCCGGCTATGGTGGCTATGATTGCTTCAAAATCATAGCCACCATCAGCCACGTGTTAAGCGAAATTTAAATCGTCGTTAATTTTTGTGCAGTTCACGCCCTCCGTGCTCCAGAGATTATATAAATTAGTTTTTAAGTTTTATTTGTTGTAAACATTTATCGGCGTTTTGCTGGTCCTGGCTTCTTAGAGGAAGGCTGGAAATCCCATCAGATTCAATCCTTAATAGAAAAAATCCCACGAGAAACCGTAGTGCTAACATCTGTTTGGTTTTGGGCCATCCATATATTACGTAACACTCCAATGGGGAGGGGGATTTTTGAAAATGTAACTAAGTGTTACATAAAGGGAGGGATCTAGCCAAATGTTTAGTAGCAAAATTTAAAATTAATTAAAACTTTTTTATGCCACTAAATCATAAAGTCCAATTTTAAATTTATTTGCCGCGCCACGAGGTGTCACCAGGCGCTAGGCGCGATAAACAAAATTCAGATGCATTGTTAATAGCTTATGATGAAAATATTTAAAAGTCTGAGGGGGTACGATGAATTTGTTAGGTACTAGGTGTTACTGTGTTACTTGGGGGAAGGGGTGTTCAAATACTCTAAAAATTGCGCTACATAATATGAGGATGGCCATTTTCGACACGCAACAAATTCAATTTCATCGAACTTTCTACGTGACGAGCTGCAATTTGTGCAACACAGAAAGTTTTTTCCCATCCCGGACGGAAGCACTATCTAAAAGGCACGATACTAATTGCAGTTTCCACAAGTGACAAAAAACACAAGCGTCAAAGTTTTGTCGTGCAACGAAGGATGGCACATTTTACGAGTGTCTAAAGTGAATAAACAATACCGTGAAAACGATCAGCCGCAGTCGATCGCTTGCCGTATTATGCTGTTTTTGTGTTGTTATGCTGGATTAACTACTTGTTGAGCAATGAAGTGCGTAACAAACCGTAATGGCACACGGTGTGGCGGATCTAATTTTTCAAGTCAATTCCTTGCGAAAGTTTTATTGTTTGGGCAATTTTTTGAATAAAACTCCTTTCTATTCTCCGCTCGGTGAGTAAGCAGCAACCCTGTACCTCACCACCTTGCTCTTAAAATCAGATATTCCACTATCTGACAGTGAAAAGCGAGCTAAAAATACTGACCCCTGTAAGGGCAGCAATCGTAGCTATTGACCATTAAATGCCAGAAGCGGGTTGAACAATTATATCTTGGCGCGACAGTTGCAATGGGACGGAGATTGAAGAGTTTACTTGTGGAAACAAAAGTATGAAAGTCACGCATTGGCAATAAGTCGAGAGGGGAGGGCTTGAGCGACTAAGTTGAGTTGAATTTTCGTCGCGGTTCAGTTATAAAGAACACAAAGCAAATAAAATTCTATATTCGCAGATGTGAGTTTATTTGGATAAAATAAAATGTAAATGTCTTCTCTCGTTAGCAACACATCACTTCCAAAAATGTACATTCACTGAAACAAACGATACTGCAAACGACTTGTGATTTAGTTTATATAGTTTAGTTTACTATGGCCGCCACGTAAAAGCTGGGTAACTGCAAATTGTCACATATTAAATTTTATAATAGTTTGATATATTCCAAATTTTTAAGAGCCACGGTTCTCGATACACAGGTGCTCTCAATTTTCGTCTTTCGCCTTTATCCAAAATGCACAGTCGACGCTGTATTCACTACCTTTTGACTGGGCTTTGTGGCATCTCCTTTTTCATTTACACACATACAGAGTAAAGATAGAATGTACTTTGCCGTATTATGCCATCTCAATATAGCAAAGATTGATATTCAGTCCCACATCGGCATAATTTTTCTAAGAATCTCAAAGGTAGAACAATATTCTCATAAGTTGATTTAGCCAGGTAGTGCCACTCTCACAGCTTGGCGAAGAGGACATCTATATTAAGATGTGATGTCAAAAACGTTCGATCTTTTCGAGATGTGCCAAATGCTTTTTGGTATTAGGAATGCGGATAGTCATTTCAAGACTGTTACGGTGGGCGTGTTAAATAAGAAATATGCCTGCGGTGTGTTAGTCAAAATGTATAAGTTAGTGTTAGTCAAAATGTATAAGTTCAAGTCGCACAAAAAATTCATATACGAATTTCGCGTTCGATATTCGTATCGTTACGCAGCTGTTATTCGCGTCGAAGTGTCTGATAATTCGACCTAAGTTGATTCCTCAATTGTTTTCTATTTTGACTCCTAGGGGCAAGTAGGTTCCACACAGTGCCGGATTAACCACGTAGCAAGAGTTAGCAAATGCTACGGGCCTCGCGTCTTGGGGGGGCCTCGCGCCTGTGCGCAAAAAAATCTATCATCAATACCACCCACCGTCCAATGGAAATATGTAGTTTATAATTACTTTAAAAGTGAGTGCTGGCCACACAATATACAGTCGACTCTCGTTAAGGAGTTTCGATACTAAATCGAAAATAATGAGAGAAAAATTAAAAAAAATACTACAGGTTATTTATGCAAAAAAAAAATTATAAATTATCGTCAGTGCTTACCCACACGATGTGGAAGATAGTCTGGGCAACGAACTAGTGCAGTTTGCTGAGCTGCTCAAAACAGATGTGGCTGCTGCTATTGATAGCAAAAAGCACGTGGCTCTGGAACTTCAAGTTTATAAACTTTTAACGAAAAATTCATTAGAATCGTGTTTTCCAAACGTAGAAGTAGTGTTACGCATTTATTTGAGTTTGATGATCACCAACTGCAGCGGAGTACGTTCTTTTTCAACATTAAAACACATTAAAAATCAGTTAAGGAACACAATGGGACACGAACGTCTAAATGACCTCCGTTTAATGAGCATAGAAATTGATTTACTAAGAAATATTGATTCGACTAGTATTATGTCTAAATTTGCACACATTAAATCACGAAATGTTTTCTTGTAAATGTGCGGTTTTATTTTTTATCCTAAACTTTAATAACTAAAGCAAACCAAGGGCCTCTTGTTCGCATATGCTACAGGCTCCGCGCTGGCTTAATCCGACACTGGTTCCACACAAATCATTCACGATGGAAGTCTTGATAGTAAACGAATCACGTTTTCTGCATTTTCTATACCTATATTGAAAGTTGACGTATACGTGTTTAGTGTAAAATAGCAGCATAGTGTTGCTCTTTGTTAGCTTTTCGATGTGAAGATGTGAGGTTCACAAAGTTCGAACTGGGTGTATTTTCCATCGAACTTCTAAATTACAAAATTACCGCACCGCAAAGTCTATACAGTTACTTTTTAAAGCGATTCTCGCTTACCATGCTCCTAAAAGTTTTCCCAGCACATATTGCCGTAGGCACCTAATCTTTTGTTACGCTCGCCACGCAGTGTGGTCGATCCACAAAACCATAAGGACAAAATATGAGACTGCCCTGCCCTTGAAGACCCCAAACCGCCGTGCCGGCAAACGCTTCCGGTTGTAAATAGTATACGCGGGTCGCCACTTCACACAAGGCGTATTGGAAGAATTAATTGAAATAAACAAGGAATAGATTCAAGATGAAGGAATTGAATTATATAAACACGAAATAGATTTGCTTAGGGTATTGATGTATGCATGTTATATAGAGGAGATATTGAATTATATACATATACTCGTACATTGGATTAGACAGCTAAGTAGGAAGGAAGATTGTTATGGAGAGATTGATCCTGATCGTGCACGCGAAAGCTTTATCGCGAAAGTATTATCAACAGCGAAATCAGCTCCATGGGATGGTTCTTCTGATTATATATCTTTGATACTGACGTATGCAAAAACACGCTGAACTCGCCGTCAGCGTCCAAGCATTTGAATTCAACGCACCGAAGAAACGAGTCAGGTTGTCAACGTCGTTGATACCAATCTACACAGCGGTCCTCCATTGCCACATTGTGTCCGCCCAAGGGCCGCTCACACACAAGCAGCAGCCACAGTATCCCCCCCTCCGAGGTGCAACGCTGTGGCCAATCGCACAAAGGTTAAATCGCCAGCTGACGTGCGTTGACAAAACCGGTCCAAAGCTAGGAAAGCTTCGACGGGTTAAGCAAACTCGGTAGGCCGTTGACTGCCGATACAGCAAAAACGGAATCGGGGGATTCCTTAAATATCGCCGGGAGTACAGCTGGCGGGACGATTCGGTTCGGAGTCATGGGCTGTGGAGGAAGCAAAGCGGCGAATGGATGGCAGCGGCAAACGGCCAACAAGCGGCGTAGTATCGAGAAAATTTGTAAGTAGAAGTAAGCTTAGATAGGGTTAGTTAGATGAATTGAAAGAAAATATAATAGTGATTTTACATGAAATTGGTGTGATTTGTGTGAAGTGGCGAGCGGACGTCGCGGGTCGGACTATTTTCTTTCTTCTAAATTCTTTTTTGTCGTCGCGAATTCTGTTCCCGTTTCCGGATTCGCGGACAGGGCAGCCCCGGCGCAGAAACGGGTGGCGCCTATATTCCCACGGACTATTTTCTTTTCTGTTTTCTTTAAAGGGCGAAAATCAACATTTTAGGGGGTATCGAGCGATCCCTCGACGATGGTTTCACGCAATGTCGTTTTCACCGAAGAGAAATCAAGCATATTTTCGAAAAAAATTCAACCCTCATCAGATTGGATCCTGACTTATGCATTCACATACTATTAATGCGTTTTCATAATTGTTTAAGCCAGCATCCAATCTTTAACATTTAAATCTAACAAGGAAACGATTTTAGTCGTTTCAAAAATATCCCCACATCCCTTTTCGCGGGTTTGAGCCGGGTGGGATTGCTCAAACCGTGGCCAGGATCGGCTGCGGTGTAGTAGTAGACATTACACGGAATATAGTTGTAACACTTTGTGCCTGTCCACCAACATTTGACCAAGTACGAGAAACCAAAAGGTGGAAAGAGTAATAAACCGAAGCCACCCAAACTAAAGCTAAAAGATTTGGGCCGACAAATACTAGGTAAGATGCGCAGCGTCCACAGAATCCATCCGGAGTCTATTCAAAGTTGCAGCTCGGCTTTTCGTTAAGAGTGCATAACATGCAAGAACGCGCATTTACACGCATAGTGCCGTAATTTTGACGTAATTTAAAGCTGTTACGTAATCTTTAGGTTTGCATTAGTGTAAAATTACGACACACTGCATGTAAATGCTCGTTTTTACATGTTCCCTGGAAGCTCTGCTATCATCCATGCTCTCCACTTGGCCGGCCAATTCAATTCTGCGTAGCATCGCTAGGATCGATATCTCTGGCTAGTCAAAACTGCATACATATGTATTTTCCTTTGATTAGGTCATGTATTTTGTCATGTTTAAATTGATTAAAAAGATTACTTTTAACTGTTCCTTTAAAACGTTATTTTTATTTTGAGTTATTTTATATATACGTATTTCGGGAGTAATTGTTCACCCTTCTTCAGTGTATAAAACTAACTTTTGTACAAGAAAAACCCTAACTTATATATTGAAACGTATAAGCTAATACCAAACACACGAATAAACATATCTCCTAATAATTTCCCAAAAGGATAACCTGATTGGTTTCAGGTAATAAGCCGTAAAAGGGTAGACTGGCAATTACCCGTGTCCTCGTTCAACCTCAGCTTTTCCGGCTGCCTCAATATCCACGTCGACTCATATGCGTCTAATCTACTTGTCCCTGCTACCTCCTTCAACACTTCGAGGTCATCCCATATTATGTTGTGTCCTTCACTTTTGATGTGTCTAGCTACTGTGGATTTCAACGTTTCCGTTTTCTTATATCTGCCTAGTTGTGCTTCTCGTATGTGTTCGTTGAATCTCGTCCTCACCGATCGTTTTGTTTGTCCGATGTACGTTTTATTACACTCCGAACAAGCTATCCTATAAATACCACTCTTTTCGTGTTTTTCCTTCCTGTCTGTAACCGAGGCCAACATCGATCTTATTTGCGAACTTCTGCTACTTGGAGCCCCGATGATGTTTTCGCATTTGAGGATCTTACTTACTTTCATCCATATTTTGGAGTATGTTATTGGAGCTCTCCACACTGCTTCTCTTTCCGCCTCCTGTTTGAAGAGAGTTGTTAGTTTATTCCTCTTGAACTTACCTGTTTTCTTTTTGATGATGGATAAAATTTCGGATTCTCGGTATCCATTTATTTTGGCTGTGTCTAAAATATATTTCTTCTCTCTTTCGAACCTCTCGTTCGTTAACGGAACAGAAATCATTCTGTGTATGTACGAGTTGTAAGCTGCCATCTTCTGTTGATATGAGTGGTGTGATGATGAAGGGATGGTCCTTTGTTTGTTCGTGGGTTTTCTGTATATGTCAAACTCCAATGTCCTGCCCTTTCTAATCACCTTCAAATCCAGGAAAGCCAGCTCTTGATTCGACTCCACTTCATGTGTGAAAGTAATTTTTTTATGGATCGTGTTAATCTCCTTCAGAGTTTCGTCCAGCTTTCCCCTCTCAACTACTGCAAAGATGTCGTCAACATACCGAAGCCAAATTCTCGGGAGTATTCCTTTTTGCTCGATTTTATCCTCAATCCACGTCATAAAAAGTTCACTCAGAATCGGAGAGAGGGGGTTCCCCATAGCCACCCCTGCCTTTTGTTTAAAAAACCTACCCCTGAATGTGAAATAAGATCAGACATGCAAGTCGTTGCTAGTTTCGCGAATTGTCTCGCCCGTTTTCTTCGTTCAGGTGTTGACTCCGCCAAATGTTTTTCAATCCACTCCTCAAAAAAAGCTAATGCTTGTTTAGCTGGTACGCTCGGAAATAGGGATTTAACGTCAAAGGACACTAGAACTTCGTCACTATTGATCTCTCCCACCTCTGCTAATCTTTCTAAAAACTCTTCCCTGTTCCTGACCGCTTTTCTGCTGTATATGTTCCCCATATTTCCACACTCCTTAACCAGCCATTTCGCTATCCTTACTGTGGGTGCATTCCTCGCTGCTAGTATTTCACGCATTTCTTTTCTGGGTTTATGTAACTTAGGTAGGCATTTGAGCCTTGTTAGGACTGGATTTGGTAGTTTTAATGTCGCTTTATTATTTATTATATCCTTACACTCCCTTAGGGCTATCTCCACTCTTTTTAATGACTCCGGTAATGGATCCTTCCGTAACTCGAAGTATTCGCCTCCTTACAATTTATCGAAGACCGCTTTATCATATTGGTTTCTGTCCATGATGACGATTCTGTTCCCCTTATCCGCTTTTAAGTAGTAGAC